>WNGS01009631.1:9316350-9332055 GCA_020271785.1 Procambarus virginalis
TATATATATATATTTAATACATATTACTTTAAATTTATGATTATTACTTATAATGCGTTTCCTGCTTTAAAATCCTAATGCCATCATACTTAAACAGATTGTGGCAGGATAAAAATTATTAAATCCTTTTTTGCATGATTTCTAGTTTGTTATTGTTGATGCACGTTGGTTATTTCATGCATTTGGTTTTGACTGCGACCGTTAGCCATATTTTAGACTCTTGACTTAGGAATGAGGTTTGAGTGTCTCTCTCTCGCCATTCTGCTCGCTCTGTTTTCCAGTGTTTGAAGTTTAGGCTATAATTTTTTGTGTGACACTTAGTTGACACATAAAATTTGGTTAAAAACTAGTCTGAAGAACATTGAAGAACATGCTCCATGATTTTTGTTTATATTAACTTTCTAGTCAGAATAATCTTTTCTTATATCTCGTCAAATCTATATTTTTATAAGGTATATTGTTTTGGTTGTTTCTCATGCTGTTTATTAAATTCAATGCTGCCTTTTTTGTGATTTATCGTTCATTGGAATGTTTTGTGTGCTATGATATATATTTTTTATTTTTCAATACATAGAATAATTGTGATTAAAAACTAAGTACAGTGCAGTATGTCTAAAATTAACTCACTAGTTTGTATGGATTTTCTTAATACCACTCAGGTACTAGGAGTTACTAGGAGTGTGCTTGTTTGTTGGTCACAACACATTATTTGCTCTCTGCATTTTTAATTAACTGAGGGAATGCTAGTCACATCCCTCCTGAGGAGAGTAGTTAATGATGATGCATTTTAATGTGTGTGTTTCTCATATTTACTCTTCATGTGGATTGCTCAGTTAATCTTCTTTTATAGCTATATGCTAAAAGAATGAACAATGTTTTTCACTGAATGAAGATGTAGACTTAAAAGGAAAGAATAAGTACTATGCTATTAGACGATTATGCTGCTAGAGGACACCTAGTGATTGCTATTCTGAATATTATGAGTGATGTATGGTGTGTTATTATGAGTGATGTATGGTGTGTGTGTTATTATGGGTGACGTATTGTGTGTGTGTTATTATGGGTGATGTATTGTGTGTGTGTTATTATGGGTGATGTATGGTGTGTGTGTTATTATGGGTGATGAATGGTGTGTGTTATTATGGGTAATGTATTGTGTGTGTTATTATGGGTGATGTATGGTGTGTGTGTTATTATGGGTGATGTATTGTGTGTGTTATTATGGGTGATGTATGGTGTGTGTTATTATGGGTAATGTATTGTGTGTGTGTTATTATTTGTGATGTATGGTGTGTGTGTTATTATGAGTGATGTATGGTGTGTGTGTTATTATGGGTGATGTATGGTGTGTGTTATTATGGTAATGTATTGTGTGTGTGTTATTATGGGTGATGTATGGTGTGTGTGTTATTATGGGTGATGTATGGTGTGTGTGTTATTATGGGTGATGTATGGTGTGTGTTATTATGGGTAATGTATTGTGTGTGTGTTATTATGGGTGATGTATGGTGTGTGTGTTATTATGAGTGATGTATGGTGTGTGTTATTATGGGTAATGTATTGTGTGTGTGTTATTATGGGTGATGTATGGTGTGTGTGTTATTATGAGTGATGTATGGTGTGTGTTATTATGGGTGATGTATGGTGTGTGTGTTATTATGGGTGATGTATGGTGTGTGTGTTATTATGGGTGATGTATGGTGTGTGTTATTATGGGTGATGTATTGTGTGTGTGTTATTATGGGTGATGTATGGTGTGTGTGTTATTATGAGTGATGTATGGTGTGTGTTATTATGGGTAATGTATTGTGTGTGTGTTATTATGGGTGATGTATGGTGTGTGTGTTATTATGAGTGATGTATGGTGTGTGTTATTATGGGTGATGTATGGTGTGTGTGTTATTATGGGTGATGTATGGTGTGTGTGTTATTATGGGTGATGTATGGTGTGTGTGTTATTATGGGTGATGTATGGTGTGTGTTATTATGGGTGATGTATGGTGCGTGTGTTATTATGGGTGATGTATGGTGTGTGTGTTATTATGGGTGATGTATTGTGTGTGTGTTATTATGGGTGATGTATTGTGTGTGTGTTATTATGGGTGATGTATTGTGTGTGTGTTATTATGGGTGATGTATGGTGTGTGTGTTATTATGGGTGATGTATTGTGCGTGTGTTATTATGGGTGATGTATGGTGTGTGTGTTATTATGGGTGATGTATGTGTGTGTGTTATTATTTGTGATGTATGGTGTAATTACCTAAGTGTAGTTACAGGATGAGAGCTATGCTCATGGTGTCCCGTCTTCCCAGCACTCTTTGTCATATAACGCTTGGAAATTGCTGATGGTTTTGGCCTCCACCACCCTCTCACCTTACTTGTTCCAACCGTCTACCACTCTGTTTACAAAAGTGAATTTTCTTATAGTTCTCCGGCAGCTTTGTTTTGTTAGTTTAAGTCTATGACCTCTTGTTCTTGAAGTTCCAGGTCTCAGGAATTCTTCCCTATCAATTTTATCAATTCCTTTTACTATTTTGTACATAGTGATTATATCACCTCTTTTCCTTCTATCTTCTAGTTTTGCATATTTAATGCCTCTAACCTCTCCTCGTAGCTCTTGCCCTTCAGTTCTGGGAGCCACTTAGTGGCATGTCGTTGCACCTTTTCCATTTTGTTGATGTGCTTCTTAAGATATGGGCACCATACAACCACTGCATATTCCAGCTTTGTCCAACAAAAGTCGTGAACAATTTGTTTAGTATGTCTCAATCCATGTNAAAAAAGTGTCATTGGCTTTATCTAAAAACAGAAGGGTCAGTTCTGCAAGTTCATTTAAAGAGAGGATTGGAGTAGAAGACGCTGAAGGGTGCAAAGGTGGGATGGTTGAGGGTCACTTTTACGATGTGCAAAGATGGAATAGTGTAGAGCACTTTGAAGAGGGACAAAGATGGGATAGGTGTAGGGCAGTTAAAGAGGTTCAAAGATGGAATTGATGTAAAACATTTTGAAGAGGTATAAAGAGGGAATAAGGTAGGTAGGTAGTTATCAGGAGAAAGCACTAAGCCATTATGACTGTATAGCACTTGGAAGGAATCAGGGTAAGGATTTAGGATAGGATGAAGGAAAGGAATAGTGCCCAACCTCTTGGCACTTGGGGATTGAACACCGGCCTGCAAGAAATAAGACCAATGCGCTACCGTCCAGTCCAAGTTGTTGGGCAGAGCGAGAATAAGTGAATTATACTTTGAAGAAGTGCAAAGATGAATAGATGTAGGAGACTTTGAAGAGGTGCAAAAACATGATTTTGAGATTTGGTAATCCATTCTATGAATATGAAAAATGTATAAATTCTGAAGGCATACTTTAGTAAACAAAACAAAAAGACAAAAAAAAAAGCATTGAATGTAATGATACGGAAGTTTCTGGATGAGCCCCGGAGGAGGCTTCCTGAAGCTATCTTACTGACCAAGGACAGTACTACTTGAGTGTCCTCAGTTGCAGAGTTCTTTTTAAGCCTACTTGGAACCATGAGCTAGAACCTGGTCCCCTCAGAGAGATGAAGAGAGAAATGGCCCATGAACACTTTACATTTAAAGTATGTCATCTTGCCATCGACCAGGGAAGGCACCCAGAAAGGAAGGGTGCCTTCCTTTCAACATTCTTCGCTCACTCAAGGTAGGACGAATTCTAGAGGTTTACAAATGTTCATCAATGCCTTTGATGACGATATATATGCCTGTTGATAGGAGTGTTTTTTGAAATAGCAGGGCACAACGTCTCCTATATCATGCCATTCCCAAGTTCTTTAAGATCAAAGTGCACTATATCAGACTGAATAAACGAAGGGAACTTAATTGCAGTGGACCACAATCACAGCAAGGACCTGGAGCTTTCAGACGTTACTGAAATATGTGGTTACAAAGTCAGATGCTACAAACCACTGGGTGACCATTTATCAAGATATGTGGTCCAACATATTGTTGACATTAGTGCAGACAACATCAAGGCACAACTTTAGGCTGCTGACATTCCCATCTTTGGTGTCAGGAAATTTTTGCGTAGAACGAATGGAGAACTGTGTGAAACCGGCACTGTCCTAATTACTTTTCTTGACTACTTTACCCCTGATCAGGTTTGGATTAATGGCTTCCTCCATAGACTAGAGGTGTATGTCCCACGTCTCACTCAGTACTTTCGATGTAAAGGTTTTCACCACACTTCGAAAGGCTGCACCAACGACATCAAATGTGGGAAATGCTCTGGTTCCCATTACACACGTGACTGTGCATCAGATATACTGTACTCTGCTGCTCCAACAGTGGTGATGATCATGACATTACCATCAAACAATGTCCTTCATACGTAGCAGCACAAACTTCATACGTAGCGGCTTCCGGGGCTTAGCGTCCCCGCGGCCCGGTCATCGACCAGGCCTCCTGGTTGCTGGACTGATCAACCAGGCTGTTGGACGCGGCTGCTCGCAGCCTGACGTATGAGTCACAGCCTGGTCATCAACCACTGCTTCCCACATCTCCACCACCTTTGCTTGTGCATGATCTGTCTGTCACTGACGTTCCTGTAACCCCAGAGTCCCATTCTTTCCCATAACCCCAGAGTCCCATTTTCTCCCACACACCATACAACTGAGTCCCGATCTTGTTGACACACACTTGTAACTCGCATTGTGGATGCACCTGATAAGAATCTGGACCGACTCCTGACTAAATTCTTTCCACAATCTGTCCGGCCCATTCCTGAGGCTGACCCAAAGCGCCCCTCCCCAATCTACTATGATTGACATCCAACCTCCCACAGCTACCCTTGCTGTCTCCAAAACGTTTGAACTGATGCTGGAAAACGCTCTCAATAACTCTTTGGTGCACCTTCCCAGTCACTCCTTAGGCTGACTTGCTGCAAACCCCAACCCCTGGCACTAAGAGGAAGCAATCTTCAGCTATCCCAAAATTTTCTTCTTTCTGATATTGTTCAAATGCATTCCCTGGTCATGGGGAACTAAAGAAAATATTGTATGTCACTTAGTTTTGCCATGATGGAGTGAGGAAGTTTCACAATTCACAGCTGAGTGAGTAGTCATCTGGTGGCACTTGGCCTGGTGGTGGTCATGGTCTGGGAGTTGCCACGAACATATTTATTGGGCTTTAATCCTAGGGAATCATTGGGTAATTTGTCAAAAGCCATTGGATGTTTTAAAACATCATATGGTTTCCCACATGAAAACCAGAGTCTGGAACCTGAATATTGTAAAAAGAATGGAGCAGGATGAGAAAGGGACTTGAGGTAAAACACCTAGCACGAATCCAAGAAAAGAAACGGGAGACACTGTGAGCTTGAGATGAGTTCTGTGAGCTTGAGATCTACCAGAAGGAAAACGGAATTATATGAACATGTTTGTGGATGATGCTAAGACACTGGGGAAGATAGGAGATGCAGACAACTGTAATGCCCTTCAAATTGATCTAGATAAAATAAGGGCTTGGATCATCAAGTGGCAATGGAATTCACTGTGAATAAATGCCATGTTATAGAATGTGGAATCTGAGAAAATAGACCACACACACACAACTTACAAATTATGTGGAAAGGAATTACAGAACTCTAATAAAGAACGACACCTAGGGGTGGTTTTGGATAGTAAGCTGTCACCAGAGGAACACATAAAGAACATTGTGAGAGGAGCATATGCATCATTTTCAAACTTCAGACTTGCTTTTATTAATATGGATGGTGAAATACTAAAAAAACTGTTCATGACTTTTGTGAAACCAAAGTTGGAATATGCAGCAGTTGTATGGTGCCCAATTCTCAAGAAGCACATAAATAAACTGGAAAAGATGCAATGGCATGCTACAAAATGCCTTCCAGAACTGAAAAACAGAGTTACGAGGATAGACTAGATGTATTAAACATGCCAAAACTAGAAGACAGAAGAAAGAGAAGTGATATGATCACCACTTACAAAATACTAACAGGAATAGCCCAAATTGACATAGAGGAATTCCTAAAACCTGCAACTTCACAAACAAGAGGACACAGATTCAAGTTAAGAAAACAGCGGTTCCCAAAAAATATTAGAAAATTTTCTTTGGAAACAGAGTGGTAGATGGTTAGAACAGGCTAAGTGAGAAGGTGGTGGATGCCAAAACTATCAGTAGTTTGAAAGTGTTATACAACAGAGTACTGGGAAGGCGGGACACCACAAGCATAACACTCATCCTGTAACTACACTTAAATAATTACACTTAAGTAATTACAAACATCCTGTAATTTCTCTTAGGTAATTACCCCTAAGGTAATTACACAGTATAA
Source organism: Procambarus virginalis (assembly GCA_020271785.1). Taxonomy (NCBI): domain Eukaryota; kingdom Metazoa; phylum Arthropoda; class Malacostraca; order Decapoda; family Cambaridae; genus Procambarus; species Procambarus virginalis. Next base: position 9,322,679 of record WNGS01009631.1, read on the forward strand.
GCTATAATATCCAGAATATATGCTTCGGATTTATTACAAGGTTTGGGAGAAATCTGGATTTCTGGATATTTTGCCTATTTCTATTATCTTTTTGAATATTTAGACAAAATTACGTTATAAACAATGATTTAATATTCATAAAAATAATAAATATCCTGTGAAATATGGAAAAACACTATGTACAATGGGGCCTCGACTGACGATGCTAATCCGTTCCCAGAGACGGATCGTAAGTCGAAATATCGTAAGTCGAAGCGATTTTTCCCATAAGAAATAAAGGGATTTGAATTAATCCGTTCCCCACCCTCCAAAATACTGTATTAACATACAAATACATTTTATACTGAATACAATGTTTTTTTTCTAACTACAATACAGTACCAAAGTTTCACTTACCTTTATGGAGGGCTCTTGATGGCATATGGAAGATGGTGATGAGAGGGGAGGAGGAGAGTTGTTACTGTTTGGAAGGGGAGTCCCCTTCCATTATCACATCAGGCAGTGATGTTTTCTCTGGGGTACTCTCTCTCTCTACGTTTTACTTGAATACCACTAGGACCTGGTTGTGGTTCAGTGCTTGTTTGTCTCACTACAAATTTGTCAAGAGACATGTGTTTTTCCCTTCTTTTTAACATTAGTCGGTAATGATGCATCACAGTGTCATTGAATAGGTTAAGGCAACGACCTACTGCAGCTTGATTTGGGTGAGTCGTTTCAGCAAAGGTTTGCAATTCTTCCCATATTGCACGCATTTTCTTAATTTTTGAGGAAGAAACATTCTCTACTGGCACATCCTCCCCTGAAGAAATTTCCTCAGTTGTCAAATTGCCACTCGCATTACCACACAACACAAGAGTAAACCGATCTTTTATAGGCTTGTGTCCAGGCAATGACTTCTCCTCCTTGGGACTTTATGTTTTCGTTGGCAATCTTTTCCAGAATAGCCCTGTCTCGTCACAATTAAACACTTGTTGTGGTAGGTATGCCTCACTCTGCACAAAATCTTTAAATTCGCCAATGAATCTTTCAGCCGCTGGTTTGTCTGCACTGGCAGCCTCCCCATGCCTCACAACACTATGAATTCCACTTCTTTTTCTAAATTTTTTAAAGCATCCCCTGCTCGCCTTAAACTCTTTCACTTCTGCATCACTCGTTCCAGGGGTTTTCTTTAAAAGGTCTTCATGCAGTTTTCTTGCCTTTTCACAAATGATGGCTTCCGAAACGCTATCACCTGCTAACTCCTTGTTGTGTATCCAAATTAATAATAACTGTTCAACATCTTCAAGTGTTTGTGTTCTATGTTTCGTGATTATTGATACGCCTTTTGCCACTTTAGCACTCATAATGTCCTTTTTCTTAGCCAGTATAGTGGATATCGTTGACTGAGATTTGTTGTACTGCCTAGCCAGTTCACCTACCCGCACACCATCTTCATATTTACGAATGATTTATTGTTTCTGCTCTATGGTCATTCTTACATGGGATCTCATATGTTGAGCCTTACCACTGACTTTCCTGGGTCTCATGGCACAATATATATTAAACAGTTTCCGTGGTGTAGTGGTAAGACACTCGCCTGGCGTTCCGCGAGCGCTATGTCATGGGTTCGTATCCTGGCCGGGGAGGATTTACTGGGCGCAATTCCATAACTGTAGCCTCTGTTTAACGCAACAGTAAAATGTGTACTTGGATGAAAAAACGATTCTTCGCGGCGGGGATCGTATTCCAGGGACCTGCCCGAAACGCTACGCGTACTAGTGGCTGTACAAGAATGTAACAACTCTTGTATATATCTCAAAAAAAAAAAAAAAAAAAAAAAAAAAAAAAAAAAAAATTACTTTAATGTTCAAAATGCAAAAAATCACCACAAAGCGGAATTTCTTATAGGCGCGATCGTCACTAAGCGGGCAGCTGTAGTAAACTGAGGCAGGCCGGCCGCGTGACCGGGAACCACACGCTCAGTCGACCCGAACGTGTACCAACAAATATCGGATGTCAACGACACCATCGGATGTCGAGTCGCATTTTTCGATGAAATTTATATCGTAACTCAAAATTATCATAAGTAGGGGCAATCGTATGTCGAGGTGCCACTGTATAACCTTCTTTTACAAATACAAAATACAAATAAAAATACAAATATTTATTCAGGTAAAGTACATACATAAAAGGTAAGATACAAAAGTTGATGGATTTATAGATAGAGCTAGTACATACAATGCCTAAAGCCACTATTATGCAAAGCGTTTCAGGCTGATCTTGGTTGCACAGTGTATATCACACTGTGGTTGCTGTTAGGACCTGATTCCTGAACAAGTATACATATAAACTGATATGTAAATCAGTTTTCAAAAGCATTTTCACAAAGTACAGTACTATAACTGCACATTTACAAATGAAGTAAGTTAACAATACTGTACTAGCAGTATAATATTCTGTATGTGTGAAAATGGACTAATGTAAAATGAAATCATGTCATTATGCACGAATAAATAAACTGACATCTAACCTTACTTTACATGGGAAGCAAAAAATGTTTGCCTGGTAGATGGTTGTGGTGTGATATTTGTATTGCTTGAGGGACCTGCACTTGGCACTTGACTAAATGGTCCTGTCTCTGAGTCTACTCATTGACCTGAAAAGTAATGTCCTTGTCACATATTCATCCATTTTTAGTTTGTCTTTACTTTGATTTCATCTTATTCTGGAATCGTTCTCTAAACAGTCTCGGCTGTGAATAGAAACTGTGATAAATCCAAACTCTTTATTTCTGTGTTACAAGCACATCTCCAAAAATTCATCAGTAGGTTATATCAGCTTCATCAAAATCCTCATGCATATTCTCATCCACATCCTGCATCTGATCACCAGTAACATGAGCTATAATTTTTCTTTCTGTGCCAGAAAACTATTGAATAAATTTGCCTGTATACAGACAGTTGCAGGCACCTGACACCCATGTAGATAAAAACCCTATAGTGCCCGCACCAGTGCACACAGTGAGACAACACATTTACCAGCAACTCATCAAATATAGTCAAATAACATAATAATATTAGGCTCTCCAAAATTTTGTAGATGGTTCTAGAAAAATTAAGGCATTTAATTTTGTTTATCTACAATATAAGTGGTTATAATTTATTTAATTGGATCTATTTAGTTTTCATGCAGATATTAGTCATTAAACTGTGGACTGTGGGATGACACAAAGCTAGAGAACCTAGTAAAATATATTATGGACAGTTAATGATATATCCAGATACCAGCATCCCAATTGTCTCATTACCAGTATCTTGGCACCAACGCTATGTTCCTCTTAATTAATTGAAGACACCATATTGCATGCCAGATACATCATACTTCCTTGCATGTTAACCTGAACCTTGAGGTTCAGTTGTTTCTAAAGAATGAGCTGTTGATCATGGGTTGTCATGATGCAAGGGGACGAGTAAGACAACAAAAATGTTTATGAAATAATATAAAGACTGTTGATATACCCTGCTACCATGTCCAGTAATATCAAATATTAAGGATCTGTGGTTCTCAAGAAATTAGTCACCAAACATTGGGTACCTCTTGCCAGTGTGCGGACCTTGGGGTGGCAGTGTGGACCCCCAGGGGCCCCAGGGGTAGAACATCCAAGAGCAGGTATATTATATTGAAGTGTTTCCAGATAGTATTGAAACAGAGGGGGGGGGGGGTTATAATATTGACCATAATATACATTGTTATACAGGCAAACTTATCTTTAAAATGGGTTAATATGTCTAGCTGTCTGTATACCAGCAACAGGATATTCAAACTTTTTCTGTAGCACTTTATAATGAGATAAATACTTTGGTTAATATTTAAATAAATATTGCAGCTTCAGATATAAATGTGATATTATTTTATATATAATCTTTTTTGTGTGACATATCACCTGTGTTTACATAAATGTATTTTTTTTAAATCCAATTTGAACTTTAGTAACTTATTCTTATGTATCTAGACTCTGGCCACTTGCTCACTGGCATCTCAAAAGCATGCTAATAATGTCTTTATTAAAACAAAAAACATTCAAGATCATTTTGGTCCTCACTATCATCATTCTTATTATTATTGCTACACTATTACCTCATGTCTTGTTGCAGGCTTCACCACCTAATGTCATGGTCTTTCCAATATTGTAGTGTTCACCTCATTCCAAGTTGTGCCCCAGCTATAAATAGTATCTGTTTTGGTGTATTTGTCACTTTCAGTGTTCAGTGTGCTCTATTGTCTTCTTTGCATTTCTTATTCACAACATGTTTATTTAAAGAACTTTGTGGTAAAGCCTCTTTGCTGTATAAATAGTTAATTGATCCACAGGCTGGATAAGAGATGATGCGTTAAGTGGAAGACCCATGCAGATAATTTTCTCATCTAATGATTTCATTGCATTAGCACTTTCGTCCGGGCATGACGCAATGCTGCGTCATCCGTTTACTGTCGGTAGTCTCGGGGATGACGCAATGCTGCGTCGTCCACTAAAATAATCGCCAAAAATCAGGTTTTTATCCAATTTTTTGGGGACTGGTTTTAAAATTCGCGCCTATCGTGATGGAACAACCTCAGTGCAGCAGGTAACTGTCAACAAGCCGAATGCAATCTGTGACTACAATACAAACATAAAAGCTGTTGATCACTTTGTCCAAATGATCTAATATTATCACTTCACAAGGAAAACTCACAAATGGATGAAGAAAATGACCATCTATTTTGTGCAAATGGCTATCTACAATGCTTATGTGATGCTCAACTACTACACAACAGATAAAACGACTCCACTAAACATTTGTGGGCAGGAATTGGGAGTGTAGCTGAAAGGCGTCTGGGCGCTCACTCGCGGCTAACGCGTGGCCCGTCTTCAACTCGTAGGCGGTTGGAGCGTGACCAGGTTTTTTATTTTATATGCTAATATTCCTCTAGAGAATTCTATTGCGAACCCATTGATACCAAAGTGAAAGACCTAGGACGAAAATTGAGGTGACCAGAGTGAAAAGAGTGAACACATTTTATCGCTTTTGCGCGCTCCTGGGTAACTCGTTCGCACTTTCTCTGTTTGCTGCGGGTAATTAGCCGGGCTTTTGGAGTTTATATGCATTTAGTGCTGTAGAGAATTCTATTGCGAACTCAATGATACCAAATTTAATCTCGTAGGACGAAAATTGAGGTGACAAAGTTGAAGAGAGTATACACTTTTCAGAATTAACGCGCGCTCCCGTGAAACGCTGGGACCCAAATCGCATAGTTGAGGGGTGGCGCGCTGGGTGCACGAAAGTGTTAACTTCATGATGTGTAGGTGCATTATCAAGCAGCAATAGGACCTTCACCTGGTCAGAACTCAATCCATTTTGTTGTATTTAAAAATCATCATCCTCTGCGTACATGCTTGTGAAACAATTCCAAAAATATTGGATAGGTGAACCATGCATTTTTTTTTTAGAAGTACAGTAGATGATTTTTGTTTAATGTCCTTAGTAACAGATGCCTTAAGAACAATTTAAGATTTTAGTGTGTGCGTGTGTGTATATGTGTGTATGTGTGTAATTACCTAAGTGTAGTTACAGGATGAGAGCTACACTCGTGGCATAGTGTAATTACCTAATTGTAATTACCTAAGTGTAATTACCTAAGTGTAGTTACAGGATGAGAGCTACGCTCGTGGTGTCCTGTCTTCCCAGCACTCTTTGTCATACAACGCTCTGAAACTACTGATGGTCTTGGCCTCCACCACCTTCTCACCTAACTTGTTCCAGCCGTCTACCACTCTTTTTGCGAAAGTGAATTTTCTTATATTTCTTCGGCAGCTTTGTTTAGTTAGTTTAAATCTATGACCTCTTGTTCTTGAAGTTCCAGGTTTGTGTGTGTGTGTTCAGTATATACTGTTTGATTTTTTAATATATGTAGGAAAATTTGTTGAAAATAAATTCAAACCAAGACAAAAATCTTAACCTTACAAAAGTCAGTAAGCTGGAATAGTGCATTTGTCATACTTCTCTTCCAAAATAGAAACATCTCTCCAAAATATTCAAATAAAGCATAGCAAAATTTGTTTTTACAGTAGTATTGCAGAATATCTACAAGTTATCTTAGGACTTCACCTACAAATTTATAATAGTTGTTCCAAATATGCTATGCATATGAACTCTCATTGTATTTGAGGTTCATAATTATGCAAAGGGTTCAAAATCAGTATGTAAACCTTTCATTTCCCATTGTCAGGGACAGGATGCCTGTTAGGCTTATGTGGATCTCCTAGGCCAATTACTGACCTTTCTTAAGATGCAACCTACAACAGTTACCTAACTCCCAGATACCCATTCACTGCTAGGTGAACAGAGGCAATTAGGTCTAAGGAAACATGCTGTAATGTCTCTCCCTGCCTAGAAATGGAACTCAGGATATTATTGGATGTGAACCAACTACACTAAATACTGTGGAGCTGGACACCCTCATGAATGGAGTAAAGCCCATGTAAGCTTTAGGCCTTGTGAGGCCATGTGAGGCCCGTTCATCAAGAGACCTTAGTGAGGTAGAGACCATATTCTAGTTTGAAGAACACTTTTCATTAACAAATTCATTCCACAGGATATTGTACCATTTATGTTTTGAATTTAAAATAATATAGTTATGGATTTAAAGTGAGGCAGAAAGTGCTCAGGGCATACTAGTACAATACATTATCTTGCTTATTTTAACACTATCGTGCGCCGGGCATGCGCTACCAACTTAGAGGTCATGCCCCCGGCGAGCGTGCGGGCAAGCGTGCAGCGAAACTGTAATGTGTATACTCGTTTCAGTTCTCTCACCTTAATTCTCGTGCTTCGTCATTCGTTTTGGTATCATTGTGTTCGCAATAGAATTCCCTACAGGTGTATATGCATATAATGTCCAAAAGCCTGGCGTGACTCCCAACAGCAAAGCCTAAAATCAGCAAAAGTTACCTGTGAGCATACAAAATCAGTAAAGTGTGTTTATTCGTTTCAGTTTTCTCACCTTAATTCTCATGCTACATCGTTTGTTTTGGCATCATTGTGTTCGCAATGAAATTCCCTGCAGGAGTATATGCATATAATGTCCAAAAGCCCGGCATGATTCCCCGTACGAAAGCCTAAAGTTACCCGTAAACGAGCAACAATTGGCACACCGTAACCTAATGTATACAGTATACTCGTTCAGTTTGAAAACATCACTTTTCGTGTTACTTCTTTCATTTTGGTATCAAATTGTTTGCAATATAAAGGCGAGTATTTTAAAACTAGTCCCATAATAATACAACAATAACTGGAATTTTAACAAATATTTTAATTTTGTATGCTCATTTTCACAAAATTATTTATATCCTTCCAGTGTTCTGACATAAATTTTTGTGTTACTTCTTTAATTTTGGTATCAAATTGTTTGCAATGTAAAGGCACGCATTTTAAAACTAGTTCCAAAATAATAGTACAATAAATAGAATTTTAACAAATATTTTAAAATTTTGACCAAAAATGTATTTATAATCATTCAAGTGTTTTGACATCAGGTTTCGAGTTACATCTTTCATTTTGGTATCAAATTGTGCGCACTCTAAGGGTGCTTATTTTGAACCTATCCGAAGTCGATCGGATAAAAAATAAATTTTATACAAATATTTTTGTATTGGACGCGAGTGCTGTCCACGGCTAGGACTCAAGAGAAAAAAAGTGGACATGAGTGTCGTCCACGGTCATCGATACTGTTAATATTTACATACTGTATTTCCTTACTGCAGTACATCAATTGCTTATAAAAGGCTCATGATTTATAGAAGCAGGTGGAGGAGCTGGAGCTTAACCCTACAAAACACTCATGCATTATAAAGTAGCTCAATAATATACACAGTTTTACACATTCAAATTGTAAGAAACATTAGGGAGGAGAGTCATTACTTAACATTAATACTAGTTCAAAGCTTGGGTTAAGGAGCTTGAACTCAACCTTGCAATCATATCTAATGACTACATGTAAACACACATGCACATATATAGGTATTAATTACACAAACATGCATACACACAGCAAAAATATTATATATATAAAGTATATAGACACTGTAATTACCACTTAGGTAATAACAATGTGTATATATACTTTATACTGTATACAGCTTATATAAATTTATGCAACAATGATCATGAAACATTGTTCCAAGTACAGTATGTGGAATAACACATTTGAACAATAAAAGATTGTTTAATGTGTTTTCAACTGTATGGTCGTTATCAGAGCCAGTCAGAGTTTGAGACAAACTCTGGCTGGTTCTGATGATGGTCACATGGCCAAAAATGCATTAAGCAATCTTTTATTGTTCAAAGTGATTATCTGCATAATACACACAGACACACACACACATTTTATATATATATATATATATATATATATATATATATATATATATATATATATATATATATATATATATATATATATATATATATATATATATATATATATATATACGTATATATATATATATATATATATATATATATATATATATATATATATATATATATATATATATATATATATATATATATATATATATTGGTGTATACTGGCAGCAGGTTTTCTTTTAAACATGTCTCATTGAATATGACCGCATATTCTGTGTTTACTATCTTCTGATTTAGGGCTTCTATCCCTCTAACTATTTTCTTAGCATCAGGGCTTAGCTGAAATAGGAGTTCTCCAAAACTCATTTTCGTAATTTCCGGGTGAAGAAAAGATGTGAATTACTATAGAATGTATTACACTTATTTAAACAATTTGCACAACGTTTCGAACCTCCATTGTTCATTCTCAAGTGAGGAAATGTTACAATGTGGTTTGATTATATACCCGCACTGGGTCAGGTGATAAGACAATAAAGGTGAAAACATAGGGGATACATAAGGGATAAATGGGGTGAAACATATGAACATAAGAATAGAGGTAACCGCAGAAGGCCTATTGGCCCATACGAGGCAGCTGGCATCTACATACAAAGATTAATCCAGTGTAATTGGCCTGTTATGTTGAACATTGTCTTCTGTGTTGGCATCGTTATGTTCTGGTCTTGTCCTTACTCTCATTGTGGGAAGAGTAAATAGTTCCGTGATTTGGGTGTTCATGGTAGGTTGTTCTGTTCTTATGTGAATTGCTTCAAGAATTTGTAATCTTCTTGCATCTTGGGTTCTGTCTATTATGCATGTATTCTTGTTCAACATTTCTCTTGTTAGGGTGATGTCATGGGCTTGTCTCATGTGATTCCTAGGGGCACCGGATTGAAGATTGAAGATCCATCTTCAATCCGGTGCCCCTAGGAATCACATGAGACAAGCCCATGA
>WNGS01009631.1:9341562-9374753 GCA_020271785.1 Procambarus virginalis
AGTTAAACCCTCTCAACGAAGTTGAAAATGGAAGGGGTCCCGGTAGACAGGCAGGACCCTGCAGCCTTGTGGTGCTAGCAACTACTCCTTTAAAAGTCTTTTGCAGCATTTGTAACAAAAACACCACCATAACACATAAGGGAGGCATTCGCGTACACACCTTCAATGAGGCAAGATGCAGAGGTTCCAACCAACCTCCAAAGAGAAGCAGTGGCCAGTTCCATTAACAGTTAGGGACGTCACTCCCATTAACTTAAAAATCTAATCTGAAAACCTCACTAAGCTATCATAGCGACATATGCTAGAACATTACCTCACACCCCAAAAAGCAGCCCTTCCCACCCAATGCAGCAGCCAAACTCAAATATTTTGAAAAGGGTCACTGATACTCCAAAAACTATTAAAGCATGGCATAATGTCCTTGTTTGGCAAGTATGTGCCTCACTGTCCCTCCAAGAAGGAACAAATCATTTTCATTCTCGATCATTAGGGCAAAAAAATGAATACCCAAGGTAAGGGGGGGGAGATAACCTACCACCTCGAGCAAAACACACCTATCTCAGAAATGGTAGTAACAATAAATCGGAAACATACAAAATCAGAGCACAAATCACTGAGAAAAATTTAAAAAGGGAAATACAGCAGGTGTTATTCGAGTCATTACAGTGACGAGAAAATTGCTTCTAGAACCTCTGCCACAGTACGAGCCCTACAAAGCAAACACCCACTCAGAGCCCCAGGGGTTGAGAATAGCATACCACCACCACCTGAGACCAGGTCAGACCCATTAACTCTTGGTGATTCTGAGGTCTACAAAAGAAGCTTTTTCTTTTCCACCTGGGTCAGCAGGCGGCATGCTCCTGCAAGCTCCATGTCTTCCCAAACATTTGGGAAGACATGATGTCAGGATCTTGGAACCTTGTAGTGCGCATAATGCTGCTACCTGCTGGTTGGGGTGATGGCATCTAGTTAGTTAGTTTAGTTTATTTATTATGCACCCCATCTAGGCAGTCAAGATGCATAGTTTAATGAGTTAATGATGCCATGAAAAGGGGGGATAGGTTGAGAATTATATAAATGCTCCACTGTTAGTCATTTTGGGTTAGACTGAGTAATCTGTGACACCTTAGCACTGGTTATAAACCTACAGGGATGCTTGAACATTTGTTGTTGTTTTGGTACCACAATGTCATCGTGGCAGATAGTTTCATGTGACAGTGGATCATATACCTTACATGAACAACCAATTGTGATGGGAATTATGTTTTGGGTGAACCTTTTCTCCAAAATTCAACACTATATAATGCAAGTGATATTCAATGACAAAGTTCTGAGAGTAACGTGCTCGTTATGGCAACAGTGACTTGCATCACCCACAATCTCTGCAGAACAATATTTTGAGCAAAGTATGCTTTAATAGTCTAACTATTGCTTGAAAAATGAATGACGTAAAGCCACATAGAACTGGAAGTTAAGTGCACTGTATAAATTAATTCTACATAAACTAAAGCCACACAACACTGAAAGTTAAGTGTATTGTAAAAATTCAGGCAAAAACAACATTTATAATATTATAATAACGTGCATTTGCATTTATGACATCTTTAGGACTTCTAAATTCTGTTCTTTACTATTGCAGACTATTGCAGTTACACCCATAGACACAAATGTATCTTCAACCATTTGCCATTTTATTTGTATAAATCATCTCTAGCTCTTCTTGAGGTTAAGTTCTGCTCAGTGAGGTTGCCTCACTTAGCATTAAATTTTTATTCCTAAAATATACAGTATAACCATCAAAGAACTCAAACCTCTTCTGTCTGCCTTTCTTACTTCTTTACCTATTTAAAGTTTAGAAGAATTTTCCCTCTATCATCATTGATAAATTAGCTTCCACTCCCAAGAACTTCTCCAGGAATGTCAAATACTCTTGCATTCTTATAGTATTAATAAATTTGTGTACTATATATGTAATATAGTATAGTAGTACAATATATGAGTTGTGTGAGTCGTCCCTCCACACCTTGTGTGAGTCTTCCCTCCACACCTTGTTGTGTGAGTCTTCACTCCACACCTTGTGTGAGTCTTCCCTCCACACCTTGTTGTGTGAGTCTTCACTCCACACCTTGTTGTGTGAGTCTTCATTCCACACCTTGTTGTGTGAAGTCTTCACTCCACACCTTGTTGTGTGAAGTCTTCACTCCTCACCTTGTGTGAGTCTTCACTCCACACCTTGTTGTGTGAGTCTTCCCTCCACACCTTGTTGTGTGAGTCTTCACTCCACACCTTGTTGTGTGAGTCTTCACTCCACACCTTGTTGTGTGAGTCTTCCCTCCACACCTTGTTGTGTGAGTCTTCACTCCACACCTTGTTGTGTGAGTCTTCACTCCACACCTTGTTGTGTGAAGTCTTCACTCCACACCTTGTTGTGTGAAGTCTTCACTCCTCACCTTGTTGTGTGAGTCTTCCCTCCACACCTTGTTGTGTGAAGTCTTCCCTCCACACCTTGTTGTGTGAAGTCTTCACTCCACACCTTGTTGTGTGAGTCTTCACTCCACACCTTGTTGTGTGAGTCTTCACTCCACACCTTGTTGTGTGAGTCTTCACTCCACACCTTGTTGTGTGAGTCTTCACTCCACACCTTGTTGTGTGAGTCTTCACTCCACACCTTGTATGAGTCTTCTCTCCACACCTTGTTGTGTGAGTCTTCACTCCACACCTTGTGTGAGTCTTCTCTCCACACCTTGCTGGTCTCATCGCAATTCTGCTTAGTCCATCGTGACTCAGGTTTTTATATTTAAATTAGAGGGACACGTAATAAGAGCTATGATAATCATTTTCATTGTTAACACGGGGGCCATGTTGATTTAGAATTTGGATGCTTGGTGATAAAGCCAATATTTCCACATTGAAAAAATGTATAACAATTCATTAATTGTATTTGATCCTATGAATACTTAGGTTTTGAATTAAATAAGCTATAATGCTATGCATTTTCCACAAGTTATTTGGTTATGAATAAGGCTCTTATTGACTATAAAATTGTCTTTCTCAGTGGTATACTCAGGTACATTTTGAGACAAGTTACTTTCTGGTCCCATTGGAGAGGATCAGACACTTGGGGCAGGTAGATGTTCCATACTGGTGCATCAGGGCTCTCTTCAGGCACTGCAGTAATACTCAGTCCAGCTTGCAGTGGTTGAATAGAGAACTAAGTGCTTATCTTTTGCCTGTAAAGGTTACTTATTAACATTAATGGAGATTCACGGGGCTAGTACTTATAAACAGAAACAATTAGAAGTCGTGAGGTCAAGGAGGTTAGAGATTTTGTTACAATGCATATTTTTGAAATGTTAATTTAGCCAGAGGTGTTGCAATCATTAATTTTCCTTGATTTTCTTTGTTGGTGTTGTAGGGCAGCAGATTCTGTAAACTGTGTCCTAATGTTTTTTTTTAAAGTCCCAGAATAAAGTTCTAAGAAACTACAAATGCAAATGGAGAAGCCCCAGAGCCAAAGAACAAACAAGATCAATACAGAGTGGGTATCTCTGGAGAACTGGTCAATTTACAAAGACCAGAAACACAGAAATAGCTTGTAAATAAACACATGCTCAAGAAGCGTTGCTAAAAGCATAAGCTCACTACACATTGAAATCAAAGTTTCTAAGAATAAAATCTGTCACTTAACTGAATTCCAATTTCCAGGTATTTCAACTGACACTGGAACTAGTTAGGAAGAATGTATGGAGACTAGAATTAGAGAACCCTACATTGACTGGTGGTAGCAGCCTAATGACCCAACAGCCAGTTAGTAAGAGTGCTACTTGAGTGCCCTCTGATGCCAAATAGAGCTTTGAAGAACACCGAGCAATTATGAATGAACCTTGTGGAAGTCAGTCATGACTAGACTAAATTTTACATCTGTACTGCACCTCCCTAGGACTAGTATGATGTTGAGGAGACATTTGTAAATATCCTGACTGCACTAGTGCAGACTGCTGGCCTTCCCTGAGTATCTTTCACCCATTCTAATGGGACCAGAAAGGACCTTTCTTAGGGAGCAACTGACTAGGAAATTTCAGAACACTACATTTACTCAGTCATTTTATTACTATCTAGTCAATTGTTTTATTTATTAAAAATTTAATTATCTTGCTTACTACACATTTTGTTAATTCAGAGGACTAACTAGAAGCAAAATAATGTATTCTTTATTTACTAATTTAAGAAGAAAAGCATGTTGTAAAGTGTGCAGAGATTATGAGTGGTGCAAAGTATTTATTTGCAGTGAAAATAGTGTTTGTAAGTTATTTGCAAATCTAATAGCATTTGTAAGTTGTTTGTAAGTTATTTGCAAATCATTTGCAAAAAAGATGGGGTATAACAGATTTATATGTAGTAAGGTAGTGTATACTATAATGGCTATTTAACATTGTAGTAGTACCTAGCAATGTTTGCTGGGATTTATCTCTAGCACGTCAAAATAAAAATGCCAGGTGAATGTCACAATGAGTGAGGTCTTCAGCTAATGCCAATGGTATATTATGTTTAGACAAACAGTTGCTGTGGGGGTCACTGCTTGAAGGATAAATTTCTTAATGTTTTAATACATGTTATATTCATTATGCAGATTAGAGCCAGAACAAGATACTGATCTGGATAACAATCAGTTGCCTTCACCATTGTCTGCTAAGGCTTAAGGGTATCAGATATTAGAAGTGCTAATTAAATTAACAGCATCTTACTATTACAGTATATTAATTAATATATGATTGCACTACTAATGTGTAATAAACAAAATATGCATAGAGTTAATTACATGTAGTGTTATCTAATAGCAATACCCTTGATCCTTAGGTGCTGATGCCTGTAGTTTGTTTTCTACTTCTTGAAGTGTTGGGATGTGACATGTTGATGATGCTCATTGCTTAGAAACTGGTCTGTGCCTTCTCTGGCTCCTTGGAGATCTAAAATAGTTGCAGCTTAATTTAGACAGAATGTTCAGAGATATTTGAAAACTGGAGCATATATCTTCAGAGTTCCATACCATTAAACTCATTTCGGTCATTTTGCAGTATCATATATTACTGATTTTTGTCAAAATATTTCATAGATCATTAATTTTTTTTAAATAACTGGATATGGTAATCGCTTGATATTTTTTTGTGTGTAGCTACAAATGATAAATGTGATGCTGCCTTATAATACAGTACTTATAACTAAATTATAATTGACCTTAAATATAAATAATAATACTGAACATAGAGGAAATATATTTATTATTGTTTCAAAAATAAATTTCTTATATAAACTTTTATGCTTTATACAGTAAGTCATTTACATATAAATTTATTGGGGGTATGGAAGAATCCTACCATCAGTTGGTGAAATATCCTTGTGTGTGGCTGGCTGAAGGCAAAATATTGTCCATTTAAATATTTTGCACAAGTTTCCTATTGCATTCAGCATGAAAGTCATTAAAATGGGCGAAATTAAGTTTGTTTAAAAAACCAGCGTTGAATGTAATGAATCGCCAGTTTCTGGGTGAGCATGAGGCTCCCTAAAGCTATCTTACTGATCAAGTGCCATACTACTTGAGTGTCATCAGTGACAGAGTTCTTGTATTGCCTACTGGGGACCACAAACCAGAACCTGGGCCCCCACTTAGGCATAGGGAGCGATGGCCCATGAACACTTTACATTTAAAGTATATCATTTTGCCATCGACCAGGGAAAGCACCCACAAAGGTAGGCAAAGCAAAAATGTACATACTGCCTCATTGGAAATGCTACCTATGCTCTCAAATTATCACAAGAATTCTCCCACAAAGAAACAAACAAGCAAAACTTCATCCAACTAATCCCCCACTCATTAGCTCCACACCTCCTGCAGGGAGGGAGGGGGAGCCAGCCCGGGTAAGTTGGACCGCCACCAGCCAGATCTTGAATGATAAAAACCGCTGACCGGAGGGAGGGAGGGTGTCAGGGAACCTCCGAGGCTCACCCAGAAACTGGTGTTTCATTACATTTAACAATGATTTTCTGTGGGGAGCCCAGTTGGCTCCCTGAAGCTAACTACTCACAGAGAAGGAAAAAACAGGGATAACAATGAGGTACCAGCATTGCAGGTATCACTCCTAGGAAGAAGGGCTCAAGTGGGGTCAAATAGGACCCATCCAAGAGCTCCACATGGACTCCTTCTGAGCCCTGGAAACTGTTGCAGTAGTCCCCGAAGCCACCTGAGCATTGTCATGAGCTAACCCCGCCCCAACTCCAAAACCCTCAGATGTTTGGGAGCTGGCAGCAAGGATGGGGAGGGGAGAAGGGCAAACCACACCCACCTGGGAAGGAAGAAGGGGTGCAGACTGAACAAACACCGAAGCAACCAATGTCCCCAAATTTGAGTCCCTAAAACTCAAGCGGGGCAGCTCCAGGGCTTTCAAACGAGCACCCAACCTGGCTCGTTGCAACACTGAGAAACGCTTATATAATGCTGCTGCTGCTTAATCCCGTAGAATATCAGAAGAGGGATGGGTGGATTGGAACACAAGTAGGGAACAAGTCCCACAAGACTCCGGGTTGTAAGTATCCCCCAACCCAACAGGCAACATGTCCCCTAACAAACCCTGAGGCAGGGGTGATAAGCAACCTTCGAATTAGCACAATGTAATAGTGGAGTTGGAAGTGGTATCCATAGTATAACCGAGCCCACAAGGGTTTTCCAGGGCCTTTAGGGTGAATGAGCTCTACAGGAAGCCCAGGCACTGGGGCCAGCTAAGCCAGTAAACACTGTAGGTGCAGACAATCTGACTGCAAGCAGCCACAGTAGAGCCTCATAGGCAACAGAGGAGGACCACTACCACACTCTAGGCATAGCTTAAAGAGGTGAAAAACAGAAATTCTCTGCCAAAACAGGTGAAAGTACATAACATGAAAGTACAGTAAAACTCCCGAAACCCCACAACAATGACAAACAAGCAGTTGGAGAGAAACTTTGACTTGTCATATGGTAGCTTTAAATCAGGTTGTGACAGCTGCAATGCACCCCACCAGCCAATAAGCACTTCCCCAACCCAGGGCAGGACAGAAATCCCAAAGCCCACAATGTACCCCAAGGGTGAAGACCACTACAAGCGAGGAAGTCCTCTAATGGGGAGTGAATCCCGAATGCCCCAGGAGAAGATAACTCTGACCACACAAGGGCAGTACTTACAGAGTGCCTAGGGAAGGTGGTCCTAAGCGCATGCAGCTCCAGAACTTGAAAACTCCTGGCTACATGCACACCTCTATTTATAACACCACTGCAAGGATAAAAACACCAAAGAAAACAGGAACACTGAGCCAGAGCGACAGCGACCACTTGGTAGAACTGACTGGAGGCTGACCAGCTCACCTGGGCTGGGTCCCCCCTCTTCCCTAGTGGGGGTGAAGCTAATGACTGTGGGTTAGTTGGATGAAGTTTTGCTTGTTTGTTTCTTTGTGGAAGCATTCTCTTGATAATTTGAGAGCTTAGGTTGCATTTTCAACCAGGCAGTAGTTTGTTTTACTTTGCCTATCTTTCTGGAAGCCTTCCCTGGTCGATGGCAAGATGACATACTTTATATATAAAGTATTCATGGACCATTGCTCCCTGTGCCTTTCTGAGGGGGCCTGGTTCTGTCTCATGGTTCCCGATAGGGAATACAAGAACTCTGTGATTGATGACACTGTAAGGCACTTGATCAGTAAGACAGCTTTAGGAAACTGTCGGGGCTCCCCCACAGAAAACTAGCTTTGAATGTAATGAAATGTCAATTTCTGGGTGAGCTTCAGTAGCTCCCTGAAGCTATATACTGAGATGGTTACCATCGACTGGGTTACATCAGTCGTACAGTTCAAGAGGTCTACCGGGGGGACTGGAGTCAGAATCCAGCCCCCCTCACAGAGGTACAGGGAGCAGTGACATGTATTTTTGCCATGTTATTGGGGAAGGCAACCAGAAAGTCAGTAAGTCAAAAAACTATTGCTGGATTGAAAAGAGACTGATGTCTCAAAACCCACCAAAAAAACTCTCCCAACTATGTTAACAAATGTTTGAATTCTCTTGGAACTAGCGTGAACTTGTTCACCCCACCTCCCTGACTTTTTTATGGGGAGGTAGCCCACGACCAGCTAGCTTCCCCAACCTCAGTTCTAAGGTAGATGGAGGCATCCATCCGACAACTTGGAAGGGAGGGAGGGAGGGTATCCGTGAGCCACGAGCTTGCCCAGAAATTTTTTCATTACATTCATTGTTGGTTTTCTGGGGGGAGCTCCCTGTGGCTCCCTAAAGCTAAATGAGCTAAGGCAGAAAACAATGGAACTTACCAGGGAGGAGGGAACACTGCAGGAATCAGGACAAAAACAAGAATATGGTCTAGAGACAACCTCCAAAACCCCCCTTGCTCAAATATCAGCCCAGCCTACGACACAGCCAAAAAGAGCATCATATTTCCGAACTGCAAACCTGGAGAGCTGCAATCTAACAAAATGAACATGCAGCCAGTCGCTGCCTAATAGGCCCTCACCTCAACAGGAGGGTCAGAAAGAAGAGCCACTTGGAGAGAACAAACCCCGCAGGACTCAAAGGCATCATTGGTCCAACAGGCAGTATGTCAGAGGCAGAATGAGTGATTGTCACCCAATAGCACAGGTGACAAACAACCCTCAAACTCACATGAAGTAAGAGCAGTTTGGGGGTGATATTCATAGGACCACCAAACCTGCAGGAGATTTCCAGGGCCTGAAGGGTAAACCAAGCAGGACAACAAGGCATTGGTATCATTGCCCCAGAATTAAAAGTAAGCTGACATAGCCTGATTCATGTGCCTCTAAAGGCCAACCTCATCACATCATAAACGTTAAGCACGTGAACCGCCAGTGTGCCCCACCAGCCAACATCACTCCTGACCTGGGTAAATACAGAGGGGCAAAGAACCTTTCACTCACCCCAAGACAAAGGCCACTTCAAGCAAGGAGGACCCTCTAAGGAAACGACCCCCAAACACACCAGAGAAGAGAACTCTTGTCAATGCAAGGACAGTGCTAGGGAACACCCAGGGAAGGAAACCCTGATCATATGCAACTCCAAGTACACTGAATACTTGACTCACACTACACCACAATATAAGGAAAAGCCACCAAGGGCAAACATTCCACCACTTTGCTGAATAAATCGGACGCTGGGGCCAGTATGGGAGAGAGGCAACCTGGTAACCGCTACATCAGTACTAGAACTGAGCTTGGAGATACCGGCTGCCGGTGGGCTACCTCCCCCCCTCCCTGTAAACAAGTGGGGTAAGTGGGGTGAATACACTTGCACTAGTTCCAAGAGAATGTGATTGTTTACATAGCTGGGGGAGTACTTTTGGCTGGTTTTGAGGCTTCAGTCTCTCTTGAATTCACCAGTAGTTTGTTTTGACTTGCTGATTTTCTGGTTGCCTTTCCGGTGAGGTGGTGAAAATAAGTATCACTACTCCCTGTACCTTTGTGAGGAGGGGCCAGGTTCTGGCTACAGTCTGCAGAAGGCCTTTAGAAATCTAAAGTTAATGTGACCCAGTAGATGGTAACCATCTCAGCATACAGCTTCAGGGAACCACAAGGGGCTTTCCCCAGAAATTGCATAAAAAAGTTGCTTAAAATATTATTACTTATACTCAAATAAAAATTTTTTTACAAAAGATATGTACCTAATAAGTTAATAGTAGAATATATAAATTTAGTTTTAAGATTTGTAGGATTGTTGGTATTTGGTTGTTGGTGTGGGGTGGTGGTCCTTGGTGTGGGCATAGTTTTGCTGCTCCTCAGGCTCTCTCTTATCATTCTTCTGGCCATTTAGAATGCTGTTGATTTTCTTGTCTGTAACTACTGAAAAGGTGAGAATTTCTTAGATTTCTTATAGTTTTTGTATTATTTAGTTTCTATTAGTAAAATTTATACTTTCTTGTTTGAATTATGCATCTAATTATGAAAATTCTTTAAGAATATCTATATTTAAAAATACTTTGAAGTTTGCTCTTGCACTGTAGTTAGGCAAGGATATCATTTAATTTTTCTTTTAAAGTACTTCAAATATAGTGTTCTGTATATTGCATATAGTATTGTTATTTATTAAATAGCTTAGATAGCTGATAATGTATTGTAGGCATAAAAGGTGTATCATTGCAAGACAAGGAGTCTTATCAACAAAATGATTTTTAGGCCATCAGTAGCACTGAGGAAACCTATACATCACAAGCTTAAACAGTTAGATCAATCATGACTGATATATGTCACGGGTACTTATGGGCTACCTCTCACGTGATTGACATGCTGGAAATAAACCCTTTAAATGTACTTGTATAAACAGTGTTTGTAATAAGACTCTTTTTGCATCATGGAACACAAGAATGTGACATCTTCTGTTTACATTTATAACTGAATAATATTTATGATTATTATATCTTCCCTCACTGTTTTGTCCTTTCATAATCTAAAACCTTTGATTATTCATTCCAGTGAAGTCTTCTAGATATCAATATTTTATTTATAACAAGAGATGAATAATACTGATCATTCTCAGTGCCTTACAAATCATAATTTAGAATTCATGTAATTTTATTGCTAGATGTTCCATTGATAACTTAAATGATAACATTCTCATGTCATATTTATAACTTAGCTTTGTCGATAAATTCCTAGTCTGACTTGGAATCTAATCACTAATTACTGAAATGGCCCTTTGTTCTAACTGTCTACTGTAACCTGGTCTGCAATGCCAGTCCTAGGAGAATATCTTCGCTATAGTTCACATGTTTCATAAATATCAGTGAGCTACAATGAAATGTTACCCTTGACTTCATTTGCACATCCCGTTACTCTCCAGATGCTCACGGCTGTAAGATGAGAGTTAATGCATGATTGATACAGCAAGAGCTTTTGGCCATTGTGGGCATCAAGTATTACCCTGCAGACTGGTTACACATCATAGTTTTCATATTTATTTAATTCAGCTTTAAATACTTAAAGTAAATAATTAGATTTTGATATTAGTAATTTGATATGAAACATAGCATAAATTATATACTGTAATTAGATTTTGCCACGTTTCTCATATTTTTACATCTGTTTATTTCAATTCAAGTTTAGTTTTAGAATGTTTAAGAGGGGGTTTCAATACTAGGCAGCCACAATGGATCCAGAGACATGCTGTTTGTGCTGTAAAGTACTGTAGTAAGGCAGTTGCATTACCTAGTGGATCTGGCCTTCAGAATGATTCTCACAGTGTTTTGTTCAAAAGTTTTGTCATAAAGAATGATCACTCAAGCTTGAATTCTTAAGGACCATATGAATAAGTTGTCATGAATAATTGTCTTTAAGCAAACGACAATTATTGTTATGAGTTTAGAGAAATCTACCTCTGTTGTGGTACAGCTTATACAGGCCATTGAGAATTAAAGCTGCTTCCTATCATATCCTTCCACCCTCTACTTGGTTTTCTTATCAATACTTTTATGCATAATTTTCTATAGTATGACTAACTAATATACAGTATTTGTATAATTCCTCCTCATTAACAAAAGATATGCTTTAAGCTTTCTATAAGATTCATATGCAGTATTTATGTTTATAATTATTGCAAACTACAGTATAAGATTTAAATGAATACACTAATCTAAAATACCCCTAGTCACTAATTACNGAACTGCCTTTAGAAACTTGTGTAAGGAATCTTTCAGAACCCTGTATACCACTTATGTAAGACCAATCTGAGTATGCAGCTCCAGCCTGGAGTCCATACCTAGTTAAACACAGACAAAGCTAGAGAAGATTCAGCGGTATGCCACCAGGCTCGTCCCAGAACTGAGAGGAATGAACTACGAGGAAAGGCTAAAGGAGCTGAACCTCACATCCCTGGAAACAGAAGAGTAAGGGAGACATGATAACCAACTACAAAATTCTCAGGGGAATTGATAGGGTGGACAAAGACAAAGTCTCAGCACGGTGGAACAGGAACAAGGGGGACACAGGTGGAAACTTAGCACCCAGATGAGCCACAGAGACGTAGAAAGAATTTTCAGTGTCAGAGTAGTTAATAAATGGAATGCATTAGGAAGTGATGTGGTGGAGGCTGACTCCATACACAGTTTCAAATGTAGATATGATAGAGCCCGGCAGGCTCAGGAATCTGTACACCAGTTGATTTGACAGTTGAGAAGAGGGACCAAAGAGCCAAAGCTCAATCCCCGCAAGCACAATTAGGTAAGTACAATTAGGTAAGTACACCATGCGTTTCTGTAAGCCATTGCTCCTCATGAATCTCTTGAGGCGGCCAGGTTCTGGCTCGTGGTTCCCGGTAGGCAAGAACTCCGTGCACATTGACTGATGCCAGAAGTTATACATATACATTCAGCCTAGATATCCGGGGCCGACGGGGGCTCCTCCCAGAAGTTATTCAACTTCAAAAGACTGATACGTGCCCTGAAATTGGAGTTATATATCCCAAGAAATCCATATTGCATTAAATTAACCCTTATGATTAAATAATAATGTTAGTGTCCTTTAATATGACAAGCATAATCTCTGCATCTGGTTGTGTACTCCAACACCTTTCAACATGATGAAAGAAATAAGCCACTTACAGTATGTCATTGGACTGTCAATTACCATTATTTTATCTTCCTGTTATATTACCATTATTTTGTCTACCTATTATATTTCCGTCTTTGTTTATATAATTAATGAGCTTTATCTTCTGAAATCTGTCTGTTGGTTAATATAAGAAGAAATTTGAACAATAACTTTGTACTGGACTAAATCCTGCAGTTTTTTGTTTTCATATACAGTATCTTAAAGTTTAATTCAGTTTTAAATATATTTTAAATTGCAAATATCTATCCATAAATTGAAGTTAAGCATACCATATTGTCTCAAACATAATTCTTCATAATTACTCTGTACTAAAATCTTCTCGGATATCTACCCACTACTTTAAGATACTCTGTTCAGCAAGATCTGATATTTATAAATACTGTACTATATTAGATCTCAGAGTAAATGATGTACTGTAGTACCATCCCTTGTACGTGGCTACTTTTAGAGAGAGAGAGAGAGAGAGAGGAAAGAGAGAGAGGAGAGAGAGAGGAGAGAGAGAGAGAGAAGGAGGAGAGAGAGAGATGGAGAGAGAGAGAGAGAGAAAGCATGTTCATATACAAACAATACATTCATTCATACTGTATGGTCACACATCTTTATATACATACACTACATACATACATACATACATACATACATACATACATACATACATACATACATACATACATACATACATATATAACATATACAGTACTGTACATTATTTATTTATAATGTATACAATTTATAGATCCAGAACATGCCTTACAGTTCTATAAATATTTGACATTTGCTTATGCCTTCAACAGTTCTCATTATATGTTGAGTTTCAAGTCACATTCAGACTTTAAATGTTGACTGGTTATGATTATGATGAGTAAGCTTTAATTAATTTTTTTGTGTATTAAAACTAGAATTCATATTACAGTATTGTTATTTGAAATAATAATTTTAATAATTTGAAAATATGGATGCAATACATAAGAGTTCTTATAAATTATTTATGTTAAAGGTATACAGAATAGCTTGGCATATGTAAGGACACAACTCCATACATAATTAGATATGGGATGTTATATCATGATAAGATATAAAATATGGGATAATAATGGCTTTATTTACAAATAATAATGATAATGTATGTGCAAGAAGGTACAATGGGTTGGTGAGATTACATACGATTGGTATTTATGCATTCATGCAAAGCCACTAACACGCATAGCGTTTCAGGCTGGTCCTTAATCTAAACATCAGGTAAGATGAAAAGGTACATTGTAGCAAGGTTTTATATCAACAGATAACTACAATATAAGTTGACCGAGGCATATCTACAAATTATGATTGGACTACATCACAGATATAAAGAGAATCTGACAGACTTTCTCAAATCTTAAGAAATTATTGCAATGGGCATTTAATTTTAGCATAAAGAGATTGTTAAGTGTGAGCACAGAGATATCTGTAAAGTGTGTGCAGAGAGAGAGAGAGAGAGAGAGGGAGAGATCTGTTAAGTGTGAACACAGAGAGATCTGTTAAGTGTGAACACAGAGAGATCTGTTAATGGGATCATAGAGATTTATTAGTGTGAATACAGACAGCTCTATCAAGTGAATACAGACAGATCTGTTAAGTGTGAGCACAGAGAGATCTATTAAGTATGAACACACATCATATTTGTTAAGTGTGAACACACAGCAGATCTGTTAAGTGTGAACACACAGCAGATCTGTTAAGTGTGAACACACAGCAGATCTGTTAAGTGTGAACACACAGCAGATCTGTTAAGTGAACACTCAGCAGATCTGTTAAGTGTGAACACACAGCAGATCTGTTAAGTGTGAACACACAGCAGATCTGTTAAGTGTGAACACACAGCAGATCTGTTAAGTGTGAACACACAGCAGATCTGTTAAGTGTGAACACCGCAGATCTGTTAAGTGTGAACACTCAGCAGATCTGTTAAGTGTGAACACACAGCAGATCTGTTAAGTGTGAACACAAAGTCTATTTGTTAAGCGTGCTGACTATTGTCTCCCCCCAGTTGAGAGGCGGGGATTATCAAGACAATGGAGAGTATGGCAAATGCACCACCAACCCAATTTTGATTATTCTTCAAGTAAAAAAATAGAAATAGAAAAAATATGAGAATTTTATATTCAGTTTTGTATCAGATCAGCATCAAAAGTACTGTACAATATGATGATAATGATTATAAAAATAAATATTACAGTGAGCCTTATATGACTTTATGTAACTAAGTGTTTTAATTAGGTAATATGCAAAAGACTTATGTTAGTAAGCTTATACCAGTACTGAACTAGTTTATAAATGAGGAAGAAAGAATTTGAAATAGATTTAGCTCTTGCATTTGCAGTAGTGAAGGTCTCATAACAAAATATTTATGAGTTTCAGGTAGCTGTATTACAGCATAATATTTCACCGGTTCTTAGGTGTTGGTTAACCAATACCACTTTGGATCGATCTCTGCCTGTTTCTCTCATTCTTCCCAAGTTGCTCTTCTTTTTTATCTTTGTTTCCTTTGGCCTTGTAACTGTGGTTCATGATCTGGTGTGGCCTCATTACAGGGCGCCATCCTGACGACCATGCTTGCCACTGCGTGCAACTTCTCTAGTAAGTCTGTGGGAATGCTTGTATCAGATTTTCCAAGTTTGTATCTTTTTATTAACATTACTCCAGTTTTTCCTCTTCTTTATCTTTGTTCCTGACATTTTCATTCCCATCTTCATCTTTTCAATATTCTGGGTTTACAGGCTGCTGCTGGATCTGCGCTTATGTAGTCATCTGTTTAATTTATACAGGATTAAACAGATCAGACCAGTTGATATTAAATGATCCCATGTCCATAGTTATTTTGTTTTGTGAGTGATATACAGGGTTAATATTCAAGATTGCTTGTCCTATGTCGTATTTTGTTACATATCACGGTTTGTCTTTTAACTTTACTACTTTTTAACACGTGTGATGCTTTATTTTTATTTTACTGACCTCTTCTGCTCGTCTGCGATCTTGGGTGCCTGGTCTACAGCCAACAGTTCCCCAACCAACATCCTTACCCTCACCCACTCTCCATAATACCTAATGCTTCATTATCATTCACTTCTTCTTCTATTTTATTCCTTAAGATTACCATATCTTGTGCTGTTCCTGCTTTATGTTCAAATCTTTGTAAACTATCTTTAGTACTGTAACTATCTATACTAACTCATGCTTCAAAGCTCTTCATTATTATTTTATCCTCCACATTCCTTCCTGTATCTCTCAGTCCTCTACTCCCTATCCTCCTGTTCCTGTCCGAGCCCTTACCGTTGTTGCCGTGTTGCAGGGTGCGATCCTGACGACAATGCTGGCGACTCGCAACTTCTCCAGTAAGTACGAAGCACAGGGTAAGTGGGCATCCCATCTAGGCGGCAGTGAGACCCTACCCACTCTCCCAAACCGACTGGCTCTTGGTTCTCCTTGCCCAGTTTAGGCCTTTATCCTTACTCACTCCAAGGTAGTGTTGTGCATTTATGTCATAGAATTGTTAGAAACTGAAAAGTCAGCATAGCACTTGAATTGGAGTGGGATAAGTAAAACTAGTCTCTTATCACTTATGCAAGTACTGAAGACAGTGTTACTGGAGTATATTCAATAATTAAGCACACATCCTTGCAGAAGAAATAACACAAAAGTACTGGTACAGTATGTAGAATTTGCATTTTTCTTAAGGACCACATAACTTGTATTGCTAGACTGTTCAGGATGAGGAACCAGGGCCAGTGGTATGAGCACTCCTTATATCAGATTTTTGCACTCCTTTGGGTCATGATCCTTGTAAATTTTAAATTATCAGTGTATTTGCCCTATGGCTTATGGTCATTTCACTCGTGGCCTCTATAGTAGAAAATAAACAGACACACCTGTGTTGATGCTTAAAATGCATTGCCTCAGACATAAAAAATAGCCTGTCACACCTTTAGTATTAAAACACCAATATGATGGAANCATAATGTGTATGTGTACTTTTATTTATATATTTTTTTTTTTTTTCTCTGTTGGCGGGGTGCTGGGGGAGCAGCTTGCTCTATTGCCTCTCGCATGGTCCTGCTGTTGGCGCTTTGCGTCGTCTTCCGGCTCTGGTGGCATCGGTGACGGCTTCTCCCCCTTTTGGGGTTCAGAGCTGGCGGGGGGGCTTCTTCCCCTGCGTTTCGTCGTGTCATCTTCGTGGGTACGTTGGACGTGGTCGGTCCGTCCCTCCTTCTGGGTCCGGCTTCTGTTGGGGGCCGGTGCCTGGATGGTGCCCTGGACCTCCAGGTCACCTCTTGGCGCGTTCCTCCCAGTTTTTCTGGGTCTGGCACGGTTGGTGGTGGGGCTTCCGGCTGGCTGCTTTTGTTGCCTGCCCTATTTTGTGCTGAGCACTTGAAATTTTGCATCTTTCCCGATCTTGGTTCCCTGTCTGTCTGAGATTCGGTGTATGGCCTACCTCGACGTCTGGCTGGTGTGGGCTCCCAGTCAGTCCGCATGTCTGCTCGCCAGGGGTGTGTTCCTTCCAGATCGCCGGGTTTGGTGTCCTGGTGATCGGGAGGTTTTTCCATATGTTTCCATCCCGGGTTCGGGCCTGGTCCTTGTTTAGGGCTATTGGGCCACTCATTCTTTCCCTCCAGACGTGTTCCTGCAGCTGTGGTCCCGCCTTCGGCGGTGCATGAGACGGTCTCGGGTTGCTCAGCGGTTGCTTGAGCGGTTGTGCGGGAGTCTGAACTTCGCCGTGCTAGTCTACCCGCCGGGTCGGGTTTGGCTGCGGCGTCTGTTTTGGTTCCTTCGGGGATTTCCTTTCCGCCTCTCTCGCGATCGTTGGGTTCTCCCTCCGGGGGTCTTTTGTCGGTTGCTGCGTCACCGGCTTCCTCTTCGGGGTTTTTCAGGGTTCGGTGCCTTGGCACCTTCCCGAGCCCCGCTCTCGTTGTGTTCACGGACGCGTCGTCTCTTGGCTGGGGCTTTGTGACCAGTGCTCACCAGGCAGGCCAGGGACGGTGGGTTCGTCCTTCCATCGGCTCACAGCACGGTTCGGGAGTTCGCAGCTGTCTGGTTCGCGCTTCGGAGGATTCGGGTCGCTCGGGGATCGCCCTTTACCTCCGTTTGGACTGTACTCCAGTGGTTCCTTGCCTGAACCGCGGGGTTCTCTTCAGTCCTTAGCTCTTGGGATTGGTCCCTGCGAGTGGCTCGTCTGCTGGATTCCCGGGGTTTGGCTCTCCGTGTGGTTCACGTCCGGGGAGTGTCCAACGTTCTGGCGGACGGTCTGTCTCGCTCCCCTCTCCACGGGTGGACGGTCGACGACGACTCGTTCGTTGGATCTGCCAGACGTACGGTCTCCCAGATGTGGACCTCTTCGCGTCGGTGTGGTCTCGGCGTCTCCCGATGTGACGCCTTCCCCGACTGCGCAGCGTTCGCGGTGGATGCCTTTCGGCGGGACTGGTCTAAAGGGGTTCCCTGTACCTCTTCCCTCCGGTCCAGCTGTTGCTTCGGGTTCTGGTTCGTTGGAGGACATTCCCAGGAGAGTACTCCTTGTGGCCCATTGGTGGCCGGCCCGGCTTTGGTTTCCGGTGCTGTTGACTCGGTGCCCGAACCCGGGACGTTTACCGCGGCTCCGCCTCTTTCAGCAGGTCGGTCCGCTCTGGTACGGGGCTGGTTCGACCTTCTCCTCTTCGCGTCTGGGGTTTTTGACGCGGGTGTATCACCAATTCTATGGTGATCAGGTGGCTTCGTTGATGGTGTCCCACCTGAGAGCTTCGTTTCGGCGACAGTATGGATTTCCTGGCGTTCTTTTCGCCATTTTCTGGCTCTTTGTAGGTTGTCTTTCTTTCGGATCAGGTTTTGTCCTTTCTTTCTTGGCTTGTTCAGGACGGTCGATTGATGCCTGATACTGTCGCCTCGTCTCGTGCGGCGCTGGCGGAGCTGCTCGGGCTAGCTTTCGGGGTCGACGTTACATCCGCCCCGTTTAGTAAGCTTTCCTGTGCTATGTTTCACCTCCGGCCTGCTCATGCGCCTCCTGAGCCGTCCTGGTCCTTGGACCGGGTGCTCTTCTATCTTTCCTCTCCTCGGTTTGTGGTGGCCCCTTCGGTTCCTGATTATTTTTCCCAGGCTTTGTTTTGTTGGCGTTGGCCTCTGGGGGCCGGGTAGGGGGCTTCATGCCCTCCTCCGGCGCAGGGGTTTCTGCTCTTTTGGTCCTGGGGGTAGGTTTGTCCGTTTGCAGCCTTCGCCTTCTTTTCTGGCGAAGAACGAGACGGCTGCTTTCGGAGGGGTCCGTGGGTCATTGATGCTTGGTTGGTTCGGCCGGGGGTGCATCATGTGTTGTGTCCAGTTGCGGCACTTCGCCGTTGCTTGCGCGCTTCGGCCGGTATGGCTGGGGATGCGCTTTGGGTTGATCCAGTTTCCCTCGTTCCCTGTTCCAGGGTTCGGGTCTCCCAGGTTGTCTGCAGGGTTATTAAATCTAGCCAGCCTGCGGTCTATCCTCGTGCCCATGCCGTTAGGAAGTTTGCGGCTTTGGCTGCTGTGTTGGTAATATGTCTTGGGCACATATTCGGGCGCGTGGTTTTTGGATTCGAACAGGGTCCTGGCCGCCCGTTATTTGGTGAACGTCCGTGCTCCTCGGCGTTCTTGTGTTGCTTTGGGTCGCAGGTTGCAGCCAGTTGTCTCGACTTCGCGTTGAGGATTTTGTGGCCGCCGCCTCCCGGGTACGTCCCCTTTTTTCCTTTCTTTGGGTAATTAGCTCCAGGGAGCCGTAGGGGCTCCCCACAGAAAACCAGCGTTGAATGTAATGAAACGCCATTTTCTGGGTGAGCCCCGGAGGCTCCCTGGCTACCCTCCCTCCCGTCCGGTCGGCGGATTTTTCGCGTTGGTTGAAGCCTAGTTTCCGAACTGACGGCAGCCGGCGCGGTGAGGTCCGGGCCCCCCCCTCCCCCTCCCGGGAGGGGAGGGCTGCGCGGACAACCGGCGCGGCAGTAAAGTGATTGTTTGATTGTTTTCCTTGTGATTGTAGGGAGTTTTTCTACCTCTCTGTTCGGTTTGTTGTAGTTTTCTACCATGTGGGGTTTGTTTTGTTACGCCTACCTTTCTGGGTGCCTAACCCGGTCGATGGCAGATAAGGAAAACCCCCAACCATATGGGGTTTTCCAGGGCCATTGCTCCCTGAAACCTCTCTGAAGGGGCCAGGTTCTGGCGCTGGTCCCTGGTAGGTCTGAACTCCATAGCTAGTGTCCGGTCTAACATAACATACATTAGCCCGATAAGCTCCAGGGAGCCTCCGGGGCTCACCCAGAAAATGGCGTTTCATTACATTCAACGCTGGTTTTTGTTTTTACTTTATCTGAGTTTATCTGAGAGCCACTAACACTAGGGGATTCAACAAGGACAGGAAGTTGGTGGCTTGTCAAAGATCTTCTAATTTGCCTTGATGATCATGGATGACCCATGCTTATTACACCTGAGTAATCTTTATATGAATCGGTTATTGATCCATGCTTCTAACTTTACGTCTTACTCCTCACCTAATTGTATGTATAGGTTTTGAACTAAGCTTCTTACCTTGTACACCTCACCTAATTTTACGTACCTGACCTCCGAGACTTCTGCAGCTATAGGGTTCAAACTTTTGTTTTTAACTTCCTGCACATTTGAGCAACTATGATAGGATAATTGTACCTTTTTTATGGGCACCTGGGCTCAGGTCTTTTTTTTTTTTGTAACACCAGGCACAAGCCTACCGGGCGACCACGGACACTTGCCACATCGAAAGGGTTAAAAAGTTTTATACTTCGAAGATTTACATATCTTAATGTATAATTTTATATCCTTCAAAGAGATGTTCAACTAAACATCATGATACAGATGTAAAATGAATTAAAGATAATTTTTTGTAGATGAAATATAAATTGTTTACTGTATCATGATTATAATGCTAGCCTTGATTTTTAAAGAGCACTATTAGTATTTCTTTATTATACTGAAGTGTGTGTGTTTTGTTGATGACTTATATAAAGTAGTTTTAAATTACCTACACCAACTTTTCCATGTTGACAGCAACGTGAGCGTGTGGCTAGTGTAGTACACAGGCAAGAGACTGTTGACTGTTTGAGAAAGTTCAATGCCAGAAGAAAATTAAAGGTAAGTTTAATAAGCCTTGTAATTTTACATACAAGTCACTTAACTTTATTTAATTATTGTCTAAAATTCACTAATGTCTAATTTTACTTGGATTAATCTTGCAGCTTTACCTCCATACATCAACAGTAAACACTTAATTAAATTTGCATCATGTACATTATATGTATACCTGAATATGTGAGTTTAAGAGTAGGAGGAGAAGAAAGCCAGAATTTTACACACTAGACAAATTTTTAAATTGAGCATGGGAGAAAATGTGAAGTATACATATTGACAACACATGAGAAATAAACAATGCTGAGTGCACGCAGTAGACATTCACAATGCTATAAGTTTCATGTTGCACCTAATAGTCAGAACACCATGCACTACTGGGCATAGTAAGCAAGCTCTGTTTCCTCATAACAGCCAGAGTGATTTTGCATACTGTACTTTCAAATATTTCTCTCAAAGATAAATTTTTAAAAATTTAATAGTTAGAAAATATGGCATATTAGGAAACTGGTTATTAGGTACAATATATATATGTTGTACCTAATAGGCCAAATTTCCTAACAAGCATAATTTCTCTGAAATATTATATTTTTGCAATTTTTTCTTATGGAATGATTAAGCTTTCCATTACATTATATATGATTTGAATTTTTTTATTTGAGTTAAAAGTAACATAAAAAATTTGATCAAACCTAACCTAACCTATTCAGACAATGAGTCACAATAACATGACTGAAGATATGATGACCAAACCACACATCAAAAGATGAAGAAACAAAGATGTTAAGGATTGTCCTGGACAACCAAGACAAAGATGTCCTGGACCATTATCAAGTTATGTAATTACATGACTTAATAATGGTCCAGCATGGACTGAATCATTGTTGTTTCTTCATTTTCTGATGTGTGGTTTGGTCATTCTAACCTAGCATAACTAAATCATTAACTCATGTTCTTATATAATATAATAATATTTATTGAAATAATCTAATTTGGATAGAAATATTTGAGAATAACGACAATCACTCAGCATGTTGGGAAAATCGGACATTGTATACTATACAGAGGAATCTCGGGTGACGGGCACCCCCATCTACGAGAATTTCAGGTAACAAGCGAGCCACTCGCAGAAAATTTGTCTAGAATGATGAGCTTCCACTTGGCTAACTAGAAAGCAACGTGGTACTTCTTAAGGTTCCTCTGGTTCTCGGACACCTCTGATGATAGTGTTGCTGTTTCGCAAGATAAGCATTTCACATGACGAGCTCGGTGCCAGAATGGATTAAATTCGTTAACCGAGGTTCCTCTGTGTGTGGTGTGTAATTACCTAAGTGTGTGTGTGTGTGTGTGTGTGTTACAAAGAACAAAGAAATTAACACATGAGGAACAGTGTGACAATGTCAGACCACGAAAGAAGGATTTAGACAGAAATTTCCTTAAGAACTTTCGTATTTAATAATATATCTTAAGAAGGATGGATTTACAGTTCAGAAGGTGTGGATGTATAGACAGGATAGAGGTGAGGTGAGGCACAATATCTTTAATGGGATATTAACCACTGCACTGTGCAAAGCACCTTAAGGCGCTCTGAGGGTTGTGTGATTTTTTTTTAATTAGACCATATTTTAAGGTTTTAATGTTTTCATTGCTCTTTGTGATTTGAAATGAAATGATTGAGTTTGGAAACATTTTGACGTTAACATTAGCTGAACATTTATAAAAACAACAAAATATGTCCTTGACAACTGCACCATGAATTTTGGCCAAAAACAGGTGCGCAGTGCAGGGGTTAATAAGGTATTTGTAAGATAAATGTGTATCGATGATCCTACTCAAATCCCCCTTTAACTGATCGATCAAAAATGGATCTGAATTATATAAACCACTGCTAATGTTCAAATTACATGATTTTGTAATCTGTATTAAAGCAAATTCAATAATGTTCCTATTGAAAATGATCATACAATACGTTTTTTAAGAAGACCTCTCCCAGTCAATTTGGTAAGAACTATCTGATAAATGAACAAACAAAGCATTAGACAATTGGCCATGTCTTACAGAGTATTTATGTTGCAAAATTCTAAATTTAGAATTTAAGAGGCGATATGATCACCATGTACAAAATAGTTACCGAAATCGATAGAATTAATAGAGAAGAATTCCTGAGACCTGAAACTTCAAGAACAAGAGGTCATATATTTAAACTATCTAAACAAAGCTACCAAAGAAATATAAGAAAATTGACTTTTGCAAACAGAGCGGTAGACGGTTGGAACAAACTATGTGAGAAGGTGGGGGAGTCTAAAACCATTAGTAATTTTAAAGTGTTGTATGACAAAGTGTGCTGGGAAGACGGGACACCACGAGCATAGCTCTCATCCTGTAAATACACTTAGGTAATTATTTGAAGCATATACCAAAGAGGCGCATTTATAAACAAGTAGATGGTGTCACCATTGGTTTCCCCTTTGGTGTTCTATTTGTAAATTTTTACATTGGCACTATTGAGCAGAAAGTCCTTGTTAACATGGACTTAAAACCAATTGTCTACAATATGTATGTTGATGACATATTCCTACAGATACCTGACATTGAGCACTTGCTACAGATCAAGGATACATTCAACTAAAGTTCTATGCTAATTTTCACTTATGATATGGAGAGTGATGATAAACTGCCTTTCCTAGATGTAACAGCCTCAGAATGGAATGGATACGCTAATAGATATGCCAGAGGCATCATTCAATGGAAGGTGTATCATCATGCTACCTCAAATGGAATGGTCTACATTGTAATATCTGTCCCACCTATTAAACTATAGGAACTTCTTTTCCACATCTCACAAAATGGAAGAAAGAGCCCTGAAAAACAGTATTAATATAAACATGACCCCGACTGATACCTACCAGAAGATAGAGTTGACACTACTACAAGGGCAAGAAAACCACCAACCCTGCTCATGAAGAACTCTTCTGACACCAAACAAAATGTCATAAAAAATACACAAATGTTGTCTACACCTTGGGAACTATCAGCCCCGATGATCTCAGTATATAAGCAAGACAATAACATCTCTCTCAAGGTACCTGACAATACACTAACAGTAAGTTTCCCTCAAAGAACATATAATTTTTACACAACCAGGTCCTTTATCTTCCCTAAGCTACTAGGGAAGATTAGCGACTTAGACAATTGTCATGCCCTTTAAGATGACCTGAACAAAATAAGTGTTAGGAGAAACTTTTGACAAATAGAATTCAGTGTGAATAAATACCAAGTTATGGAATGTGGAATATGAGAAAATAGACCACACAGCACCTACAAATCATATGGAAAGGCTTTAAGAACTCTGACAAAGAGAGCTATGGGTGGTTCTGGATAGTAGACTGTCACCAGAGAACCACATAATGTTCAATGTTTGAGGAGCATTTGCTATGCTTTCCAACTTCAAAATCACTTTTAAATATACAGATTGTGAAATATTGAAGAAAATGTTCATGATTTTTGTGAGACCAAAATTAGAATATGCAGTAGTTGTATAGTGCCCAAATCTCAAGAAACATCAATAAACGTAGTGCACAGTTACAAACCCATTAAGATTTCAACTTAGATTCAAGAGAACAGAAGAAGTTGTTAAAACACACGGGACAAAATTTTACTGAAGCGACATTCGAATCATAAATACTCATACTCCACCCAAGTAAAACAGAAACAAGCAATATTTAGTGGGCCAGCCAGAGGCTTAGGGGCCCACACAGGAATATCCCTGCAAAAAAAAAATCAATAAACGTGAAAAGGTGCAAAGTCATGCTACACAATGGCTTCCAGAACCTAAAAACAAGAGGCAGTGGATGCCAAAACTGTCAGTAATTTCAAAGTATCATTTGACAAAGAGTACTGGCAAGATGGGATGCCATGAACATAGCTCGCATCCTGTAACTACAATTAGGTAATTACTAGAGATTTCCTATCCAACAACTCTAAAATAATGGACAAATGAAACCACAATAGAAGACCTCAACCAGCTATTAACAACCATCTAACTCTCATGTACAGTCTACCATCCTCAAGACTAAAACAAAATATCCATCACAACTGCTGCAGCCAACATCAACATAAGAACATAGAATTAAATAACTGCAGAAGGCCTGTTAGCCCCATGCACCTTACTTCACCTCTCCCTTCCTGGTTATATGTGGTAGTCCCAGCTAATTTCTATCCACTTCATTTTACCTTGTTTGCCTAAATTTACTTTAGGGCCACCTTCCTTTCCTCATTGAGTACAAGAAGCCAGCAGCTTTAGGACCACCTTCCTTTCCTCATTGAGTACAAGAAGCCAGCAGCTTTAGGGCCACCTTCCTTTCCTCATTGAGTACAAGAAGCCAGCAGCTTTAGGGCCACCTTCCTTTCCTCATTGAGTACAAGAAGCCAACAGCTTTTCAATAGTCTCCCCATTTTTCCTAATAATTTTGTCCAGCTGGAATTTGAACTGCATCAATGTTTTGACATTACAGCTTCGGCAGGTAGGCAGTTTCGTGGGTTTACAACCCTATGGGTGAAAAAGCACATCCTATTTTCTGCCATACCAGTAGGATCAACAGAATGCATCTCTTAACATCAGGCTATGTAAACCTGTAACATATACTTTGAACATTTACTTTTTCAACTTTTTCTCAAGTAAAGAAGAATATAAGAAACATACAGAAGAGTCATTCTTCATATAGATTCAGATTCATATCCAATTTCTCATTTCCTCTCTGTATTGTAACATTGAGGCATTGGAAAAGGAGACTGGTTGCTATTTTGCTTCTGGTTTGCCTAATGAGTTCCTCTACAAACTCCTTCAGGAGCCAAGAGACTCCTAAAGTTTATTGGCACAAACCTGTAACCGACGACTTGATATTGGTCCAGGACGGACCGAAATGTCATTGTCACCTCATCTTCTGGTGTGCGGTTTATTCTTCACACCTCTAACATTACCCTAGGCTCCTCTACCTACTGGTTTTATTGGTCTCTCTGAAAGTGGTAGCCCCATCACCTTCAGATACACTGTATTGTAGACT
This sequence comes from Procambarus virginalis, assembly GCA_020271785.1. Taxonomy (NCBI): domain Eukaryota; kingdom Metazoa; phylum Arthropoda; class Malacostraca; order Decapoda; family Cambaridae; genus Procambarus; species Procambarus virginalis. The sequence continues at coordinate 9,367,410 of WNGS01009631.1, forward strand.
GTAGATAGATATCATCCCATGTAGATGCACATGCGTAGTCTCAGAAAACCTGTTTACAATTCCTCCAAGGTTGCAAGGTGACCACCACCTGAACACTTTGGACTATTGTCGAGGCTGCATATTTGATTTTCCTTTCGTGCTGGACACTTGGCTGCAGCTAAACTTCTAATGATATAATTGACTACTTCATGCTTAGTAATTCTTCCAATGACATACAATGATTAGACCATGACAACCATATTGGTCTATTCATGCAGTGCCACAGATACACACGTGCTCGGTAGAGATTAGAGTTGCAAGGTACCAACTACCCATGCTAAAGAGCTGATGGTTAAGGCAGGTGCCCATGGAGGATGTAGGGGCTTCTAATAGGCAATCCCAAGCATGATGGGCTTACACAGCAAAAATGCTTGCTTTATCTTTTCTCCAGCATTTGTTGAGGCAACATTCTATGCTATGGGGCTATCTTATTGAGTCTGTTGGCAGTCATTTGGAGAATATGGTTGTGGTAAAAAGTCCTCAAGAATACCCCCACTAAATTTTTTTTTTTCAATAAATTTGAGATAATGAATCCCAGTGAAATTTCTGAAGTGCTCTTATTGGATTTCTCCACTAATTCACTAGCAGCAGGATAATCCTCTTATCCTCTTATCAAGAGGATAAGAATGTAGACAATGCTATCTGCATTGCTTTGTGGATACCTGAACCACGAAGTCTAACTGGAAGTGTTACTTGCAGACGACAAGTCACAATAACCTGGATGAAGATATGATAACCAAACAAAACATCAGAAGATGAAGAAACAACGACGTTTTGGTCTGTACCGGACCATTATCAAGTTATGTGTGTTATCAACTCACACACTACCTGATAATGGTCCAGGATGGATCAGAATGTCGTCATTTCTTCATCTTCTGATGATGCTTTGGTCATCAAGCATTACTTGGATCCATTAGAAGTCTTCCTGAGAGAGGTTTAATACATTCATGGATATTGCTTTCAGAAGTTTGCTATAATCTCTAATTTTCGACAATTGAAAGAGGGTGAGCATCTTAGGAAATACGTAAGCCTGTGAGAAGAGTTAGGCACCTTGTGAGGAGGTACTGTACAAAAAATTTTGGGCATCCATAACACCTGCTCTTTCTTCTACCCTCCTCAGGTCATTCAGTTTTTCTATGAGCATTACTATGAGCATGACTTTAAAACCCAAAAGTGCCCCTAGCAGTGGGGTCTATAACTGAGGCTTTTGGTAAAGGGGATCTTACCATGTCTATGGTTGATTGGTTAAAGGCAATGATTTTGCCTTTTACAAGATTGACGGTGAGTCTTAACTAATCTTTGTTAAATTTTATTGGCTGTAGATTCTCTAGCAGAGACTCTTATGTACCTGCCAGAGTGCCATCGTTCAGTAACTAGATGTTGAGCTCATTGGTCAATTGACTTTTGACCTCCCAACAGGTATAAAAAAAGGAAAGGAGTGTGGAGCTCTCCCTGCTGAACACCGGCATAATATAATTCATGCTTCCGCCATAAAAACATTGAAAGAATTTTTAAAATCAAGTTTTGTTTCCACATTACTGTGAAGAAGGTCATTGATGTATGATTATAGAAATTCTTCTCAGCCCTGCTGGAAATCAAATCCTGAGCATCTGAGAAACCCTGGTTCCATATGTCCTTGGATACAATGCAAAAAAGTGGTAATCAGTTTTATATACATGTATTTATTACCACACCGTTTGACCTCAACCTGGAGGAATTTGACCTCAACAGTGATGAGGTCAAAAGGTGTCTGCTGGAGCTGGATGTGACAAAGGCTGTCGGGCCTGAAAGAATCTCACCATGGATACTAAAGGAAGGTGCAGAAGCACTAAGTGTGCCACTCTGTATGGTGTATAACAGGTCACTGGAAACAGGAGACTTACCAGAAAGTTGGAAGACAGCTAATGTGGTCCCAATATACAAGAAGGGTGACAGGCAAGAGGCACTGAACTACAGGCCAGTTTCCTTAACTTGTATACCATGCAAGGTGATGGAGAAGATCGTGAGGAAAAGGCTCGTAGAGCATCTGGAGGGAAATAACTTTGTAATGCACCACCAACATGGGTTCAGGGATGGTAAATCGTGCCTCACAGGTTTAATAGAATTTTATGACCAGGCAACAAAAATTAGGCAGGAAAGAGAAGGGTGGGCCGACTGCATTTTCCTAGACTGTCAAAAAGCCTTTGACACAGTACCCCATAAAAGACTGTTAAAAAAGTTGGAGCAACAGGCAGGAGTAAAAGGGAAGGTGCTCCAGTGGATAAGGGAGTACTTAAGCAACAGGAAACAGCGAGTAACGGTGAGGGGGGAGACATCAGAGTGGCGAGATGTCACCAGCGGAGTCCTACAGGGCTCGGTTGTACTCGGTACAACATATGAACTGCCTTTAGAAACTTGTGTAAGGAATCTTTCAGAACCCTGTATACCACTTATGTAAGACCAATCCTGGAGTATGCAGCTCCAGCCTGGAGTCCATACCTAGTTAAACACAAGACAAAGCTAGAGAAGATTCAGCGGTATGCCACCAGGCTCGTCCCAGAACTGAGAGGAATGAACTACGAGGAAAGGCTAAAGGAGCTGAACCTCACATCCCTGGAAAACAGAAGAGTAAGGGGAGACATGATAACCACCTACAAAATTCTCAGGGGAATTGATAGGGTGGACAAAGACAAAGTCTTCAGCACGGGTGGAACAGGAACAAGGGGACACAGGTGGAAACTTAGCACCCAGATGAGCCACAGAGACGTTAGAAAGAATTTTTTCAGTGTCAGAGTAGTTAATAAATGGAATGCATTAGGAAGTGATGTGGTGGAGGCTGACTCCATACACAGTTTCAAATGTAGATATGATAGAGCCCGGCAGGCTCAGGAATCTGTACACCAGTTGATTTGACAGTTGAGAAGCGGGACCAAAGAGCCAAAGCTCAATCCCCGCAAGCACAATTAGGTAAGTACAATTAGGTAAGTACACCATGCGTTTCTGTAAGCCATTGCTCCTCATGAATCTCTTGAGGCGGCCAGGTTCTGGCTCGTGGTTCCCGGTAGGCAAGAACTCCGTGCACATTGACTGATGCCAGAAAGTTATACATATACATTCAGCCTAGATATCTCCGGGAGCCGACGGGGCTCCTCCCAGAAAGTTATTCAACTTCAAAAGACTGATACGTGCACCTGAAATTGGAGTTATATATCCCAAGAAATCACATATTGCATTTAATTAAACCCTTTATGATTAAATAATAATGTTAGTGTCCTTTAATATGACAAGCATAATCTCTGCATCTGTAGTTGTGTACTCCAACACCTTTCAACATGATGAAAGAAATAAGCCACTTACAGTATGTCATTGGACTGTCAATTACCATTATTTTATCTTCCTGTTATATTACCATTATTTTGTCTACCTATTATATTTCTGTCTTTGTTTATATAATTAATGAGCTTTATCTTCTGAAATCTGTCTGTTGGTTAATATAAGAAGAAATTTGAACAATAACTTCTGTACTGGACTAAATCCTGCAGTTTTTGTTTCATATACAGTATCTTAAAGTTTAATTCAGTTTTAAATATATTTTAAATTGCAAATTATCTATCCATAAATTGAAGTTAAGCATACCATATTGTCTCAAACATAATTCTTCATAATTACTCTGTACTAAAATCTTCTCGGATATCTACCCACTACTTTAAGATACTCTGTTCAGGCAAGATCTGATATTTATAAATACTGTACTATATTAGATCTCAGAGTAAATGATGTACTGTAGTACCATCCCTTGTACGTGGCTACTTTTAGAGAGAGAGAGAGAGAGAGAGAGAGAGAGAGAGAGAGAGAGAGAGAGAGAGAGAGAGAGAGAGAGAGAAAGCATGTTCATATACAAACAATACATTCATTCATACTGTATGGTCACACATCTATTTATATACATACATACATACATACATACATACATACATACATACATACATACATACATACATACATACATACATACATACATATATACATATACAGTACTGTACATTATTTATTTATAATGTATACAATTTTATAGATCCAGAACATGCCTTACAGTTCTATAAATATTTTGACATTTGCTTATGCCTTCAACAGTTCTCATTATATGTTGAGTTTCAAGTCACATTCAGACTTTAAATGTTGACTGGTTATGATTATGATGAGTAAGCTTTAATTAATTTTTTTGTGTATTAAACTAGAATTCATATTACAGTATTGTTATTTTGAAATAATAATTTTAATAATTTGAAAATATGGATGCAATACATAAGAGTTCTTATAAATTATTTATGTTAAAGGTATACAGAATAGCTTGGCATATGTAAGGACACAACTCCATACATAATTAGATATGGGATGTTTATATCATGATAAGATATAAAATATGGGATAATAATGGCTTTATTTACAAATAATAATGATAATGTATGTGCAAGAAGGTACAATGGGTTGGTGAGATTACATACGATTGGTATTTATGCATTCATGCAAAGCCACTAACACGCATAGCGTTTCAGGCTGGTCCTTAATCTAACATATCAGGTAAGATGAAAAGGTACATTGTAGCAAGGTTTTATATCAACAGATAACTACAATATAAGTTGACCGAGGCATATCTACAAATTTATGATTGGACTACATCACAGATATAAAGAGAATCTGACAGACTTTCTCAAATCTTAAGAAATTATTGCAATGGGCATTTAATTTTAGCATAAAGAGATTTGTTAAGTGTGAGCACAGAGATATCTGTAAAGTGTGTGCAGAGAGAGAGAGAGAGAGAGAGGGAGAGATCTGTTAAGTGTGAACACAGAGAGATCTGTTAAGTGTGAACACAGAGAGATCTGTTAAATGGGATCATAGAGATTTATTAAGTGTGAATACAGACAGCTCTATCAAGTGAATACAGACAGATCTGTTAAGTGTGAGCACAGAGAGATCTATTAAGTATGAACACACATCATATTTGTTAAGTGTGAACACACAGCAGATCTGTTAAGTGTGAACACACAGCAGATCTGTTAAGTGTGAACACACAGCAGATCTGTTAAGTGTGAACACACAGCAGATCTGTTAAGTGTGAACACTCAGCAGATCTGTTAAGTGTGAACACACAGCAGATCTGTTAAGTGTGAACACACAGCAGATCTGTTAAGTGTGAACACACAGCAGATCTGTTAAGTGTGAACACACAGCAGATCTGTTAAGTGTGAACACACAGCAGATCTGTTAAGTGTGAACACTCAGCAGATCTGTTAAGTGTGAACACACAGCAGATCTGTTAAGTGTGAACACAAAGTCTATTTGTTAAGCGTGCTGACTATTGTCTCCCCCCAGTTGAGAGGCGGGGATTATCAAGACAATGGAGAGTATGGCAAATGCACCACCAACCCAATTTTGATTATTCTTCAAGTAAAAAATAGAAATAGAAAAAAATATGAGAAATTTTATATTCAGTTTTGTATCAGATCAGCATCAAAGTACTGTACAATATGATGATAATGATTATAAAAATAAATATTTACAGTGAGCCTTATATGACTTTATGTAACTAAGTGTTTTAATTAGGTAATATGCAAAAGACTTATGTTAGTAAGCTTATACCAGTACTGAACTAGTTTATAAATGAGGAAGAAAGAATTTGAAATAGATTTAGCTCTTGCATTTGCAGTAGTGAAGGTCTCATAACAAAATATTTATGAGTTTCAGGTAGCTGTATTACAGCATAATATTTCACCGGTTCTTAGGTGTTGGTTAACCAATACCACTTTTGGATCGATCTCTGCCTGTTTCTCTTCATTCTTCCCAAGTTGCTCTTCTTTTTTATCTTTGTTTCCTTTGGCCTTGTAACTGTGGTTCATGATCTGGTGTGGCCTCATTACAGGGCGCCATCCTGACGACCATGCTTGCCACTGCGTGCAACTTCTCTAGTAAGTCTGTGGGAATGCTTGTATCAGATTTTCCAAGTTTGTATCTTTTTATTAACATTACTCCAGTTTTTCCTCTTCTTTATCTTTGTTCCTGAACATTTTCATTCCCATCTTCATCTTTTCAATATTCTGGGTTTACAGGCTGCTGCTGGATCTGCGCTTATGTAGTCATCTGTTTAATTTATACAGGATTAAACAGATCAGACCAGTTGAATATTAAACCTGAATGTCCATAGTTATCCTTTTGTTTTGTGAGTGATATACAGGGTTAATATTCAAGATTGGCTTGTCCTATGTCGTATTTTGTTACATATCACGGTTTGTCTTTTAACTTTACTACTTTTTAACACGTGTGATGCTTTATTTTTATTTTACTGACCTCTTCTGCTCCGTCTGCGATCTTGGGTGCCTGGTCTACAGCCAACAGTTCCCCAACCAACATCCTTACCCTCACCCACTCTCCATAATACCTAATGCTTCACTTATCATTCACTTCTTCTTCTATTTTATTCCTTAAGATTTACCATATCTTGTGCTGTTCCTGCTTTATGTTCAAATCTTTGTAAACTATCTTTAGTACTGTAACTATCTATACTAACTCATGCTTCAAAGCTCTTCATTATTATTTTATCCTCCACATTCCTTCCTGTATCTCTCAGTCCTCCTACTCCCTATCCTCCTGTTCCTGTCCGAGCCCTTACCGTTGGTTGCCGTGTTGCAGGGTGCGATCCTGACGACAATGCTGGCGACTCGCAACTTCTCCAGTAAGTACGAAGCACAGGGTAAGTGGGCATCCCATCTAGGCGGCAGTGAGACCCTACCCACTCTCCCAAACCGACTGGCTCTTGGTTCTCCTTGCCCAGTTTAGGCCTTTATCCTTACTCACTCCAAGGTAGTGTTGTGCATTTATGTCATAGAATTGTTAGAAACTGAAAAGTCAGCATAGCACTTGAATTGGAGTGGGATAAGTAAAACTAGTCTCTTATCACTTATGCAAGTACTGAAGACAGTGTTACTGGAGTATATTCAATAATTAATGCACACATCCTTGCAGAAGAAATAACACAAAAGTACTGGTACAGTATGTAGAATTTGCATTTTTCTTAAGGACCACATAACTTTTATTGCTAGACTGTTCAGGATGAGGAACCAGGGCCAGTGGTATGAGCACTCCTTATATCAGATTTTTGCACTCCTTTGGGTCATGATCCTTGTAAATTTATAAATTATCAGTGTATTTGCCCTAATGGCTTATGGTCATTTCACTCGTGCCTCTATAGTAGAAAATAAACAGACACACCTGTGTTGATGCTTAAAAAATGCATTGCCTCAGACATAAAAGAATAGCCTGTCACAC
>WNGS01009631.1:9374763-9390068 GCA_020271785.1 Procambarus virginalis
TTTCATCCATGTGAGAAGTCTTCCTTTCACTCCTCCAGTATACTCCAGTTTCCAGAACGGCCTCTTGTGTGAGACTCTGTCAAAAGCCTTATTTAGGTCCAGATAGATAGTCAACCCAACCACCTCTTTCCTGTAGTATCTCTGTGGCTCTATCATAAAAACTAAGTAGATTTGTTACATAGGATCTCTCTGTTCAAAAACCATACTGTCTGTCTGTTATTATATCATTACTCTCTAGGTGTTCAACCCATTTGACTTTAACTATTTATTTTTAGTGTTTTGACTACCACACTTGTCAACGATAGGGGTCTATAATTTAGAGGTTCCTCTCGACTACCATTTATATAGATTGGTACTATATTTGCCATTTTCCATATGCAGTATCTGCTAAGATTCCTGTGCACAAGGATGTCTGGAATATTAATTGGAGTGGAATGCTTAGCTCAGTTGGACATTCTCTCACAACCCAAGGTGAAACTCCATCAGGTCCAACCACTTTATTTCATCCTACCCCTTTGAGTAATATTTTCACTTAGTCTTAAGATTATGTATTCTATGGCATGCTCTGGAATTGGTATTGGGTCCAGCTCTCTGAAATCCTCATTTTCAGCAAACACACTTTGGAATTGTTCATTTAGGATTTCACACATTTCTTTTTCATACTAAATAGTCCTGTTCCACCTTCTCAATGTCTGTATTTTATCCTTTACATGCAGTTTGCTTTTAATGATTTTATAGAAAAGGCCAGGATCTGTTATACATTTGTCCACTATACCTTTCTGCCTCTCTCCTCACTGCTGTGTAAATTGTTTCTTGCTTGCTAGTTGTGCTGGTATGCTTGCGGATTAGGCTCTACTGATTTTGAACCCATTTTCTTGTCTTATCCTCTATGGCCCTCTCACAATTTCTGTTAACCAATCCATTTTCTGGTTCTGCATCTCTGTTTTGGTATGAATGTTTTGTGTGCCTTCATCGTATATTTTGCAAAATTTAGCATACATCTAATGTACTTACTTGCCTAGCAACAAGTCTATCAAAATAAACTCATTAAAATTTGGTGGATGGTTGTATTATGCGTATAATTTTGTGTGCATTATTGTATGTGTATGGTGTGTGTTATTATGTACAATGTGTGGTATGAGTTGTATAGTGTGAATTATTATGGGTGCTGTATGATGTGGGTTATTATGCGTGATGCATGGTGTGTTATTATTGGTGATGTATGGTGTGTTATTATGCATGTTGTATGGTTTGTTATTATTGATGATGTATGGCAATATTATTATGGGCAATGTATGGTGTGGGGTATTAGAGGTATATATCGTGTGAGGTTCTAATCAGACATATAATAATGAATAAAATTATAATTTTATAGTATATATATATATATATATATATATATATATAATATATATATATATATATATATTATATATATATATATATATATATATATATATATATATATATATATATCTATATATATATATATATATATATATATATACAGTATATATATATATATATATATATATATATATATATATATATATATATATATATATATTATATATATATATATATATATATATATATATATATATATATATATATTTTATATATATATATTTATTTATTTATTTTATACAACACTAATTCTAGTATGATTCTTGAATGAAGGGGAAATCAGCAACTTATATATATAGTATTTGCAAGGTTGAAAGAGTGTGAAAGCTAATAAGGTTGAGAATTATTGTATAGGTGGCAGCCAACAGTGTACCACTCGCAAAGTATAAGGCAGCAGGAGTGGGCCTTCGATGGGCCCACTAACCCCTATGGAGTTACCACTTGGCCTACCACCCTCAGGTCGTTCCATCATCACCAAAAAGGGAGACGGGTCGCAGGTGAAGGAGAGCACAGATTCCAGCACCACTATAGAAGAAGAAGATGTTAAGGGTAAGCCATATACTTAACCAATAATACTAACATAGTAAAGACATTGAAATAATCTGAAAAGCTATGTAGATATATTCATGAGCCTGTTTTGACTCTTATGCCGGTCGCCGGTTATTTTATAAATAACTGATACTATTTAAATCTTAATTAATCATTAAGTAATAATATAAACTGGTTGATTAAAAAATAATTTTATACCATATATATTTACAACTGAAAAATCATATAAATAATTAATACTTAACTCTTAACAGTTTTTTGTCATCAGCCTTTTTACATGAGCCTTGCTTGTAATTTATATAGTCAGACATAGCTTTTTATTTTATTTCTTCTATTATAGCAGTTTCTTCAGTTTGGTACATTGCAGGAAAAATATTTATTTATCATTTTGTACCATTATCTAATGAAGTAGTAATGCTATGTCCACAACACAGGTTATGCCATGTATTTGAATTAAAAAAATTAAAAACACCTTTTTGCTTTTGATCAGTTTTGCTTATATTGTATAGCTTATATTGTATATGCATTAATTACCATTTGATAAATTTGTATACAGCTTCAGATATACGGCATCAGATTACTCAATAGCCACAGAAGACATGTGCACATGGGCCACTAAGCTCATGGCTCTCCCACCTTAAACGCTGACTGTTATACTGTACTATATAGGTCGTAATAATCAAAGTCAAATTAAAATTTAATAACAAAATTCCTTAACAAGTGAGATGTATATGTACCATTATTCTTATTTTAAAGAAATAAAGAATATAAATACAGTGTTAAATAGAATTATATCTGTTGACCAAACCACACACTAGAAAGTGAAGGGATGAAGACGTTTCGGTCCATCCTGGACCATTCTCAAGTCAATTGAGAATGGTTCAGAATAGACTGAAACATTTTCGTCCCTTCACTTTCTAGTGTGTGGTCTGGTCAACATATTTCAGCCACGTTATTGTGACTCCTCGTCTGCAGAATTATATCTGTATGTAATTTTGATGTCTGATATAAGTTGAGCACTTCAGTTGGTCTGTACAGAACTCATCTACTTGCTAGGTATTTTTCTATGTGTTATTATGCAGAAACATCACCAAGGCCTACAATTCTGTGTACTGTATTTAAATACTCTGTACCATTAAGATCTTTGAAGAAGGCCCCAAATTTCCTGTTCCTGTTCCAGAAATTCGTTTTCTGCTACTATATGCCCTCTCAAATGGACAGATTCATACCAAACCATTCTGCTTCAATTAAAGTTTCGTGGCATCCAAAGTTTATCTCTTGTTTTTGTTTTTTTACAAATTCTTACCAAATATTATTTGTTTTTTATTGGTGCAAATAACAGAACATGCTTTGTGCACATTTTGATTCCAAAGTCACTTGTAAAAAACCAGCGTTGAATGTAATGTAACGCCATTTTCTGGGCGAGTTCTGAAGACTCTCTGAACTTATCCGAACTGATATGTGTTATATTACTTTGGGGTCATAAGTCACAGGAGCCCTTATACCTACCGGTCTATAAGCACTTTACATTTAAAGTATGTCATTATTGCCATTGATTGGGGAGGGCACCCAGAAAAATGGACAAAACAAAATAGACCATAGTCTGGTGAAAATTGTGCATGTCCAAACATAGCAAAAGAACTCTCCCAGAAAAAAAACAAGCAACACTTCATCCAACTAGCACTCCTGCTCATTAGTGCTACCCCTCCCCCTACCTTCCCCAAAGGTGCCACCAAACATAACACATGATGCACCACCGTCCTAACCATAGTGGCAAAGCCTCCTCAACCAACTGACACCTCTGGAAGCCAGCCATCTCATTCTTCACCAGAAAGGAAGGAGAAGGCTGCAAACGAACAAAACTTGTTTGGTCCACCAGGACCAAACAAGCAGAACTCTCAGCGCTGGAGAAGGGCATGAAGCTCCTCAACCCGACCCCCCCAGAGGCCAAAGCCAAGAAAATGAAGGCTTTCCCAAAGCAATCCCGAACCGAAGGGGCCACAACAAACTGAAGGAAAGAAAGAAAGAAAGGAAAGAACCTGGTCCAAAGACCAAGAAGGCTCAGGCAGTGCATGAGCAGGCTGGAGATGAAAAAATGCACGAGAGAGCTTGCGGAATGGAGCAGAAGTGACATCCACTCCAAACGCAAGCTGCAGCGGCTCCGCCAACGCCACACAATAAGAAATGACAGTTTTTGGCATAAGATGCCAGTCCAAGAAAAGCCAAGAGAGAAAGGACAAGACAACCTTAACTGACACAAATGAATCCCCCTATGAAAGGAAAAGAAATGGCAGACGCGAAAAGCCAAAGAGTAAGTCGTACCAACGAGGAACTGTACCTCACTGGCCAGACCTGCTGAAAGAGGTGGAGCCGGGGAAAACTCCCGGGTTCGGACACCAAGCAAGCAGCGCCAGAAACCAAGGCTGGGCCGGCCACCATTGGGCCAGAAAAATCACCCTTCCCTGATAGGATTCGAGCAGAGCCAGAATCCGGAACAACAGCCGGACTGGGGGGTGGGGCTGGAGAAGAGGTACAGGAAGAGGAAGCATCCACCACAAGGGCCTCGCAGTCGGGCAATGGCGCCACATACAATGGGAGATACTGAGACTACGCCGACATGAAGAGGTCCACCTCTTGGGGCCCAAATGTCTGACAAAGTCAAAGGAAGGAGGCTGCGTTGACCATCCATTTCGTGGAAAGAGGAATGAAGGGTGATAGGCTGTCTGCCAGGACATTAGACACTCCCTGATGTGAAAGGTGCAGAGAGATAAACCCTGAGAACTCAGCAGAAGAGCTACCCGAAGCGACCAGCCCCAAAGAGCCATGGACCGAAGCGACCCTCGTATTTGAGACAATGAACCACGGGGAAGCAGTCCGAATGGAGCCTGATCACTGAGCCCCGAGGAAGCCGAATCTGTTGCAGCGCCTGCCACACCACCACAAAATCCTGGTCTGTGCTGTGAGCCCGACTTAAGGACAGCTTCTAACGTCTCTGGCCGGACTGGTGAGCTCTGGTCACAAAGCCCCAACCGAGAGACGAGGTATCCGTGAACACATCGAGAGAGGGGAAGAGGAAGGCACCATGTCACCGAACCCTGAAAACCCCGAAGAGGAAGCCGGTGAAGCAGCAACTGATGCAAGGACACCGGGGAACGAACCCAGTGGTCACGAGAGTGGCAAAAGAGGTCACCCCAAAGATACCAGAACTGCCTCCAAAGCCAAACCCTGCCCATTGGATAAACCAACAGAGCACAGTTCAGGCTCCCACACAGCTGCTCGAGCAACCGCTGAGTGACCCTGTATCCCTTCAAGAACAGACGGGACTGCAACCAGAGCAGAGCTGCAGGAGGGAGAGACATGGATGTAGTCCGAGAAGCCTTCACTAGGCCCAGCCAAGTCCGATTCTGGGACAAAACCAACCTGGACTTCCGCCAATTTACTAGGAACCCGAACCCAGCAAGCTGAGAAAGAACCAGATCCCTGACCAGCAGACAAGCAGACCGGCTGGGAGCCCACACCAACTAGTCGTCTAGTTAGGCCAACACCTGAAGACCTAGCAGACGCAGATGAGCCATCATGACCAAAGTTAAGCACGTGAATGTGAATTTTGTCACTGCACTATAGTTACCACATTGGATGACCATCTGACTTGAGCTAACTTGTGGGATGAACATCTGAAACGTTCCACCGCCTTGAGAGAAGTAAACGAACATCAGCTGGTGTTTACTTTCCTCTCTTAAGAATTTCAATGTTTTCTGGCTCCACATATTATTTCTTTTTCATTACTTATTTTGTTTAAAATGGTTTTCAAATCTAAGACAGATTTTCAACATGTTTTCAAGTCACGGAATGTATTTGGATTAGTCTCTTTTATCTATATTAAACACTTGTTTATATCTTTTTAGAGGATCACTCTCCCAATGTAATTATACCACAACACATGTGCAGAAATGCTGCTGAACTGGTGGGAGTTTTGAAAAGTATCCCCCTTCCAACCCAACTATTATTTCACATATTCAACACAAAACTTCCTTACAGATCAACAAAAGATGAGGCCACTCACAGGAAGTCCCACTGTACAATATATGCAACAATATAACTGTATACAGTATATTTTCTTTCTTGAACACACCTACCATACCTTTATATACCTGTTGTTGACTATCTTTAATGGCCATAGCATAAATAGGACGCATGTAAGCTCAGGTGGGTGCAAAATATTTTTCCTGCAATGTTACAACTTTAGAGTTAAATGCATATACAATAGCTTGAGACTAATTTTTGTTTACAGTTCTCTTGTCAACTATCTGCGACGACATGATTGTGTGTGTGTGTGTGTGTGTGTGTGTGTGTGTGTGTGTGTGTGTGTGTGTGTGTGTGTGTGTGTGTGTGTGTGTGTGTGTGTGTGTGTGTGTGATGTGCACTTGTCTATGTATGTACTGTATATGCATGTTTATGTTTGTATGTATATGTGTGTGTTCTTATATGAACTCACATGCATATACACACACATGCATATACACATACTGTACATGCAATTTTAATATATTTATATGGTAGTAAACATTTCCATACAGTTCTTGTACAGTTATTGAAATGCCAAAATAATTAAGGTTCTTCTTTTTCTATCCTCTTTCTTTAGATATACTGTATGTATCTTTAGAAAGATACCTGTTAATTGAACACAATGTATACATAGTTTTAACCAACTCTGAGGACTTTTGAAGAGTTTAATTGATTTTCATACTAAAATGTGTTTTTTATATTAAAATTCAATTTTTCTTTTACTTCTATTATTTTCAATTCTTAAATTCATATAATGATGAAGTTCTTATATACAGTATACTCTACACACATAGACACAAACAGGTTGGTAAAAAATAGAGAATGTTGTACAATTTAATTGAAAAATAATTAGGAATTTGAGGATTAATGAATACTTGATGAGTAAGGTTGTTAGGCGGAGGCTGCAGCAATTTACTAAATATATATCAATCATAAGATATAAAGCCTCTCTTCCTCTTCCTTGCTTACAGGTACACATACATTAGTGAAAAATGGAAATACATAAGACATGCAATATATAAAGATGCGCTCTAAACACAAGAGGGAACTCCAAGTGACTGCCACAATTATTTGAAATTCACATTTTGTTTTGGACTGGCAGATTCAAAGTCCTCATCCTGAAGACTTTTTTTTTATTACAGTATTTTTTATTATTTATATACAAGAGTTCTTACATTCTTGTACAGCCACTAGCACACATTGCATTTCAGGCAAAATTTTATAAGACAGTTATGTATCAACAGGTTAAGCAGGCCACAGGAAAGAGGGAAAGGGATGTTTCATCAATGTTAGAGTTGATATTTACCAGGAAGCAAGGAAAGATATTTTACATTCAATACCTTCCATCCTTGGGTAAGAGCAATCTATCTCAGGAATTAAAAATGCATAGTAGAGAATGAAGAAAGTGAAACAGTTTAAAAACTGGATTTCAAGAAAGGACACTATGGGGAACTTATTAAGTTCTTTAGCCCTTAACCCCTAAGCTGCTCTGGGCTATTTGGCCTTCAGCACCCACGGTGCAACAAACAAAAACAAAAAATACAAAAAATATTTTGTCTTATAAAAGTGTTCATTTGTGTTCCCTGATCACAGGAAAATAATAAAAAAATCATAGGTGGCATATTTTGGCCTCAATAAGGCGGGGAAGTTTGGCAAAAAAACAGCATTGAATGTAATGAAACCCCATTTTCTGGGTGAGCCCAGGAGGCTCCCTGGAGCTTATCGGGCTAATGTATGTTATATTAGACCAGGACATTAGTTAAGGAGTTCAGACCTACCATGGACCAGTGCCAGAACCTGGCCCCTTCAGAGAGGTTTCAGGTAGCAATGGCCCTGGAAAACCCCTTGTGGTTGGGGTTTTCCTTATCTGTCATCGACCGGGGTTAGGCACTCAGAAAGGTAGGCATAACAAAACAAACCCCCCATGGTAAAAAACTAAAACAAAAAAAAACGAGCAGAGAGAACTCCCTACAATCCCAAGGAAACAAGCAAACAAGCAAACATCACACTTTACTGCCGCGCCGATTGTCCACGCAACCCTCCCCGCCCCGAGAGGGGGAGGGGGGAGCCCTGGACCTACCGTGCCAGCTGCCTAGCATCAGTTCGGAAGCTAAGATTCAACCAACACGAAAAAACCGCTGACCGGTGGGAGGGAGGGTTGCCAGGGAGCCTCCAGGGCTCACCCAGAAAATGGCGTTTCATTACACTCAACGCTGCTTTTCTGTGGGGAGCCCCTACGGCTCCCTGGAGCTGTTCAACCCAAAGAGAAGGAAAAGAAAGGGCTAACCCGGGAGGCGGCCGCCACAAAGTCCGCAACGCAAAGCCAAGACAACAGGCTGCAACCTGCGACCCAAAGCAACAAGAGCACACAGGAGCAGACGCACATAAAGAATGGGCGGCCAAGAACCTGTGCGACCCTCAAATCCCTGTGCTTGAAATGAGCCCTAGATGTCACCAACACAGCAGCAAAAGCTGCAAACGTTCGAACAGCACGGGCGCAAGGACAGACCGCAGGCTGGAAAACTGAAAAACTCTGCGGACGACCTGGGAGACCCGAGCCCTGAAACAGGGAACGATGGGAACCGGATCAACCCAAAGCGCATCCCCAGACTCGGTACGCAGGAAACGGCAAAAAGCGCAACCGGATAACACAGGACGCACCTCCGACGGTCGCCAGGACGGAGAAAGGCTGCAAACGTACAAACCTACCACCAGTACCAAAGAGCAGAAACCTGAACCAGAGGGGCTACCACAAACTGAGGAGAAGATAAGAAGGTACCCTGATCAAGGACCAGGACGGCTCAGGCGACGCATGAGCAGGCCGGAGGTGAAATAAAACACGAAAAACTTTACGAAACGGGGCAGATGTGACGTCCACCCCGAACGCAAGCCGGAGCAGCTCCACCAGCGCTGCACAAAACGAGGCGACAGTAAGAAACATCAAATAACTGTAGTCCTGAAACCCCAAGAAAGGACAAGACAACCCGATGCGAAAGAGAAGACAACCTACGAAAAGCAAGAAAAAGTGCATAGAAACACCAGGAACGTCATACTGTCGCTGAGACGGAGCTCGCAGGTGGGACACAGTCAACAAAGCCTCCTGATCACCACAGAGATGGTGATACCCGCGTCAAAAAACCAGACGCGAAGAGCTGAAGAGAAGGCCGAACCAGTCACGTACAGGACCGATCCGACCTGCCGAAAGAGGCGGAGCCACGGGAAAACGCCCCGGGTTCGGACACCTATCAAGCAGCATCTGAAAATAAAGCTGGGCCGGCCACCAAAGAACCATAAGGACTACTCTCGTTGGAATGGGCTCCAACCGAGCCAGAACCCGAAGCAACAGCTGGACCGGAAGAAGAGGAACAGGTACCCCCACCTCGACCAGTCCTGCCGAAAGGCATCCACCGTGAACGCCTCGCAGGTGGGTAAGGGCTCCACATAAAAATGGACGCTGCCTAGACCACACCAATTTGAAGACGTCCATGGCCAGGAGTCCATACGTTCGACAGAGCCAACGAAATGAGTCAGCGACGACCTGCCAATCCGCGAACAGAGGAATGAACCGAGACAGCTGTCCGCCAGGACGCAGGACACACCCCGGACATGAACCTCACTGTTAGCCAAACCCCAAGAATCCAGCAAACGAGCCACTCTAAGGAACCAACCCCAAAGGTCAACACCTAAGAGAAACCCTGTGGTTCCAGCAAAGAACCGCCAGAGAACAGTCCGAATGGAGCTGAATGGTAGAGCCCCGAGTGACCCGAACCCTCCGAAGCGCAAACCAGACAACCACGAACTCCCGAACCATGCTGTGAGCCTGACGGACGGACAGACCCCACCATCCCCGGCCGACCTGGTGAACACTGGTCACAAA
Source organism: Procambarus virginalis (assembly GCA_020271785.1). Taxonomy (NCBI): domain Eukaryota; kingdom Metazoa; phylum Arthropoda; class Malacostraca; order Decapoda; family Cambaridae; genus Procambarus; species Procambarus virginalis. The sequence goes on from WNGS01009631.1 coordinate 9,384,662, forward strand.
GCCTCAGCCGAGAGATGACCCGTCCGTGAACACATCGAGCAAAGGCTCAGGGAGGTGCCAAGGCACGGAACCCCGAAAACCCCAAAGAGGAAGCTGGTGACGCAGCACCAACACAAGATCCCCGGAGGAATGAACCCAACGACTGCAAAAGAGGCGGAAGGGGAGTCTCCGAAGGAACGAAACAGATGCCGAAGCCAAACCCGACCCCGCGGGCAGATCAGCACGTCGAAGTTCAGACTCCCGCACAACTGCTCGAGCAACCGCCGAGCAACCCGGGACCCCCTCATGAACAGCCAAAGGCGGGACCACAACCGCAGCAACACTTCTGGAGGGAAAGACAAGGAGCGGCGCAAGAGCCCGAAACAAGACCCAGCCAGGTCCGAACCCGGGACGGAAACAGAAGGAACGGCCTCCAGATCACCAGGAAACCAAATCCAACGATCTGGAAAGAACCACACCCCTGGCGAGCAGACAAGGGAACCGACTGGGAGCCCACACCAGCCAGTCATCGAGGTAGGCCAGACACCGAATCCCAAGCAAACACAGACAGGGCACCAAGATCCGGTAAAGATGCAAAAATACACGAAGTGCCAATTTCAAAATAGGGAAGGCAACAAAAGCGGCAAGCCTGAAGCCCCACCACCAACTGTGCCAGTCCCGGAAAACTGGAGAGGAACATGCCAAGAATTGACCTGGAGGTCTAGGGCCACCATCCAGGCACCCGGCCCCAACAGAAGACGGACAGGAGACAACAGTCCTCCGATGAGGGCATAGAATTCAGGGCGCAGACTGAAGAAGTCCAGAAGAACCGCAGATTCTACAGGCCCATGTCTGCAAAGAGCAGACGGGAACCCCAGAAGGATGGGGCGGAATGACCACGTCCAACGCACCCACTAAGATGACATGACGAAGCGCAGGGAAAGAAGCCCATCCCGCCAGCCCTGAACCCCCCAAAGGCGGAGAAGCCGTCCACCGCCGCCACCAGAGGCCGGAAGACAACCAAAAGCGCCCACTAACTGCGGGACTATGCGAAAGTCAACAGAACAAGCTGCTCCCCCAGCGCCCCGTCAACAGAGAAGGGAACAGAGCCCCTTCCGAAAGAAAAAGTATACATACACATATATACATATTATGCACATAAACATACACATACATATACATATACACACAAGGTATGTTACACACACGTGTGTATGCACATACACATGTGCACACACACAGTGTACACACGTACATGTGCACACACGAATTTAATGTTAATAAATGTCATGTTATGGAATGTGGAATAGGAGAACATAGACCCCACACAACCTATATATTATGTGAGAAATCTTTAAAGAACTCTGATAAAGAAAGAGATCTAGGGGTGGTTCTAGATAGAAAACTATCACCTGAAGACCACATAAAGAATATTGTGCAAGGAGCCTATGCTATGCTTTCTAACTTCAGAATTGCTTTTAAATACATGGATGGAGATATACTAAAGAAATTGTTCATGACTTTTGTTAGGCCAAAGCTAGAATATGCAGCTGTTGTTTGGTGCCCATATCTTAAGAAGCACATCAACAAACTGGAAAAGGTGCAAAGACATGCTACTAAGTGACTCCCAGAACTGAAGGGTAAGAGCTACGAGGAAAGGTTAGAAGCATTAAATATGCCAAATATAGAAGACAGAAGAAAAAGAGGTGATATGATCACTACATACAAAATAGTAACAGGAATTGATAAAATCGACAGGAAAGATTTCCTGAGACCTGGAACTTCAAGAACAAGAGGTCATAGATATAAACTGGCTAAACACAGATGCCGAAGAAATATAAGAAAATTCACTTTCGCAAACAGAGTGGTAGACGGTTGGAACAAGTTGGGGGAGAAGGTGGTGGAGGCCAAGACCGTCAGTAGTTTCAAAGCGTTATATGACAAAAAGTGCTGGGAAGACGGGACACCACGAGCGTAGCTCTCATCCTGTAACTACACTTAGGTAATTACACTTAGGTAATTACACACATACACGTGAAAAGAAAATTACAAGCTGCTGACCAGTGGGCAGAGAGCACCACGCCCGCCAGGCGAAGAAGGCACAAAACTGCATCAAAAGGTCCACCTCGACAACAAAACCTCAAAGTCCCAGCACTACCACAACATGTGCCAAGACCCAAAAAGATCAGTCTGCAAGCCAGGAAGACCCTGGAACTCCAGAAGGCAGAACTGGGTCACACACAAGGAAACAAAGCCCCCTGAACCCACAAAGGGGGCCCAAGAGGAAGAAACCTCCGGAACGAAACCAAAGAACCCAAAGGAATCCGGAATCAAACCAGGGGGAGCTCAAACCACCACATTGGCCGGCGGAGATACACCATAGAAAGGCAAAGCACAGCCCCCAGATGAACCCCAGAGAAACGATCAAGACAGACTGAAAACCGAGGGACAAGATGTGGGAGCAAGCATAACAGCCAGGGACACTGAGTCCAAACCCAAGGGCCCAGACCCAAAACAGACAAGATGGAAAACCCGGTGTAAAATCAACACTCAAACGTTCCCAGAGGAACAGGAAACGGGCAGAAAACACCAGAAAAGCAAAGAAACGACAACAGGAGAATAAAACCCCTGAAAAAAGGTGAAAACTCACCCAAGACGCTCGCTCGCACACCCAGGCGCATGTAAACAAACCGCAATGCCGCCCTGGTGGCCACGCCGGGAAACTGGCAGAAGAAAATGGCCGCCAGAACAGAGGGCTGTGACCGACGCAAAAGATACGAAAACAGGCCAGCAAAAGTGGGAAGCAAACAGACTGGATGGGCGAAAAACTCCACCCAAAAGGAGAAAACCCAGACAGAGGCAAACCGCCCAGAACTGCTAGCAGGCATCCCCCACAGTCCCGGGAACCAGCAACAGAGGCCCTGGGGCAGAGCCGTCCTCCAAGCCCTCCGCCTTTAAAGAAAGGAAGAGTCCATGGGAAAGGCAGCAAGAAAGGGCCGCTGGTAAGACCCAGAAGCCTTGGCAGGAGGAACAGGCTCGGAAACCTCCGTCCCCAACCCGAACGGGGCAGCCCCCGAAAACCACCCAAGTCTCGGCCCCAACTAAACCCCGCCCCGACCCCAAAACCCGCAGACGGTCTGGAGCCGGGAACAGGGAGGGAAAGGGGCGAACAGCACCTAACCAAAACGGGGCGGCCTCAGGGCATCGAGTGGGAAACCAACCTAGCGTGTTGCAGCAACCTAACCTAGCTTGCAACACGGATGCCGCCTGTACTCTGAACAGTAATAACATCAGGAGAGTACTGGAGAACAAGCAGAGAATATCTCTCGCAAGACCAGGTGGTCAAGGTCAAGGTGTCAGTGACCCAACAGGCAGCATGACGGAGGTAAAAGTGGCGACTGTCACCCGGAGACAAGGGCACAGCAACCAACGATCCCATACAAGATGGGTTGGAACCCGGAAGACACATTCAATGGTCCACCGAGCCCAGACAGGGGTTTCCAGGGCCGGGGCAAGGTATTGCTAACCGGTTAAGAAACCCAAAAATAACAAGAGTGTAGAGGATAGCACTGAAAACCCCTGCGACGTGTACAATCACGGGGGCCTAGCAGAGGGCCTCCAAACACTACCAGTGGAACTATAGCCACACTGGGCAGACCCCCACCAGGCAATTGAATATAAAAACAAACAAAAATGCAAAAGTACACCGTCTCCAGAGGCAACAGGAACCGGTCGCCGCTTAGGTGGCTGGCCGCGCAACACCTTGACGCCCTAACCAGCACAATACCAATCCCTTCCCAGGGCCAAACAAGGGCCCCAAGCCCCAGCTGGCCCCAAGGGCGAGGCAAATGCCGAGCAGCAAGAACCTCTACGGGAATGGTTCCTGAACGCCCCAGGGAAGATAACCCTGTCACGCAGGGGCAGTACTCACAGGGCGCTTAGGGAAGGAAGCCCCTAAGCACATGCAGCCCCAGCACTGATGAGGTACTCCTGGCCACCGCACAACACAACACACGGCAGTGAACGCCACACAAGGCAAACACCGCCTAGGAAACTGAGGCCAGAGAAGCGTCTATCCCAGTTGACATTAGCTTATGAACTGATGCTAGGCAGCTGGTGCGGTTGGTCCGGGGCTCCCCCCTCCCCCTCTCGAGGCGGGGAGGGCTGCGCGGATGATCGGCGGGGCAGTAAAGTGTGATGTTTGCTTGTTTCCTTGGGATTGTAGGGAGTTTCTACCTCTCTGTTCGTTTTTTTTTTTTTTTTTTACCATGTGGGGTTTGTTTTGTTATGCCTACCTTTCTGGGTGCCTAACCCCGGTCGATGGCAGATAAGGAAAACCCCAACCACAAGGGGGTTTTCCAGGGCCATTGCTCCCTGAAACCTCTCTGAAGGGGCTAGGTTCTGGCACTGGTCCCTGGTAGGTCTGAACTCCTTAGCTAATGTCCCGGTCTAATATAACATACATTAGCCCGATAAGCTCCAGGGAGCCGTAGGGGCTCCCCACAGAAAAGAGGCGTTGACAGAGCAATCATCAGTGGCGGTCTGTTCCACTCGAGCTGTCAGGCGGGAGTTGCCACAAAGATATTATTACCTAATTATTTCAATGTCTCTGATTTTTTCTATTTTTTTTTTGCAGTAATATTATTCAATCATGTGTAGTGTGATATATTTATATAGTAAAATGTGTGTGAATCATTGCTATATTCAAAAGTATTGTGATCATATTAGTGATTCGGTTATTATGTTCATAAAACAAACAATAGTTTTTTGCTATTATTACACTATATACACAGGTTACATAGGTATACAGGTATACACAGGTTACATAGGTATACAGGTATACACAGGTTATTACACTATATACACAGGTGGCCACACATAATTGAAATGCTCCCTCCCTCCCTCACTGGTTCAAGGCCAGACGCACTAACATTCCTCCTTCAGGAATACTGTTTGTGGTGTTATTACACTATATGCATACATTATATATAAGTATCTACATTTTTGTTCACTATAACTGTTCAACTAAACTGGTATCGTGCCCAAAGAGCATAGTAGCCACCCAAACACAGCATAACAAGTTATGCAGATGATGCCACCTCCCTGGTTGATACCTGGTTGATACCTGGTTTGATGGGGGTTCTGGGAGTTCTTCTACTCCCCAAGCCAGCCGAGCCCAGCTTGACTTGTGAGAGTTGGTCCGGCAGGCTGTTGCTTGGAGCGGCCCGCAGGCCCACTATACCCACCACAGCCCGGTTGGTCCGGCACTCCTTGAAGGAAACAATCTAGTTTCCTCTTGAAGATATCCACGGTGTGTTCCTGTAATTTCTAGTAATGTTCCCTCACCAAAATGGTTTTTCCCGATATTCCTTTTGCTTTATTACACTAGATATACATGTTATATATAGTACAGTATCTACATTTGTGT
>WNGS01009631.1:9390093-9418741 GCA_020271785.1 Procambarus virginalis
ACATTCTTTACTCCAGCATACATTACATACTGTATGCCCCAGTATACAATACATACTATAAACTCCTGCATATATTAAATACTGTATGCCCCAGCATACAATACATACAATAAACACCTGCATACATTGCATACTGTATGACCCCAGCATACAATACATACATACAAACCTGCTTGATTTCTGGGAGTTCTACTCCCCAAAGCCCGGCCCGGGACCAGGCTTGACTTGTGAGAGTTTGGTCCAATAGGCTGTTGCTTGGAGCGGCCTGCAGGCTCACATACCCACCACAGCCCAGTTGGTCTGGCACTTCTTGAAGAAAACTATCTTTTTTAAGATGTCCATGATTGTTCTGGCAAAATTTCTTATGCTCGATGGGAGGATGTTGAACAACCACTGACCTCTGATATTTATAGTGTTCTCTGATTGTGCCTATGGCACCCCTGCTCTTCACTGGTTCTATTCTGCATTTTTTTCCATATCGTTCACTCCAATATGTTGTTATTTTACTGTGTAGATTTAGGACCTGGCCCTCTAAGTATTTTCCACGTGTATATTATTTGATATCTCTCTCGTCTCCTTTTTTAGTGAGTACATTTGGAGAGCTTTTGACACAATCCCAATATATCGTTTCTATGTACAAGATGACGCAACACAAAAGGAAGTTAGTGAGCATCAACAGAAATCTGCAGGATCTCCTCCTACATCTATCAGCAAAGAGCCAACACAGAATGTAGTGGAGATAAACCATGGCAAACAAAGCATTAATGTGGAACTTGCAGATATTATGCATGAGGTATGTGTAAATATAGGCTGTCAGGAACATGCAAGTACAACCAACCAAGAAACTGCAGAAATACCCTAAATACAGGAACGTGTAAATAAAGAAAACTGAAATACTTCCACATGAAACTGTTGAAAAATTTGCTAACCAAAAATGTGGCATGTGTCACTGTTCTGTAGGGTCCAGGACAAAATAGGATATCGAATGTGCAGGTTGCAATTGGTATACCATGGCACCTATCTTAACACTTTGGCGTGCCCCCCGCGCCACCCTTCAACTGTGCGATTTGGGTCCCAGGGTTTCACGGGAGCGCGCGTTAATTCTGAAAAGTGTGTACTCTCTTCAACTTTGTCACCTTAATTCTCGTCCTACAAGATTAAATTTGGTATCATTGTGTTTGCAATAGAATTCTCTACAGCACTAAATGCATATAAACTCCAAAAGCCCGGCTAATTACCCGCAGAAAACAGAGAAAGTGCGAACGAGTTATCCAGGATCGCGCAAAAGCGATAAAATGTGTTCACTATTTTCACTCTGGTCACCTCAATTTTCGTCCTAGGTCTTTCATTTTGATATCAATGGGTTCGCAATAGAATTCTCTAGAGGAGCATTAGCATATAAAATAAAAAACCTGGTCACACTCCAACAGCCGACGAGTTGAAGACGGGCCACATTAGCCTCGAGTGAGCGCACAGACGCCTTCCAGCTAAACTCCCAATTCCTGCCCACAAATGTTTAGTACTATTGTGTGTTGAACATGACATAGGCGTGTAGGGATGACATAGGCGCGCATTTTAAAACCAATCCCCAAAAAATCGGATAAAAACCTGATTTTTGGCAATTATTTAAAGTGGATGATGCAATGCTGCGTCATGCCCGGCAGCACCGCCAGTAAACGGATGACGCAATGCTGCGTCATGCCCGAGCGAAAGTGTTAATATCTCGGATGTCAAGAATAAGGATGAAATAAAGGAAGAGGTTTGGACTAGGGAGGAGTCAAGTGAGGATATAAATGATAGATCTTTTCATGAGATAGTTGAGGAAGTAATAAATGAGCATAGAAACACAATACTAAAGGAACTGACTGAAGGCCACAAGGCAATGAAGAAGTTGCAGGAGGAACAGGTGTTGATGAAAGAAGTTATAGACCTTAAAAAACATTAGAAAATACATGTATGGGCAGGCTCCCCCAGGGCCAACCAGGCATCCCCGAGGGAGGAAATCAGACACTCGGGGGAATATCGGCAAATGCAGGCAGATTTCCGGATAGAGTGCAGGGGCTCAAGAGAGGAATGCAGAAACCATGGATAGGCATAGATGAAAAACAACCTCATTATCAAAAACCTTGCAAAAGAAGAGGACAAGAATGACAAGGAACTCATTGAGGCAATGTTAGAGAAAGTAATTGACAAGGAGGAAGACTTAAGTATATCAGATGGTGGGAGGTTGGGTAGGCCGGAAGCAAATTTGGTAGGAATAAATAACCATTGCAAACTTTGAACACAGATGGAAGTTACTAAACTAGCCCACAAACTCAAAGATCTCGAGGGGTTTTGCCAAGTGTACATATCTCCAAACCTTACTATTGAGCAGCAAAAAAGTGACAGGGTGCTAAGAGGCAAACTGAAGGAGTTAAGAAACACAGAATGCCACAGAAATGTGCAGGTAAAAATCAGGAGAAGGCAGGTTATCCAGATTGCAGATGGGGACACAAGTCAAAATCCTTCACCTAGTCAGGCAGAACTAAATCTATATATCTTGGATGATAAACAGGTTCAGAACCAGAACAACAATGTACAGAATAGTTATATGCTAAATACAGGAGCAATCTCTCAGTCCCCCAGGAACAACATAGGAGTTTAAATTATTTCTACACAAATGCCAGAAGTCTAGTAAATAAATTTGACTCGTCATGTGCGTATGCTAAGGCTGAAAATCCCGACATCATTGGCATCATGAAACATGGTACCGAGAGCACATATTAGAAGGTGAATTCTATCTCCCAGGATACCACCCACCATTCAGAAAGGAGAGAACAACAAGAGCAGGTGGGGTGATGCTGAATGTGAAAGAGGACCTGGTGCAACCAACAATGAGGAACTGAACACCATGGGTTCCTCAGAGCCTGTATGGTGAAAAATATTAACTCAAGATGGTAGCAAAATGGCAGTGGGAGTATGCTACAGAGCTGATACAGCAGTGGCAGAGGAAATTGCAGATCTGTATAATGTGATCGATGCATCATCTGATAATGGGGGGGACTTTAACCTCCATTATCTATAGATTGGACAGACAATAGATTGGATCATCCTAGCATCACAAGTGGAAGATGAACAATTTCTAGACCTAGTGCAGGACTCCTTTCTCATACAACATGTAGTAGAGTCCAGATGTGGTAACAGCATACTAGATCTTGTGCTAATATCAGAAGAGGGCATGATTGATCAAATTCATGTGGGGAAAAAGCTAACCCCCCTCATGTGATCAGCATATTTTAAGATGGACTACAAATATAGAAACCCACATAAAGGTCAAAGGTGATGAATTTCTAGATTACCATCGAGGAGACTTACCAAGGAATGAGAGAGGAACTGCAAACCATCTCCTGGAGGGAGCTGATAGGTGAACAAGGCATGGAATCATCATGGCAAAATTTCAAGAGGGTCATTATGGAACTTATTCCAAAATATGTCCCAAAATGAAGAAAGACAAGAAAGGGAACAAGATGGATGACGCAGGTCGTAAAACAAGCATTGGTAACCAACAGGAACCTCTGGAGAATGTATAAATCCACGATGGACATCATTGATTATGTGATATACAATAGCGCACTAAGCTCAGCGACCCAGAAAATCAGATCAGGCAAAAGAAACTACGAAAGAAAACTTGCCCAAAACATAAAGAAAGATCCAAAATCGTTTTATGCCTATATAAGAGGTAAAACCAAAACAAAGGACTCGGTAGGGCCCTTAATAGATGAGACTAACCAAGTAACAATGGACGATAAAAGGGCAACAAATACTCTAAGTGAATATTTTACATAAGTGTTCACACTAGAAAGGTTAGATGACATCCCATCACCTACATAAATGTTTTTAGGAGGAGGAGGAGAGAATGAATTTAGGGATATACCCATAACATGCAAAATAATAATGAAGAACATTGATAAGCTAAAAAACTCAAAATCCTCAGATGTGGATGGCATCCAATCCAAAGTTTTAAAGGAACTGACATAAGAACAATGCCTACCGCTGAAACCACTTTTCACAAAATCTCTAGACCAAGGGGCAGTCCTCGTAGATTGGAAATATGCAAATGTCACCCCTTTTTAAAAAAAAAGGCAGAAAGAGCTCAGCAAAAAACTACTGGCCAATCAGCTTGACATCACACACATCTGCAAGCTCATGGAGAGAATCATTCACCATCTTTCAGTGAACAATCTATGTACAAAATCAACACAACATGGGTTTATTAAAAACAGATCCTGCCTTACAAACCTGCATACATTTTTGGAAATTGTAACCAGCTACTCAAACTAAAGCCTTCCTGTGGATGTAGTATATATGGATTTTGTAAAGTCTTTGATAAGATACCACTTGAAAGACTGGCAAGGTTGTTTTGCCCCACATGCAGGGTCTTGTATTTGTCGATATTAAAAAACATTTGCCAGTCTTCTGACCATTTGTGGAGTTCATGTAGATCTCTTTGTAAGGCTTCAATATCATTATTATTTTTCGCTTTACCATAAATTTTTTTGTTAACTACAAATTTGATGATGTGGTTTGTAATATTCTCATCTGTCATTAATGCATACGATAAAAAGATTTGGCCCCAAAATAGACCCCTGTGGTACCCCACTTACCACATTTCTCCAATCAGATTCGTTCCAATTTAGCACGACCCTTTTTCTTTCTTTGCTTCAATTATTGTTTTATCCATTCTAGTATTTTACCATTTATTCCATGTGCCTGTAATTTCCTTGCCAGCCTTTCATGCTGGCATGAAAGGTTGGCAAGGTTGAAAGGTTGTATGAAATTCATTTTCCTTTCCTTTCATACAAATGCTTTAGCAAAATCCATGTTTACTTCATCCACCGGAAGGCCTTTGTCTGAGTAACGGGTTACTGTTTCCAGAAATGTGAGCAGGTTTGTATGGCAGGATCTATTTTTAATAAACCCATGTTGTGTAGATGGTACAAGAATGTTCATTGATAGAAGGTGAATGATTCCCTCCTTGAGAATTCTCTCCATAAGCTTGCAGATGTGTGATGTCAAGCTAATCAGTTGGTAGTTTTCTGCTGAGCTCTTTCTCCCTTTTTTTAAAATTGGGTGTGTCATTCGCATATTTCTGCATATTTCCAATCAAGGGGACTGTCCCTTGGTCCAGAGATTTTGTGAAAAGTAATTTCAGCGGTAAGCATTGTTCTTATGCTAGTTCTTTTAGGACTTTAGATTGGATGCCATCCACACCTGGGGCTTTTGAGTCTTAGTTTGTCAATGTTCTTTCTGATTATGTTGCACATTGTTGGCATATCCCTAAATTCATTCTCCACGATTCCTGCATACACTTAAATGGATGATGAGATTTTATCTAACATATCAACATTCAGCATATACAGTATACACCACAACAGTCAGTATATAGTGTACACCTCAGCATACACTATACACCTCAACATTCAGTAAACATTGTTTACCCCAACATACAGTATACACCTCAACATTCAGTAAACATTGTTTACCCCAGCATACAGTATACACCTCAACATTCAGTATATAGTGTACACCACAGCATACAGTATATGCCTCAACATTCAGTAAACAATGTTTACCCCAGCATACAGTATACACCTCAACATTCAGTATACAATGTACACCCCAGCATTCAGTATACACCTCAACATTCAGTATACACCTCAACATTCAGTATACACCTCAACATTCAGTATACAATGTACACCTCAACATTCAGTATACACCTCAACATTCAGTTTACAATGTACACCCCAGCATTCAGTATACACCTCAACATTCAGTTTACAATGTACACCCCAGCATTCAGTATACACCTCAACATTCAGTTTACAATGATGTACACCCTACCATTCAGTATACACCTCAACATTCAGTTTACAATGTACACCCCATCATACATTATACACCTCAACATTCAGTTTACAATGATGTACACCTTACCATTCAGTACACACCTCAACATTCAGTTTACAATGTACACCCCAACATTCAGTATACACCTCAACATTCAGTTTAGAATGTACACCCCAGCATTCAGTATACACCTCAACATTCAGTTTACAATGATGTACACCCTACTATTCAGTATACACCTCAACATTCAGTTTACAATGTACACCCCAGCATACATTATACACCTCAACATTCAGTATACAATGTACACCCCAGCATTCAGTATACACCTCAACATTCAGTATACAATGTACACCCCAGCATTTAGTATACACCTCAACATTCAGTATACAATGTACACCCCAGCATTCAATATACACCTCAACATTCAGTTTACAATGTACACCCCAGCTTACATTATACACCCCAACATTCAGTATACAGTGTACACTCCAACATTTAGTATACACCCCAGCATACAGTATACAACTCAACATTTAGAATACAATGTAAACCCTAGCATACAGCATACACTTAACATTTAGTATGCAGTATACACCCCATCTTACAGTATACACAACATTCAGTATACAGTGTACACCCCCAGCTTGCAGTGTACAAAAAGGGGCCCAAATTACCTGAACCCTCCACTCTCCATTAACCATCACACCGCAGGGCATGTCAACATATTCATTTAAGTTATTACCAACTTTTTACTATTTTTCAGACATTTTTATAACTTGGAAGTATTTTGTAAGGATTAGTTGTACCACTTTTGTGGGTGCCAGTAATGCAGTTAAATAATAGGTAAATAACTAAATTTGGATGTGAGTCAGTATTATTCATGTTTAATATGTTGTAGGTTTTCCATGTATCAAAGGTTTCTTCTCTTAAGTGGTTTATTATCTTCTGGTTTATTGTGTTCACTTTAAATATTAACTTCTGTCAGTGCAAATTATATTCACTTGGTTAATTACTTTCATGATTTATCATATCTATTTGGCTTATTCCCTTCTCATGGTTTGTTATACTCACTTGATTTATTATGTTTTCATAATTTAAAATGCACGACTTTGAATGATGAAAGATGAAAAGTTGCGTTTTGTATCCTTGACATACATAAGGGGGGGGGGGGGGGGGTGTAGTCTCTGGTTGTGACTAGTGGTGACCTAAATGTGCTGTGTGCATTAACATCAAATGTGATGTATAGTCAGTGTATGACTTTAGTGGTGATCCGAGCGCGTTGTGTTCAGTAACAGTAGAAAATGCACAATAACAATAGATAAATGTTTTTTCACTGGATTTTTGTAGCTTATAAATCAAATTTGATTACAGTGTAGAATTTTGTCAGAAAAAGTGCTATGATTTACACTTACATCCATAACATCATCAAGTGTATACTGAAGTTAAAAATGGGAAAGCATGACATGTGCTACGACGTTTCTACGGCTTAAAATATAATAATTCTCTAGTTTGATTGATCTGTCAAATATACATTTTCTTATAGTATAATTAGGTAAATAATAAATCAAGAATGAATGCTTCCTATATATTAGTATGAAAACAGCTATGTTATCAGTACAGTATTGAGTATTGTAAATTTTTTATATGAATCTTCCGAGCTACTTACTGACAAAATTTAAAGCGTCCTATTTTTATTAGTGGCCTATAATGTAAGTAATTTATGGTTTTCCAGTAACCCAGTTTAGGATACATGTGTTTTCTTACTCATAACTTGCAGGATTTATCGTAAGCTAAAATAACCTATTTTAATAATTTATACTGAACAGAGACATGAAAATATTTGTTTAGAAGCAATGATAAATTACTTGAATAAGTATGTCTTCTTAATTAGTAGTGAATTTATTTTTTGCAATGGCTGATGCTGTGTAATAAGTGTAATGGGAAATGAAAATTGGAAATATTACATATACTGTAGTTGTGTAAAATATGATTTCTGTAATATGACATAACTTTAAATGATGTTTTATATAAATAGTTTAATTATAGTCTACTCTCACTAATTGGAATTATCTAGGGAAGGCCCCAGTGCTAATCTTACAGCAGTTCAGAATACATGATAACTACTGTATTCAGCAAATTCCATTTTCTATATATTTTTGGTAAAAATCAAAACCAGGCTGGGAGTCAAAATTGTCAGACAGGATGATACCTAGGCACTGGTGCAACACAAAGGGATGTTTTCAAACATCACTTTAGGGTCATTTAAAAAGCTAGAGAGACGCCAGAGAAAAGTTGAAGCCAACACAAAATGGCCACTAGAGGCATATCTGTAAAATCTCAGTCCTACCGAATTCTCCCTTGGTGTCAAAAGTGATCGCAAATTGAGGCTTCATAATTGCTCATTCACTCATTTTGGACCTGTAGATTTGTAGACCTCATCCTGGAAACATTCTTGTATCAACATGTTAAACAAGCTACGAGGATGAATGAAGGGGACGCTCCCTCCATGCTAGATTTGATATTTACCAGGAAGGAGGAAGAGATATTTGACATTCAGTACCTTCCTCCCTTGGGTAAAAGTGACCATGTCTTTTTGGGGAATAAAGTATGCAATGCGTTATAATCTGGAAGAAAATAAGGAGGTTGAAGCAGTTGAAAAACCTGACTTCAGGAGAGGACATTATAGCAACCTTAGAATTTTTTTTAGTGAGTATAATTGGACAGACTTGATGCTAGACAAGGAAGTGAATGAGATGTATGTCAAGTTTTGTGAAATACAGGTATATGATAAAGGCACAAAAAAAATTATACCAAAACAGAGATGCAGAACTGGGAAACAGGATTGGTTCAATAGAAATTGCAAGAGGGCCAGAGACCAAAAGACACAAAAATGGAATCAATACAGGAAGAGGCCAAACCCCCAAACATACCAGCGAAACAAAGATGCGAGAAACAACTACACTGCAGTGAGGAGAGAGGCAGAAAGAAATTTTGAAAAAGGGATTGCAGACAAATGTAAAACAGAACCAGGTCTATTCTATAAATTCATAAACAACAAATGGCAGGTAAAGGATAATAGTCAGAGGTTGAAAATGGGAAATAGATTCACGGAAAATGAAAAGGAAATGTGTGAAACACTAAACGAAAAGTTCCAAAGTGTGTTTGTACAAAATGAAATCTTTAGGGAACCAGACACAATAAGAATTCCAGGGAACAACATAGAGCACATAGAGGTGTCTAGAGATGAAGTGGAAAAAATGCTCAAGGAACTAATTAAGAACAAAGCAGTTGGTCCAGATGGAGTTTCACCATGGGTTCTGAGAGAATGTGCACCTGAGCTCAGCATTCCACTTCAACTGATTTTTCAGGCATCCCTGTGTACAGGAGTTGTAGCTGATGTGTGGAAAAAGGCTAGCATAGTTCCAATCTACAAAAGTGGAAACAGGGAAGACCCCCCCTTAATTATAGACCTGTATCATTGACAAGTGTAATAGTCAAAATATTGGAAAAAATAATTAAAACTAAATGGGTAGAACACCTGGAGGAAAACGATATAATATCAGACAGACAGTATGGTTTTCGATCTGGAAGATCCTGTGTAATGAACTTGCTCAGTTTTTATGATCGAGTCACAGAGATTTTACAGAAAAGAGATGGTTGGGTTGACTGCATCTATCTGGACCTAAAAAAGGCTTTCGACAGAGTTCCCCATAAGAGGTTGTTCTGGAAACTGGAACATATTGGAGGAGTGACAGGTAAGCTACTAACATGGATGAAAAATTTCCTAACTGACAGAAAAATGAGGGCCGTAATCAGAGGCAAGGTATCGGATTGGAGGAATGTTACGAGTGGAGTACCACAGGGTTTAGTTCTTGCACCGGTAATGTTCATTGTCTACATAAACGATCTACCAGTGGGAATACAGAATTACATGAACATGTTTGCTGATGATGCTAAGATAATAGGGAAGATATGAAACCTAGATGATTGTCATGCCCTTCAAGAAGACCTGGACAAAATAAGTATATGGACCAACACTTGGCAAATGGAATTTAATGTGAATAAATGCCATGTTATGGAATGTGGAATTGGAGAACATAGACCCCACACAACCTATAAATTATGTGAGAAATCTTTAAAGAATTCTGACAAAGAAAGGGATCTAGGGGTGGTTCTAGATAGAAAACTGTCACCTGAGGACCACATTAAGAACATTGTGCGAGGAGCCTATGCTACAATTTCTAACCTCAGAATTGCTTTTAAATACATGGATGGAGAAATACTAAAGAAATTGTTCATGACTTTTATTAGACCAAAGCTGGAATATGCAGCAGTTGTATGGTGCCCATATCTTAAGAAGCACATCAACAAACTGGAAAAGGTGCAACGACATGCCACTAAGTGGCTCCCAGAACTGAAGGACAAGAGCTACGAGGAGAGGTTAGAGGCATTAAATATGCAAAAACTAGAAGATAGAAGAAAAAGAGGGGATATGATCACTACATTCAAAATAGTAACAGGAATCGATAAAATTGATAGGGAAGAATTCCTGAGACCCGGAACTTCAAGAACAAGAGGTCATAGATTTAAACTAACGAAACAAAGCTGCCGGAGAAATATACGAAAATTCACTTTTGTAAACAGAGTGGTAGATGGTTGGAACAAGTTAAGTGAGAAGGTGGTGGTGACCAAAACCGTCAGTAATTTCAAAGCATTATATGACAAAGAGTGCTGGAGAGACGGGACACCATGAGCGTAACTCTCATCCTGTAACTACACTTAGGTAATTGCACTTAGGTAATTACCATTCCACCACCAAGCTAAGCAGCACTGCCAATGCTTACCCAGGGGCCCTAAACTCACATTATCTTTGACAGAACCAGGGAAAGCTTCACACAATGAGATAAAATTAGGAATTCAAAGCAACCTGGTGGTTCTGCTCAGTAGGATGCTCTTCATACTGACTCAAAAGTAGTGGAGCTATCCACTACTGCTGTGGAGCTACCACTACTGCTTAGAGAGCAGCTATCCAGCTGCTCTCAAAGGTAAGCCATGGATACAGATGGCAGAAAACATGCAGATATTATTAAAAGGGAAAGAGTGCCAAAGGAGATAGTGTAAAGAATGGTCACTCAACAGAGGACAGACTGATGAATGAAGGCACTAACACCAATAGTCTAAGTAGGTGCCTGTCAAGTGGAAAGACATTATAGCACTACATACTTCATGGGAATTTGGGGCAAATTTCCTTTAGCAAACACTCTAGTGGAATCCCAAAATTCCCCTGTTCAGAATTCTAAGCAAGAGATGTTAAAGAGCTTTTTACAGTTCTTGTCATCCATCTGGATCATTTACATTTACCATCCCTTTTTGGCATATATTTATGTACAGCTTCAGTAGTGACCATTATAAGATATTCTTATGATGCTTCAATGTCTTGATCTGTTAACTCCCTCTAAATGGTATTTTGCATTTCCTTTCTCGTTCTTTGACAATCTCCTCAATGTCAGTCAAAGAGGTCACCATTCTTCACATTTGTGTGGGTTTCTACAATTGAATGCCATTTTGGGATATAGTGGTCACATGTAACAGTGAGCTTCTCTCCTAAATGGCTTTATTCAATTTTGCCCACTCTTGATGGTAGGACAAAATTTAGAATGTTGTTGCCTCATGTGGTAGGTGTGTAACTTTGGCTTGGCAGTTCAAATGTGCAATTATGAAGCTTCACTTGGCAGTCACTTGTGATGCCAAATAAGGATTTGGTAGGGATTTGAGTTTTTATGGAAATTGCATTTGATGGCTATTCTGGGATCTAGTGAGTGTTGCTTCCCATGCCTCTCAAAGTTCTTAAAAGTGTGGCTATGGATATTTATGCATATCTGCCAATGTACACAAAAAATTCAACTAATATATTTATTCCATATACAGTATAATGATTAATTTGGATGCAAAATGTAAGGAAAAGTTTAAATGACATACATATCTATATAATTACTGGTTAGATGAACTGTAGAATGCTGGTGAGTGAGACACCCATCTGGCTCTGTCACAGCCAGACCGCACATCTTGCTGACATGCCAACATGTGCTAGAGGACTCCAGTCTCGACCTTTGATGTTTATACAATCGTATTTGTGTTGAATAATTAAATTTGTGTACATATGTAAAAAAATGTATGTACATAATCTATGAAAACATAGATTGAGGTACATTATAATGAGCATAATATACGTAGGCCTACAATGAAAGCATCAATTAATGTACAAATGAATTTATTTTGAATGAATGAATAAATGTATGTATATTTGTATCAATAGGAACGCTAGAACTAAGGGGACTGCAGATGGCCTATTGGTCTATATGAGGCAGTTCCTATTTATAAACTTGTATGGGTACATAGGCCCATATATGAATGAGTTTGGGTGGATATAAATAGGAGGTGCTCTGTATGAGGCAATAGGCCTTCTGTAGTTCCTTTATTATTATATCAAATGATGATTGGCTGACCTGGTAAACATTGTTACGACCATATGGAGCTGCAAAAACCGCATGAACGTAAGCAGTATGCATATAATGTAATACAGTATAATGGAATTTTATACATTGATGACTACTGCATTGGGATAGTAACATTTGCGATGATAACCACATTTGTATAATAAGTTATCATGAAATGATAGCAGGACTTTTTCATGGACCAAAGGTAAAATCCACTATATCCATATAGAGCTATTTTATCCATATTAGCATCATTGGTGTGATAATAGTTTAAATCAATGTATGATGATAGCCACTCAGTATGATATGATAACCACCATTACTGCCACAATGTATGATGATAACCACATTACTCAGTGAATCAGCATACGAAAATAACTGCGCTTTGAGGGTTAATATGACCCTGCAGGTGTGTTTGAAAGGTTTCCTGTGGGGTTGGTGCCTAAGTGTCATCCTGCTTGACACTTGTCATTAAATTCATGAATCTTTTCTGACACAACAGTTTCTTTCCTTGTACAACAACTGAATGTTATAGTTTAGAATTTTTTTTATTAATACAGGTGATAGAACATATATTTATACATATTTGATAACAAATTTATATACAGAAAGTAACTTTTTAATTAAATTTATTATAAATTTTGAATGAAATTTATTCAAAATTTTGAATCAAATTTATTCAAAATTTTGAATCAAATTTATTCAAATTTTTAATCAAATTTATTTTATATATTTTTTTAACTTCTAGCATATATATTTTGTTTTATTTACATTTATTTATCTCTCACACTGCTGCACTTATGTAAGCACCTTAGTTTACTAAAAAAAAAAACAATCAATTTAAAAAGTTGTATATAAATTTCAGCATTGTAATCCATGAGTCATATATATTGTTATAGTACACATTAGTGAAAAACTGTCACGTAACATTTGTGCTCTATCACACAAGAAAAACAAATACCAGTATTTATATTATTCATTATTCTGTAGCAGGTTAATAATGCATTTACAATAATCAATAATTACTTGTTAGTATTTTTTGAAAAAATTATTATTAATTTTATTTGTTTTATGGGGTTGCTTTTTTATGTTTTGTTCTGAAATATAAATGAACTTAAGTCAGCAAACCGTTATGCGCATAGATGTACTGTCCTCAGTAATCAGTACTTGTACTGAATAACCAAAACTCATATACCAGCCAGGTGTCTAACATAATATGGCTCTGATTTTGTGCAAATTACTCGATGGTTTAAATCATTCAAGTTCAAATTAGTGAGAGTACGCTAATCATAATTTGCAAGGGCAAATTTTTTTTAGAACTTGGAAACTTGTCAGACGACTATTTTAATTGCGAATACTTAAAAATTTTTAGAAACTCTTAGATATATAAGTAAAATATAAAAGGGAAGTAAGGGTTTGGCATTTTTACGTATTATAAATTTAAGTTCTTTATATAATATTTTTGGCAATTTTACTCTCACATTAAAAGGTCAGTTCATTAACTGAAATGAGTTGGCTATGTGTATTTTGGTTTTAGCATGTGAGCACAAAAACCACTGTTAGTGGGAGGCAAAAAACATATTCTTAGAAGAAATGTTGCCAGAGAACACATGTATAATAATAATAATAATGGAATTGTATATTAGTGCATGAATGCACTACCTTCCTGGGAAGTTAAGAGCATTTACTATTGCTATAGTCAATATCAGTCAATGATATTTGGTATCACAGGCGGGAGGAGAAAACCAAAGCTACCGCAGCATCAGTGGTGGGCGCCATGGCTGGTCTTAAGAACAGTTTATTATCTGGAGGTGGCAGTGGGGGAAAACCTGCGATGGCTACAGGTGGTGGTGCAGGAGGTATAATGGCTGCTGTGGCAGCTGCAGCTGCAGCTGCAGCTTCTTCTACTGCCCCTGCTACACCATCTGTGGCATCAACCCTTCCACTTCTAACAAAGAGCACAGACTTGAAAGTAATGCAGAATCTGTGCGCCCTGACCGCAAATCCAGTAGCAGCCAGCTGAGCAGTGCCCAGCTGAGCACCAATCAACTTAACAGCGGTAAGTGGGTGTGATGCTGGCGTGATCCCGCACGCCCACACTACCCACAAGGGGCCTCCACCAACGTGGTAATGCCCCATAACAATCCACCAAAACTAACAGATCAGGAGTGAACATATCCTCTACTCAACACAAGTATTTGCCTGCCCTGTTCTCACACAAGACTAGTTACATCATATAATTACATAAACACAATTGTCGTCTACAGTTTTCTATATCAGATAACGTGTGGTTTTCGATGCATTAATTGCAGATACAGTACTAACGTAAGAGTGATTATATTTTATATAGAGTTATAGATTAGGACTAACTACAAAGCATGTGTGTTCTATGATTTATTTATTAATGCACTCAATCAATAAGTATCTTAGAAAAACTAGAAACCCAGTTGCTGTTTTAAAAGCATGTAAAACATATTATGACTTGAAAATTTATTATGCATACATATAGACACGGCTCAATTTTTCTATAATTCTTACTTGACTAAGCTTATATATTCCAACAAATTTGGATAAGGGTTTATGTTTGAATCATTGTAAATAAAAGATTTTGCTGCATGGTCAGCTAGCAAACGAATGCACATTTCTTATGGGCAACATATATTTTGCTCCTCTACAGAGATACGCAGTGGAAACATGACCCATTTGTTGTATCCAAGACATATTTATTTCTTTTTATCGCATGTTTTCCTATTGCTCATTGCAGGAACACATTCAGAAATATAATATTTTTTCTTTTAAATTTAAGTTTGGTGCAGATTTTATATCACTATTAGAAAAATAATATATTTACACTCAAATATATTATCAAATATCTGTACATACATCTGATACTATTAGAAATGTAACTTACTCAAGTGCAAATCTAGAAACTAAGTTAGAATGTGCTAATAAAGTTGTCCTCATTTTAAGCAAAGTAATAATCATGTAATTTTCTTGCAACATACACCTCAATTATAATTGATTTGCAGCAATATAGTAATTTGGCATGCAACACAAAAACAGCCTTGCAACATGCTGATCAACAGCAATCAACCTGCAATGTACACAATTTTTATTTATATGGATACTGATATTGAAGGAGCTACAGAACACAGCCACAGTACAGTACAGTACTTCTAAAAATGCAGTAAATCATTAAATACACGGGAAATGTTTTTTACTCGTAGGATAATAACCCCATGAAACTACCAACCCACCAAAGCTCTAAATGCCAAAATAATACTTCAATTCAAAATTCAGCTGGGGAAAAAACCTCAGGAATAATGTATATAATTTCGTGTATGTGTATATAATTTCATTGAAAACGACAGAAAGTTTTAGATTTATGATTCTGGCATGAATCCTCTCGATATTCCTTATTTTTTCTTCATTGAAGCAGGAAGACTAAAAATTAACACTCCAAAGTTCATTTTTACTTATTATTTGGTTCTGACGCCTAATAATGCGTTTTGTAAGGTCTTACCTCACATTCTCAAAGACAAATTCTTCTGTGTTAGCACCTGATTATGTTCTCTAATGGTGAGGTGGAAAGTGACATGGATGAATGACATACATGAGGTATTAGTGGGGTCCTATATAATGGGGTTGTAAATTAAGAGTGTGACATGTTGGCAGTTTATGTTCTTCTGGTTGCTTCCGTTCCTGTTGCAGGGTCATTCGGAAATATACAGGAAGCTTCAGGAATGGAAGCAACCAGAAGAACATTAAGAGGACACATCCATAGTACCTCCGAGCCCACTGGGGTTTTCCAGGGCCCGTAGGGTGAGTAAACAATACGGGAAGCCCAGGCACTGGGCTAGCTGAGCCGATTGAACCCTGTTTGTCAGCAGGCAAACTGACCACTAGTACTGTAGCAGCCATGAAACCTCAGGGGAACAGAGAAGTACCACCAACACAACCTAGGCTTGCCTAATAAGAAGCTAGGCAGACTTTTTCCGGTAACCAAAAGCAAAAACGCTAGAAAAGAAAAATAAAACCCCCAAAGACACACAACAAACAAACTGGCAGCCAGAGAAAATCGTCGGCTGCCGCGTGTGCAAGCTGCGCTGGCCGCAATGCGCCCCACCCAACCAGTAACACTCCCCACCCAGGGCAAGATGGAAAGCTCAAGACCCCAGACATACCCCAAGGGCAATGACAATGCCAAGTAATGAATTCCTCAAATGGGAATGATTCCTGAACGCCCCAGTGAAGATAACCCTGAAACACATGGTCAGTACTTGCAGAGCACCTAGGGAAGATAACCGTAGGTACATGCTGCTCTTGTACAATAAGACACCTGGGCACAACACCACACACACACACACTGCTGGTACAGCCACACAGGGCAAAATCCATTACAGGAAATTGAGGCCAAAGGTGACTGAACTTACCACCAGCACATCAGCTCAAGAACCGGAGTGATGGTCTGCTGGCTCACCTGAGTCGGCTCCTCCTGCACTAACGAGTGGGAGTGCTAGTTGAATGCAGTGCTGCTTTTTTGTTTTCTTTTTGGGGGAGTTCTTTTGTTATGTTTGGATGTAGGTCACAATTTTCACCAGATTGTGGTCTGTTTTGTTTCGCCTATCTTTCTGGGTGCCCTCCCGGTCGCTGGCAATTATGACATATTTTAAATGTAAAGTGCTCATAGGCCATTACTCTCTGCACCTCTCTGAGAGGACCAGATTCTGGTGTATGGTTCCCAGTAGGCATAAGGACTCCTATGACTGATGACCCCAAACTAATATATCACATCAGTTCGGATAGCTTCAGGGAGCTATCATAGCTGATCAAGAGCCTCCTGCAGTGTCATATCCCACTTTGTCATTCTCAGTTGAAAGACTGGCATGAGTGTGAGAATGACCAGAGAGCAGAGCAGGCTCCTCCTTGCTGGGCAGAGGGCCATTCAAGATTGGTCAATAGAGCTTCGGGCTCGCATGCATGGGGTTCACGGTTAGAGTCTCCTAGAGCTCAGGTGAATGGAAAACTCAGAAGTCATCTACGTCTGTACCCAACTGTGTTAAAAAAAAAGATTCATCCCCAGCCCGCTGCTGAGGGATGAAGACAAGCTGTATTATAAGAGCTTAGAGCTTATTTTTCACAAGGAGAGGTTAGAGGCATTAAAAAAGCAAAAAACTAGAAGATGGAAGAAAAAGAGGCGACATGATCACTACGTACAAAATATTAACAGGAATCGATAAATTTGATAGGGAAGAATTCCTGAGACCCGGAACTTCATGAACAAGAGGTCATAGATTTAAACTAACGAAACAAAGCTGCCAAAGAAATATAAGAAAATTCACTTTTGTAAACAGGGTGGTAGATGGTTGTAACAAGTTAGGTGAGAAGGTGGTGGAGGCCAAAACCGTCGGTAATTTCAAAGAGCTACATGACAAGGAGTGCTGGGAAGACGGAACACCACGTGCATAGCTCTCATCCTGTAACTACACTTAGGTAATTACACTTAGGTACAGTAATTACAAATACAGTAGTCAGAAGAAAAAAATATCTCAAAAAAAAGACTGACAAGTGCTTTTTAATATCGACAAATGCAAGTCCATGTATGTGGGGGTTACAACCCACGCAACGACTACCAAATTAATAGAATTACATTACAGCAGATTGATGAAGAAAAGGTCCTTGGAGTTAAAATCCACCACTCTTTAAAATTTGCACAACAGGTGAGTGCAGCAGTCAGAAAAGCTAACTAAACTCTTGGGATATTCAAGCATACTTTTGACTTTAAGGAAAAGAAGGTAATGGTTCAACTATATAAATCTCTGATGTGCCTCCATTTGGATTACTGTATCCAAGCATGGAGACTGCATTTTCAGGAGGACATAGCTTCTCTGGAGAAGGTGCAACACCGGGATACAAAAGTCATTCAGGAGCAAAGTCATCTCTCGTATCAGGATTGCTTAAAGGCCAACACTGCAAACCGGGCACGACAGGGCAGATCTTTTTGAAACTTTTAAAATATTGAAAAAGTTAGAGGATGTTGATCTGGACATTTTCTTCAAAAGGTCAGATGTAACACAAACGAGAAGCAACAGTTTCAAGCTCAACAAGCCACAATGTAGGATTGAGAACAGGAGATGCTTTTTCACCCACAGGGGTTATTAACCAATTGAACTGCTTATCTGCCAAAACCATAACTACCAAAACTGTGTTGAGTTTTAAAATATACCTAGAAAAAATCATCAAGGCAAATGGGGAGACCTTCAACAAGCCACCGGCTTCCAGTCCTTGTTGAGGCCACTAGGGTTAGTGGCCCCCGGATAAATCAGGTAAATAAAACTGGATATAAATTTTGAACAATTACTGTATATTCACTAAATGTCTTTCCATGGCTTATTGTCAGAAAATAAATGACTCTATATCCACTTTTTAGTAGTAAAATAAGTACACTGAAAGATTCAAGTGGTAAATGTGACTTTAATGACTTTAACCAACATATAACAACAGATATTATGATAATAACCAAGGCAGTTGAAGCTCCTTAAACAGAAAAGAAGAAAGAAGAGGTAAAATAGAGAATGTGACCATATTTATGGAAAACCAAAGCAGTACGGGACCAGAAAACAATAGACACTATAACTGAAACTACTGTATATTTTTAAAAAGAGGTGAGATGAGTTATGAAAACAAATAAAGAGGAAACACTAAATATGGAATGCTTCATTCTCTAACACAGCAGGAAAATTAAAAGGAAATGCATGACTGATGACTTCTTGGCCATGTTGACTGGTCCTTGTCGCCAAAAGACGACGGGAACATGAGAAGATCTGTTGTGCTATCTAATTAAAAAATATTTTAGGCAGTTAAAGATGTTCCTCTTCATCTGAATGATGTTTTCAACTACTGTAACTTTAATATCAACTCTTTATAGGATTGTATAAAAGATTTGTTATACAGGGTATAAGAATTTAAAAAATATAGCATCTACAACAAATCTAGTATTTTAGTTCTCTGCAGATCAAATAAGGGACAGTGCTGCATAGGGACATTTTATTTCCTTATTACTATGTCTGACTAAACTCTCTTGATAGAAAGGAAATACAAATTTAAATGATTATTGATCATGCCTGCTTCCAGAGATTGAAAAATACAGTACTGGCTAACAGTTTCAGAACTAGCATTTTTATTATAGTATTTCATGAGTGCAGTAAAAATTACATGAAATTTTAATAATGTATTTTAATGAATAATTGATTTATCATTCATGCTGGGTTATTATAAAACAAAAGCAACTTTGTTATTATATTTAATAATATTTTTGCAGTTTCTTGTAAGAGAATCTTAAGGTTTTTCCTCTTCCACTTCCTCTTTTGTTGGCCATACATTTGGTTAACCAAGGTGACTTTAAGTCAAGGTATATGTCCAGTGAGAGCACCTCAGAGGGACAAGATTATGATATTGATGAAGCTGAGGAGGTGGATCTCGAAGCTCTATCTATCAACTAGTTTCCCAGCCATCCCTCACTGCTCTACAGCATCATGTGATGGACCATGCTGATCAAGAGCCTCCTGCAGTGTCATATCCCACTTTGTCATTCTCAGTTGAGAGATTGGCATGAGTGTGAGAATGACCAGAGAGCAGAGCAGGCTCCTCCTTGGTGGGCAGAGGGCCATTCAAGCCATCAGAGGATATGACTTGTGACAACATTTTAGACCAGACATAACTTGAGTAGTGCCGAGCTTCTGTAGCAGAAAAACCGCCGTGACAGTACTGTACTGTACATCCTTTGTTATGCTACTGTATCTTGTATAGTGTTGGATCCTAGTGCTGTACAAAGTGAATTGAGTAAGGTCTAGTGAATGTTTATGTGTATGGTAGCACATTATACAATGTATGTGTTGTGTATCACTACTAGCAATACCATCTGTTGGCTTGGTGGTCCCTGCTCACTGAGGCTGAAGTATTTCAGTCTAGTTCACTCATACCTTCCCCTACTTACCCCTTTTTCTTATTCTATTTCAACTCATATTATGACCTCACAAAAAACGTTCATTATTTTATATTTATTAATTATATGATACATTATAGTTTTAATCTTTGAGTACTTTTTAAACTTTTACACTCCCTTTTTTTTCAAATTCTGTTCATATTGTATGTTACATGCTGTCTATCTTCACTATGCATCTTAGCAATGTCATTTCTAAATATAAGCTGCGCTCAATAATTTAGTTTTTTAAATTTGATTGAAAATTTACCACCTCTCCAATTTAATTGTCCTATTCTGCTGCACAGTGTTTAACCTGTCAAATTCCTTTATACTGTATTTGTCTGTCTTCATCAACACACCTATTCAAGTTCTGCCTACAATATCTCTTTAAAATATGAATCACAACTCCCCAGTACCATATTATATTTGATCTACTTTAAACATGTGCATCACATTCAACTAGCCCCATATTGTTTTCATTATAACTGTATACTTTTCCTTCATTATTTGCCTATAAACTCTTACTGTACCTCATACTTGTTTCAGTGATAGAATCTTGTTACATGTTCCTTCCTACACTGAAAAAAACAATAATTTATCTTGTTACTATAATTAATTTAAGCTTTGTATATTACAGTACAGTACTGTATTTGCTTAATCCCCTTGTCATTATTGACCCTTATTTATTTTTGTTGTTAATTTATTTCCTATTCATAATGTGATTAATTTATCAAAGTGATTCCTTATCATTATTCTGACTTCATTAAAAGCAGCTGTAGACAACATTTAATATTTACTACAAAAGTCATCTGAGATGTATCATGCATATTTTTCATATTACAAAATCTGATGCATTTCTCCATTGCGTACTATTGTACTATTGCGTACTTGTTTCCCGTGTAGATATGCTTTCAGACCCATATGTTTCTTTGAACATTTCCAAACTTCACTTTACATGTTGAAATCATAATTTAAATATAATTAAGTTACATTTTTTATTTGGATAATGGGGGGTATAACATGCTTAGCACCAATACTGGGCTGTAATTTATCCAGCATCAATAATGGGGTATAACATGACTAGCATCTAAGTAGTGGTAATGTCTTCTCGCAGACATAATAACATAGGATAATAATGACAAAAACCCACACTAATGTATGTGTGTATTATATGTAAAGACTTGTGTATTATATGTAAGATGATGTAAGATTTACATATAATACACAATTACATAAGTGTGGGTTTTGATCCTATGACTAGCATCAATAGGGATATAACACCTAGCATCAATATAGCGTATAACTTTCCTAGCATCAATATAGGGTATAACTTACCTAGCATCAGTAATAGTGTATAAATTGCCTAGCATCATAATTTTATTATTTTATTTATATTTATATACTGTATATACAAGAAGGTACATTGGGTTTATGAGAATACATATAGGATTGATGTTTTTACACTCTTGTAAAGCCACTAACACGCATAACGTTTCAGGCAGGTCCTTAATCTAACAGATAATTTGAAGTAGGTAATTTGTAGAAAAATTTGAAGAATATTAACAGATACATAGTAAGAAAATTTGAAGAAAATAAATAGGTACATTACTGTAAAATTCGAGAATTGTCAACATTTACATTGTAGCATCATTTGAGGATAAATTCTAGATACATTGTAATAAAATTTGCATTCAACACACAACAATCATGATATAAGATGATAGCAGTGATTACAATGGTGAAGTTTATGCCTTAGGCACATATATTGGGAAAGTGGGTTATCTTGAGGTTATCTTGAGATGATTTTGGGGGCTTTTTAGTGTCCCTGCGGCCCGGTCCTCGACCAGGCCTCCACCCCCAGGAAGCAGCGCGTGACAGCTGACTAACACCCAGGTACCTATTTTACTGCTAGGTAACAGGGGCATAGGGTGAAAGAAACTCTGCCCAATGTTTCTCGCCGGCGCCTGGGATCGAACCCAGGACCACAGGATCACAAGTCCAGTGTGCTGTCCGCTCGGCCGACCGGCTCCCTAGCACAAGATACATTGCAACTTTATAATGGGGGCATAACATGCGTAGCATCACTAATGAGGGTTTAACTTGGCCAGCATCAATAATGGGGGTATAACCTGACTACAATCAATAATGGGGGATAACTTGCTCAGCATCAATAATAAATGGGATGTATCTTGTTTAGCATCAACAATGGAGTGCAATTTGCTTAGCATCAATAATGAGGGGAGTATCTTAGATAGTATCAATAATGGGATGTAACTTGCTTAGCATCAATAATGAGGTATAATTGGCTAGCATCAATAATGGGGTATAACTTGCTTAGCTTCAATAATGGGTCATATGCATACAATAAGTCATAATAACATGGCCAAAAATTAGACACCTAACTCACAAATTTGAAAATACAGGAAGTGACGACATTTCAATGCACCCACATTGAAAGCCTAGCATCAATAATGGGTTATAACTTGCAAATGATGAGTCACAATAATGTGACTGAAGATATGATATCCAAACCACACATCAGAAAATGAAGAAATTACAATGCTTCAGTCCATTCTAGATCAGTATCAAGTTATGTAATGGATAAATTTTTTCACTGGCATTAATAATGGGGTGTAACTTGCATACTATCAATAATGGGGTGTATGCAGACAATTAGTCATGAGAACATTTGATGAAAATTAGACACCCAACTCCCAAATCTGAAAATAACGAAAGAGATGACATTTCAGTCCGTCCAACCCATCTTAATAATGATCCTAGATGGATCGAAACATCACCGCTTTTATTTTCAGATTTGTGGGTTGGGTATCTAATGAGATGTATCATCCCTAGCATCAATAATAGTTTAAAACTTGTATAACTTCAGTAATGAGGTACAACTTACATATTATCAATAATATGGTGTAACATACCCAGCATTAGTAATGGGGTGTAACTTACCCAACATCAATAATGGGGGGGTATAACTTGACTAGTATCAATAATAGGGTGTAATTTGCTCAACATGGGGTATAACTTGACTAGTATCAATAATGGGGTGTAATTTGCCTAGTATTAAATGGGATGTAACTTGTACATAAATAATTAGGAGTAACTTGTTTATCAACAATGGGGTGTAACTTTGACAGCAAAAAAACAAAAAAATCCACTATAGTGGTACAATAACTTGATTTCTGTTTGAGGTGCTGGATCCTATGTATTCATTGAAAATTTTGCTATTTTTTTAATTAACTAGCATTTTCATTAGTTAAGGTTTTCTTTATACAGTTACCATATTGGATTTTAGTGAACTTTAGTTATTATTCTGCATATAAGACCTATCAGTTGATTCACAGCTTAATTAAATACAACTATTGGCTACTATAAATTGTATTGTTAGAATGTAATTATGTTTAAAATGCACTGGAGAAAAGTCCTAAGTAAATGAAAATAACTTCAGAGATCCACACATCATGATCACTAAGACTTAGAATCCAGTGATCATTGCTGTGCATTATTGTTGCCTTACAACTAATGGCCACTGGCTGGTTGATTATCCTGCGGTGGCCCTCACACCCAACTTCTGTGCCCTCAGTTGATAGTGTTATGCCACATGTATAATATATTATTACAAAAGTTTGTTATAGTATTTGCTCAGTGCTGAAATTGTTGGGAAATTTGCATGCAGCTCAAGTATATGGAGGAAAATGCACTCTTTTTTCATGCTAGAGTTGACCCTTGTTAAGAGCATGTACCACTGAGGTCAAGGGTGTGAGGCAATACCGAGGCAGCTGTGGGCTAGTATAATCCTCAAGTGTAGAGACAAGAGCTGGGGATTAGCGCTTGTGTCCTTGACGTGGGTGTTACATTGACCTGACCTGACCTGACTTGACAGATCACCATCATGTGCGTAACTCTGTCAAGACTGCCTCCTTGTCCTCCTCACTCTCCTGGCACGCAGGTGAGTTGCTGGACTGCAGGAGGAGTCTTCCTTCCTTCCTGCACATCTTCCCACCAATAGGCCATATCACCCGCAGCTCACTAGCCTCAGGAACGCACCCTGTCTTGTCTTCATGCCACGTGTGTGTAAACCCAAATGTAGGAAGCAGCCCCCTACTGACATGCTGCTCATTATGCCCTCCCAGTAGCCCCACTATGGTGCACACAGTCTCCTCCACCTTATGCTATTGCTGTCATATTCTATACTATTGGCAAATTAGACCCTTCATAGTTTTACATACTGTATTTCTCATTCTGTACAGTGCATATCCTAACTTGGCATGTAACCAGCAATATTCAAAGTAATTATGTAATAATTAATACTTTGTGGAGGACATACTTTGCTCTTCATAGAATAGGAAGAGCAAATAGAACAGTGCACAAGTTTAGTGATGTTATATTTATTATATTCTTCCCACTTTTCCTCAGCATTCACCTAAGATTTTGCCTTGTTACATACAATGAAAAAACCTCCAATTGAGCTTGAATAATATAATGTGAGCTCATTGTAATTTGTCAATAGGTCCTTTGTAATTATTGATCTTTGGTATTGCCAGTTGGGAAAGATTAGCCTCTTGTGTGGCCTTTACGTTCCTTTGCAGTTTATTTACTCTTGCTATAACCTGAAAATAGGATTCAACTTTGATTGCGTGCTGGAAATCAGTAGGACCTCTACTGAAACTGACCTTTTAGGCTCTTTGTTGTTGTGATGAGCAGTGCACGGGTATATTATTGGCATCCTTGATGTTGTGCCACCCGACCACTTGTTGCTCTTGGTACATCTGGCATTCATGTTATGTTGCTGATATTAGTTACATTCTAAATTGTGATGCATTGTATGTCTTGGACATTTTCATTGTAGAATAGACTACAGCATATAATCATTGTGAAATACATGTCAGAATGTAGAGATGTACCTGCTACCTGCTACCTATTGCCAGCTAGTGAGGCTGTTGGATGTTAAGTGTTTACTTCGCATGCAGCCAGGTGCTAGTGTATTGCAACTGGAAGTCACATCCTTTCTCTGCTTGGAGGTGCTGGATGGACTTGTAGTTTTGGGTATTTTATTTAGGTAGCAAAGAAAATGTGAAAATTTATCAACACAATTTTTTTAGGAAAGTTGCTTATGGCATAATGGTTGAAGTCATGTGTGTTCACAAGAAAATGCATTTTCTTTGGTCCACTAAACATGCATTATGCAAAGTGAAATGGTTTGCCAGGCTGTACCTGAGGAGATGTTTGGGGTCAGATGTTAAACTGGGATGGTAGTTGCCTGTCATATTGTGAAGCCACACAAGGACTTGCCTGAGGACTCAGATATGTTCCATGTTCTCACAAGTGACATGTCTTGTGATAATGACTTGTGACTTTGCATTTTGCATGACTAAAATAGTAGTTAAAATCTATTGAAAAAGTAGTAAATATGTATGAAGCGTTTGCACACTATGTAATCTGTCAATGAGAGGATCGTGACTTATAAGGCCTAGCATGTAGGAATGCAACTTCAGTGAATAAGGTTTAGATTAGAGAGAGAACTAATTATTATGCAGTACAATATTTGAAAAATAATGTATTATATGAATAAACAATTAAATACTTGTAAGTGAACTGATTTATTATAAGAATTGAAAACTGGCATATATATATATATATATATATATATATATATATATATATATATATATATGGTATAAATGCGATACATAGACAATTAGAAAACATGACCAAGCAAAAGGAAATTATGATGTTGGGGACAAATTTTACCATTAATGGTGTTTCCGTACTCACATGAATGTCTCTGCCTGTTTCAGCCAATAGGAACAACAATGTTTTGGACCGTGAGTATCAGTGTTCCTCTGTCGTCAACTTCTGGGAGTTCTACTAGCAGTCTGTACTAATGAAACATGTTTAACCCTCCTGGCTAGAAAGACAGGCTATAGCATTAATCACCAATAGGAATTATAATAAAAAACACTGCCTGTATAGTAAGGTCAATATAATATTACATTTAGAAAGGCCAATTCTTTGTATACATCAGCGAGTAGATGGCAGTACTATGTATTAATGACTTGACGAACCACACACTTTAGGACTTGTGGTCACAAATTTCATTAAGAATTAACATAAAAACTATAAAGCTTGTTTAGGACCAGTGGATTTTCCTGCATAGAAAAACATGGCAATGATTCAACACCCCTTTCACACAAACATTAAAACTTTTTTGGACAACAAGCATTAAATGAAATATCTACACATGTGTTTTCTGAGTTTCTCTAGATATTGTCTTATGTTGGAAAGCGTGAACAACTTGGCTCTACTTTCCTGCAGCCATCAAGCACTCAAGGAATTCTCAACTTTGAAACTTTAACATCACTTTGATACATGTCAATTAATGCTTAATTTCTTTGATAGTTCATCACCTAAATCAATGATATTTTCCTTAGATGTTTGCAAAGCATGACAATTGCATGTTTCCCTCAAATTCTATAAAGATGTTTTCATATAAAATATAATTCGTCTGTAGAGAACCCCTGGTTTTTGTTTGTGTGAAGCCATACTAATCTAATTACTTAATTGCTAAAAATAAATGTGTTATATTTCTTGAATGTCTTTCAGCCATCCTTGATAGACTTTTGCACAGCAGTTTTCTTTTCATTTTAATTCCTTGAAAATTAATTTGAAATTGTTCCTTTTAAAACATAAAATCATTCACCAACACATTCTGCAGTCATGTCCTGATTGATTTTTCATTGCAGCACGCAAACAAGAAATCATCAAGGCGACCGAGCAGCTGATTGACTGTATAAACGGTGGAGACTTTGAGGGTTATACGTGAGTATGACATAGTAGATGAGCAGTGTGTGCAGAAATTACTTCCAGGGCCGACAAACTAGAATACACTTTATTTAAGAAAAATAATACCCATAAAAAAGTGAATCATTTTTATTTATTTATTTACAATATTTACTTGAATTTTATGAAGAAGTGGTTTTGGTCTGAAAATGTCAAGTGAACACTACAGTATTACAGTACCACATATTGTGTTCAAATAATTATGTGATTATTAAAAAAAATTCTAGCAGTTAAATTTCATTATGGAAAGTGAATTTAAAGATAATTGTGTAGCATTAACATATATTCACTCTTCTTTTCTTTCACAGTAAGCTTTATCAGGGATCTGTCAGTGGTTTTGATGTACATGCAGGTAATTGTTGTCTAACCTACCTGCTGCCACCAAAATCACAAGGTGGTCAGCAACTTTGATTATGTTTCATTTTTCTTTCAGCAAAATATGCGACACTCACCTGACCTCGTTCGAGCCAGAGGCGTTAGGCAATTTAGTGGAGGGCCTGGAGTTCCACAAATTTTACTTTGATAATGGTAACTTTAATGTCTTTTTATGGCATTGTTTCAAATTAGTCAAATGCCATGGGTTGTTGTTTTGGCCGAGTGATAAGTGTACTTGTACTGTACCTCGTATCATCACGCCTGTGTGCTTTTATATCTAAAATAAAACAAAATCATATTGTGCATGTGAAGCAAATTGACATTAGCAAGTGTAGTTTTGTTTGTTATTTTAAGTTGTACTGTATGTTGTAAATGTTGTATGAAATTGGCTCGGCAAGCAATAAAATTAGGTTAATAAATTATGTAGAAAACTTGAAATATAGGAAATGGATGGCTTATTAGTAAAACATATAGTTAAACAAAAATAGAGAACAGATTGCCTATATGTGTAATGTGTCATTACTGTTCCATTATTGGTTAAGGGCTTCTCCAATGCATATATGCTGTACATTGTGTGTATATTATGCTTTACAAGGTGTATGTTAGGCCTATATTATTCTGTATTGAGGTATTGGCTGGGTCTTGTGCAGTCAAAATGCTAAAGAGTTTTCTGTGAAAATGTATACAAGAATCCACTTATCCATCCTGCCTCTTGTCTTAGAGAAACCATGATTTGAGCCTATCTTAGTATGCATTTAATTCTGCTTATGTATAGTATCATACATAATAGTATATATAAAGTGTATATAATAGTGAAGGTGAATGAATGACCAAATTTATGTTTTAGTGTATTAAAACACTGATCCTGGACCCATGACGTCCAGGATCACCATGATCAGTGGTGCGGTGGTGATAGTACTGTGAGCAACGATCTTACATTGCTGTTCTTAAGATGATCTAACGATGATCTTACGATGTGTATCAATGATCTTACAATTAAAAAAAGATTTAAGTGTGTGTGTGTGTGTGTGTGGGTATATATATTATA
>WNGS01009631.1:9418766-9435325 GCA_020271785.1 Procambarus virginalis
TATATATATATATATATATATATATATATTATATATATATATATATATATATATATATATATATATATATATATATATATATAACTGAAAAACTACACCCAGAAGTGACTCGAACCAAAATGCCAGGAGCAATGCAACTGGTATCTACAGGACGCCTTAATCCGCTTGACCATCAAGCCGGACATATGGAAGGATAGCCAAAGCTATTTGAACCATTCTCCGCTGGCACTCGGATGATAATCTTGGGCATAGCATTTTATCACATCACCTCATTCTTTGGGGCAACATGTGAGGAAAACAAGTACTGCATATAGTCCGGGGACCATTCCATCCATGTATTTAAAAGCAATTCTGAAGTTAGAAAGCGTGGCATAGGCTCCTCGCACAATATTCTTTATGTGGTCCTCAGGTGATAGTTTTCTATCTAGAACCACCCCTAGATCTCTTTCTTTATCAGAATTCTTTAAAGATTTCTCACATAATATGTGTGTGTGTGTGTGTGTGTGTGTGTGTGTGTGTGTGTGTGTGTGTGTGTGTGTGTGTGTGTATCACGAAAATAAACACATGATTAAAAATGTAACAATGTCAGACCACGGGGGAAAAATGAAACAGGAATTTCCTTAAGTACTTTCGTATATTAATACATCTTCAGAAGGAGTGCCATCTGAAGATGTACTAATATACGAAAGTGCTTAAGGAAATTCCTGTTTATATATATGTCATATATATATGACAGTGTCAGACCACGGAGGAAAATTGAAACAGGAATTTCCTTAACACTTTTGCTCGGCGAGGACTCAGCATTGAGTCCTCCGTAAGACAGGGGCAAGTCCGGCGAGGACTCAGCATTGAGTCCTCCGTGCGGCAACTTTAGTGGCATTTTCGGGACGTTCTTGCTGTGCCTTTGGACATTATATGCATATACTCTTGTAGGGAATTTCATTGCGAATACATTGATACCCAAATGAAAGTCCTAGGACCAGAATTGAGGTAATAAAGTTGAAAACAGAATACCCATTTTATTGCTCTTTATTAGCGCTCAAGGGGGTAACGCTCTATCACTTTCCGTGCTTGTTGTGGATGGTACGCAGGGCTTTTGGACTTTATATTTGCATGCTCATGTAGGGAATTCTATTGCGAACACAATGATACCAAAATGAAAGACTTAAAACGAGAATTGAGATGTCCAAAGTGAAGAGTGTACACATTTTATTGCTCTGGCTCGCTCCCGGGTAACACGCTCTCACTTTCTAACTTTCTCGCCGGACTTTTGGGCTTTATATGCATTTAGTGTTGTAGAGAATTCTATTGCAAACACATTGATACCAAATTGAAAAACCTGGGATGAGAATTCAGATGACAAAGTTCAAAAGAATATATACTTTTCAGAATGAGAAGCGCCTTGGGGTGGCGCAGCGCTCTCTTTCTTGTAACCGCAACCTGTTTTCATCATGTCGGCGGGTGGAGATCGCTGCTGTTTTTTATATTATATGCATATCGGTCTGTTGGGAATTCTATTGCGAACACATTGATACCAAAATAAAAGACCTAGGACGAGAATTGAGGTGACCAGAGTGAAAAGACTGAAAACATTTTATCCCTCTTGAGTGCTCGCGGGTCACCCGCTCCCACTTTCTCTGTTTACTGCGGGTGGTAAGCCGGGCTTATGGAGTTTATATGCATTTCATCCGCTAGAGAATTCTATTGCGAACACATAGATACCAAATTGAATATCGTATGACGAAAATTAAAGTGACAAAGTTGAACAGAGTATACACATTTCAGAAATTCCGCGCGCTCCCGTGAAACGCTCAGTGCACTTTGGGATAGTGGAGAGGTCGCGCGCCCGGTGCGCGAAAGTGTTAAGTACTTTCGTATATTAATACATCTTCAGAAGGAGTGCAAATTAATATACGAAAGTACTTAAGGAAATTCCTGTTTCAATTTTCCTTCGTGGTCTGACGCTGTCACATTTTTAATCACGTGTTTAGGGACTAATATCCTACTAATACCAGTTAGACTAATACCAGTCTCCGTGGTGTAGTGGTAAGACACTCGCCTGGCGTTCCGCGAGCGCTATGTCATGGGTTCGTATCCTGGCTGGGGAGGATTTACTGGGCGCAAATCCTTAGCCTCTGTTTAACGCAACAGTAAAATGTGTACTTGGATGAAAAAACGATTCTTCGCGGCGGGGATCGTATTCCAGGGACCTGCCCGAAACGCTACGCGTACTAGTGGCTGTACAAGAATGTAACAACTCTTGTATATATCTCAAAAAAAAAAAAAATATTATATATATATATATATATATATATATATATATATATATATATATATATATATATATATATATATATATATATATATATATATATATATATATATATATACACACACACACAGAGAGAGAGAGAAGGGGGGGTATGTTTCGAACTCCTTTTTTTGTTAGCCCCTACCCAAGGCCTAACAAGGGCCCCAAGCCCCAGCTGGCCCCAAGGGCGAGGCAAATGCTGAACAGCAAGAACATCTACGGGAATGGTTCCCGAATGCCCCAGGGAAGATAACCCTGTCACGCAGGGGCGGTACTCACAGGGCACTTAGGGAAGGAAGCCCCTAAGTGCATGTAGCCCCAATACTGATGAGGAACACCTGGTCACCGCACAACACAAAAACACAGCAGTGAGCGCCACGAAGACAAACACCGCCTAGGAAACTGAGGCCAGAGAAGCATCTTTCCGGTTGACATTAGCTTACGAACTGGAGTGCTATGCAGCCGGCGCGGTGAGGTCCGGGGCCCCCCTCCTCCTCTCGGGGAGGGGAGGGCTGCGCGGATGAGCGGCGTGGCAGTAGTGTGTTACGTTTGCTTGTTTGCTTGGGATTCTAGGGAGTTTTAACTCTCTGTTTGGTTTTTGTTGTTAGTTTCTTACCATGTGGGGTTTGTTTTGTTATGCCTACATTTCTGGGTGTCTAACCCCAGTCGATGGCAGATAAGGAAAAACCCCAACCACAGGGGTGTTTTCCAGGGCCATTGCTCCCTGTAACCTCTCTGAAGGGGCCAGGTTCTGGCTCATGGTCCCTGGTAGGTCTGAACTCCATTGCTAATGTCCCGGTCTAATATAACATACATTAGCACAATAAGCTCCAGGGAGCCGTAGGGGCTCCCCACAGAAAAAAAAAGAGGTTGCAGAATAGATTGAGGGAAGCGCATGATGAAACTGCTGCTTATATCAGAGATTATTTTAAGGTAAGAATTGAGATACATGAAGGAGATGTGGTGCTGGGAGTTACTACTACATACTTAGATAATATTTTTACAGGAATTTCAGATAATTATATTTACAAAATAAAAATAAAGATCATGTGTAGGTACCTCAGAACCACATTTGAAAGTGTAATTCTTAAATGTTTTAAGAACTTCAAAAATATATTTGAAGTATCATGGTGAAGTTTCTAATACAGTATAATAAATATTGTTTAGATATAAGTCTTTTCTGATCATTGATGAAATACATTTTGCTTTTTATTCTTTTTAGAATTCACTTGTAAATTAGATAAACTGTTCTTTCAGTACTTGGGAAAAACTGTAAAGCAGTGAACACAATGATCTTAAATCCACATGTGCATCTGCTTGGAGATGATGCTGCCTGCATCGCTTATGTTCAACTCACACAGTATATGGATAAGTAAGTGCAGTATTGTAAAGTAACTCTGAATTTAATACTGTATAGCTTTTAAGGAATCTGGTGCTAAAAAGTTATTTTATTATATTCCAAAATATTTACTAATAAATATTTTAATTTTTTTCGTATAATATTATTTAAGATACTAAATTTTTCAGGCAGGGGCAGGCCCACACACAACAAAGTGAGGAGACAAGGGTATGGCACCGACGTGACCATAAATGGCAGTGTATGCACTTCCATCGTACAGGGTCCCCTTCCTCTCCATTTGCACTGGGTACTAAGTAAGCCCTTAAGATAACTAAGGGCACTGGATACCCTGGTGAGGATTGGAATAAATGTTTGGTTGTTATATCAGCCTCTGTGGAATTTTGAGGGTTGGAAACATTTAAATATTTCCCTCATCCAGTGTTCAGGCCTCAACTTAGCCATTCATCTTTAAAGGACCAAAGTGCTTCGAGACCTGAAGTGGTTTTGAATTGTTGGGAAGAACTGTGTAAGATGAACAAAGAAAGTGTCTGTTCTAACCCAATATGTTCTGCAGATTGTCTACCTTATTCCTAGTACAGTATTCTAGGTGCAGGTTAGCATTTGATATGCCAGGTTTATGCTGGATTTCTTGATGGTTGCCTATATTTTGAGGATTGAATGTTCCCATTGTACTATTGCTACAAGTATATTAATAGATGTGTGGCATAATTTTAGATTTAAAACAAACTCTCTTTGTTGGACAATTCTTCAGTGATTTGTGCACAATTTATGGCTCATGAAGTTCTCAGATGCTAGATAGAAATTAATATGTTATTGAAAATACTGTAGGAATGCATTTCTTATAAGCATCTTACATTTGCCTAATATACAGAATCATTTTACATAAGCCACATCCATTTCTGATAGTTAGTTCTATTAACTATAAAGAGAACAAAGAATTAACTGTGGATAATGCTCTTGCTGAAAAATCTTGCCATTAAGTAACGGGCTGAGTGCATCAGTGTCGAAGCTTAATCATCTCCTCATCCCGTGTTGTTTACAACTGCTTCAATCATCTAGTGCTGCAGTACATGTCGGCTAAATCATCAAAATCCCTATGTTTGAAATTAATGGACATGATTTAAAACACATTATATATATATATATATATATATATATATATATATATATATATATATATATATATATATATATATATATATATATATATATATAAATATATAGATAGGTGTGTGCATGCTATATACTGTATCACAAACACACATTATATATATATATATATATATATATATATATATATATATATATATATATATATATATATATATATATATATATATATATACATACATACACATAATGTGTGTGTGTGTGCATGTAAATCATAAAGAAATTAACACGTGATGAACAATGTGACAATGTCAGACCATAAAGGAAGAATTACGACAGGAATTTCCTTAAGTACTTTCGTATTTAATAATACATCTTCAGAAGGGTGGATTTTCAATTCTAAATACACATTTAAAATTTTGCAATATAAATACTGTACTCTGTAAGACACAGCCAATTGTCCATCCCTCTACCTCCCCAATCCTTTCCAAACCCTTTGGACATCAAATAAAAAAAAATCTGCTTTAATACAAATTACAAAAATGTAATTTGAACATTAGTAGTGGTTTGTATAATTTAGATCCATTTTCGATTGATCAGTTAAAAAAAGATTTGAGTAAGATCACTGATGCACATCTCAATAATACCTTATTAATTTAATATCCTCGTATCTCATTAAAGACTGTTTCTCACCTCACATCAGTCCTTCCTATACAGTACTGTATATCCACATCACTGAACCGTCAATCCGTCATTTTGAAGATGTATTATTAAATATGAAAGTACATAAGGAAATTCCTGTTTCAATTCTTCCTCCGCTCCGTGGTTTGATACTGTCACATTTTTTATCACGTGTTAATTTTCGTGATTTACACACACACACACACACACACACACACACACACACACACACACACATATATATATATATATATATATATATATATATATATATATATATATATATATATATATATATATATATATATATATATATATATATATATATATATATATAATATATAATAGGGGTGGTAGGAGAAGAAAAGAATTAAGTATTCAGTGAGAATCCACAAGATCTTCTCTGAATGCTCTTTGTTTTCTTCTTCGAGGATGTGGGTCCCTGCAATTGCACCAGAGGTGGTACCCCTAATATATATATATATATATATATATATATATATATATATATATATATATTACAGCAAATGTATGTATGCAAGTATGCATGTGTGTGCATATGTGTTTATCCTGCCAGATGCATTTTTTATATGTAAGCTGCATACAAATGAAGTGCATAGGAGTTTGTAGATAATGTCTCAATGTTATATGCTATATTAAATGATTACGTATGAAACTGTTGTCCTTAACTTCCTTTATGTGGATTTTGGCTGTTTATCCAACATTATTTATAACAGGAGAATGCTTAAGTATCTTCCTTCAGACTTAGGCACCATGGTTTAAGTCTCAAACATTTGCTTATTTTTGAAGTAT
Source organism: Procambarus virginalis (assembly GCA_020271785.1). Classification (NCBI taxonomy): domain Eukaryota; kingdom Metazoa; phylum Arthropoda; class Malacostraca; order Decapoda; family Cambaridae; genus Procambarus; species Procambarus virginalis. The sequence goes on from WNGS01009631.1 coordinate 9,425,042, forward strand.
GTACCCAAGAACATTGCCTAATGCAATTCATATGCTTTCATTGTGGGGCATATTGCAAGTTGAAAGCGTATAATTTTTTTTTAATCTATAGGATTAAAGTAAAGTGGATTCTCAGAGGTGTACCCGTCTATATCTTTTCATATTTATACTTAATCACTTCTTGATCCATACCTATGGCTGAGAGGTGATACTCCATGTGTATGGCCTGGTGCTTACTGGTGTGTGACAATGTGGCCGGCCCAACGCAAGTGAAATGACCGGTGTGTATCTAGTCATTTGCTTTGGTGTTCACTTTTCTGTACATCAATTTTTTTGCAGACATTCTATGATAAGAATAGTTCCCAAGTAATTTTGTGGTTTGTTTGAATTTGTATATTTGTAACAATAAGCCTTTTCAAAGAGCTTAAAAGGAAGTTTGATATCTTTGTAGATTTCCGTACAATAGGTAAATTTTCTGTGCATCGCCTCCACTCTCTGGTGCCATGAATTTCTTGCTGCAGCTTAACAGGAGTGTAACATATTTATATTAATGTTTTCCAAGAAAATTATTCACCTCACTATAGAGTATGTTTTATCGCTAAGTGTCTTATTACATAAATATTAAGACTCTTATGCAGTTATCAGGTCTCAGTTTTGTGTATTCTGCAGTTGGACTTCCAGGTGAACTGCTATACGGGGTACAATGCTTTAATTATTTTTTTTAGCTCTTTGCAAAACCCCTGCTTTCCACAATAGTTATAATAATGTACCATTGCTCTCAGGAACAGCTGATCCTTCAAAATGATTCTTACTATCTCTCTATACAACCAAAGCTGTTGCCTAGTGTAGCCAATGAATCTTTGGATCCCATTTTAAAATTCTCCTGGGTTCAGGAGCAACCTGAAACGTCTTAGATTAGGCCAATTCTCTCGTTACCCATCTTTTTAAAGAAATAGTTTTTTAATTATACTGTAATTGTCTGAACCAGATTTCAAACACAAAACTCCTGAATAAAACTACAGCTTATGGATCAGCCCCAAGCTTTATTATGTAGATTATAGTTTGTGCATCAGAATTTAGCTTTTCGAATAATTTTTAAATTTTGTACTATAATCCACAACTTATTTGTCAAATTTTACTGTTTCACATCAGATCCAGTTTTTAAGTATATATTATTGTTATGGATCAGAACTTGATTCCTTGAATCAGCTCCTAAATACAAACCTTAGAACCACGATATGAAAAAATCATAGCCCTTTAAATTAGACCCTTGCTCCTGGATACAGACCATGGGTCCTGGACTGCTGCGTATCGTGTATGTTACTGTAAGCCAAATCCATTAGTGTCCTCTCTTGTTGAACATTGTCATGTCGTCACCACCACCACCGTGCTACTGGTGCCACCATTTGTGGAGGCGAGAGGCAAACCAACACAGCACTCAGCCAGGCAGGGTCTTGGGTGGAGAAATTTGGCCCCCTTCCTGCTGTCATCATGCTTGTGACTGGTCTTTCTTTGCACCTGGTTGTGTGATTTTGCTCAAGTATTGATCAGTAACAAAATTGTATGTGGGCAAAAAATGGTGTACTAGATCATAATTTTTCAATATTTGGGCATAAATGATAAGAGCGCAAGTTATGGTACTGTAATGGTGTACAAGAATTATCACTACTTTTTATTAAATGTCATATTTGATGGTTTACATAAAAGTATGTTGTATTGTTGCCTGCAGTTTTCTGTAATGTTTTCCACCCCTGCCTTTTCCTAAGCCTGCTTCAAGTATTTATCTCTTAGATTATAAGACATGAGATTTTTTTATTGTAGGTAGGACTTTCGTTGTTTGATCTATTCAAGAGCTTTGTGAAAGGCAGGCTCGCATGTTCTCAGAAAGTGCGATGTTGAAGGGTAACCCCAGAAGTGGCCGTCCTCTATTTATCAGGACTAACCCAAATTCTTAGGAAATTCTTGAGTAGATATTAAATTCAAGTACTGTACAGTATTAATATATAATAATAGATAATTAGAAGCAGTTATATCTAAATGATCACTCAAGTGGTGACTTAAGAATTTGGATCTTTTTAAGTGGATATACTCATGGGACGGAACATGGTTGCTGGCTACCCTCCAGCTGCTATTTCATAATTTTTTCATATAGATTTTTGACCTAAGATGAGCTATTTTAAGACATTACCAAGATCACGTGTTGTGTAGTCAATGTATTCGAACAAAGAATGTTGAACTCCATCGAATTTTCTTAGATTATATCACAATTGGATTTACTTCAAGCATTTAATTGCAATTACAAATTTACAACAAGCTGTTCTGTGTGTCATTTGTGCTTTATCATTTTCCTTATGAAATTCAGACAAAATAAAGAGACTTTCATGGAAATAAATTCTGGAAATGTTTACTTTTTTGTATTACTGTAACCTATTAAATATTATTTTTACCTTTGTGAAATTTTTTTTTGAACAATACATATTGCTTTTCTTGAGAAATATTGCCTTGTGCTTTTTCCCTAATTAGCTTGTAGAATACGTACATGTTAATATCGTATGTATTCATGTAGAGCTAGTTCATAACTTAAAACCTGATGATTACAATTGGGTTTTAATCCACAGTGATTAGACAAACTAAAGCCAAGTACAGTACAGTATACCAACTACCAAAGAGGGTCGCGGTAGTAGTCTGATTTGTTCTCGGCACACAATAAAAAATTCCAGGTTCGAATCCCGAGCAGGACAGAAATGGTTGGGAACAGTTTCTTTCACCTAATGCCTCTATTCACCTAGCAGTAAATAGGTACTCAGTAGTTAGTCAGCTTGTTGTGGGGTTGCATCCTGGGCTGGGTCAGTAATTCAACCTGGGGGGGGGGGCGAATATAAGCCTAATGTGTAATTACCTAAGTGTAGTTACAGGATGAGAGCTATGCTCGTGGTGTCCTGTCTTTCCAGCACTCTTTGTCATATAACGCTTGGAAATTACTGACGGTTTTGGCCTCCACCAACTTCTCACCTAACTTGTTCCAACCGTCTACCACTCTGTTTACAAAAGTGAATATTCTTATATTTCTTTGGCAGCTTTGTTTTGTTAGTTTAAATCTATGACCTCTTGTTCTTTAAGTACTATACCAGGTCTCAGGAATTCTTCCCTATCAAATTTATCGATTCCTGTTACTATCTTGAATGTAGTGATCATATTCCCTCTTTTTCTATCTTTAGGTTTTACCATTTAATGCCTCTAACCTCTCCATGTAGCTTTCGTCCTTCAGCTCTGGGAGCCACTTAATGACATGTCTTTGCACCTTTTCCAGTTTATTGATGTGCTTCTTAAGATATGGGCTCCATACAAGTGCTGCATATTCCAGACTTGGTCTAACAAAAGTCGTGAACAATTTCTTTAGTATTTCTCCATGTATTTAAAAGCAATTCTGAAGTTAGAAAGTGTGGCATAAGCTCCTCGCACAATGTACTTAATATGGTCCTCAGAGTTTTCTGTCTAAAACACCCCTAGATCTCTTTCTTTATCAGAATTCTTTAAAAATTTCTCACATAATTTATAGGTAGTGTGGGGTCTCTGTTCTCCTGTCGAGCCTGGCCTCGGGCCGGGCTTGGGGAGTAGAAGAACTCCCAGAACCCCATCAACCAGGTAACCAGGTATCCTATTCCACATTCCATAACATGGCATTTATGCACATTAAATTCCATTTTCCAAGTGATGCTCCATATACTTATATTGTCCAGGTTTTCTTGAAGGGCATAACAATCATCTAGGTTTCTTATCTTCCGTATTATCTTAGCATCATCAGCAAACATGTTCATATAATTCTGTATTCATCTGGTAGATCATTTATATAGACAATGAACATTACTGGTTCAAGAACTGAACCCTGTGGTACTCCACTTGTGACATTCCTCCAGTCCGATACATTGCCTCTGATAACTGCAATCATTTTTCTATCAGAAAATTTTTATATCCATGTTAGAAGCTTACCTGTCTTCAATATGTTTCAGTTTTCAGAACAACCTCTTATGTGGAACTGTCGAAAGCCTTTTTAAAGTCCAGATAGATGCTGCCAACCCAACCATCTCTTTCCTGTAAAATCTCTGTGGCTCGATCATAGAAACTGAGTAAATTCGATACACAGGTTCTTCTAGATCGAAAACCATACTGTCTGTCTGATATTATATCGTTTTTCTCCAGGTATTCTACCCATTTACTTTTAATTATTCAATACATGATTATTTAATCATTCAATAATGTGTATGAATACATACAGGTTTCCTATTCCCCAACACAATGAATTATTACAAGTATTACAATACTTGTATTGAGTTAATGAAAATTGTATAAATAATAGCTTTAAATCTAATGACATTAACAGATCTATTCTAAAATCAGGAACACAGAGCATTAATTTTTATGACATTACCAGCATGAGTGGAGGAAAATATTTATTTTGCATGTTTCAAAATTCTGTACTAAATGACCGTTCCTCGGAATTGCAGTACTGTACTGTTGATATCTATATTCCAGGTTTATGCAGCATCACTAAATGAGTTTCATATATTCTTGAATACAGGTGGATAATTTTTCTGAAAGATCATTGAAACAAAAATATATTTATTTGGGGTGATGTCAATACGCATATGTAGAAGAGATCAAATTAGGATTATTAATTAATTGACTCAAAACTTACATTATAATCTTGACTATATAATTTATTATATAATGAATTACTTTCAAAGAAAGGGTACTTATCATGCAGGAGAAACATTCTCTAATCTAAATATATTTTGTTTTGTTTCTAATTATTAATCATTATACTGCCAGTCAAAACAAGCTTTTTATAGTTGTATCAGAAAAAAAGAATCAACACCCTCATCATATTTGCCGATGACAAAGATTTATGTGAAAGTGGAGAGTGAAACAATAAAAAAAAACAGTTACAAGGTGAGGCTAGAGAATCATTAAATATACCAAATTAGAAAGAGGAATTGTTGTTTGTTGTTGTTGAAGATTCGCTACTTGGAACAAAAAGTTCAAAGTAGCACGGGCTATAGTGAGCCCGTATTGAACTTGTCGAAAAAGAGGAATTCCTGAAACCGGTAACTTCAAGAACAACAGGAAACAGATTCAAGCTAAGGAAGAAAGGTGCCGAAAAATTATTAGAAAGTTTAGTGAAACCTTATTATATTATATGGAGAGAGGTTCACACTACAAGTGAGGAGGGAAGACTTCACACAACAAGGTGAGGAGGGAAGACTTCACACAACAAGGTGTGGGAGAGAAGACTCACACAACAAGGTGAGGAGAGAAGATTCACACAACAAGGTGTGGAGAGAAGATTCACACAACAAGGTGAGGAGAGAAGACTCACACAACAAGGTGAGGAGTGAAGACTCACACAACAAGGTGAGGAGAGAAGATTCACACAACAAGGTGAGAGAGAGATTCACACAACAAGGTGAGGAGAGAAGACTTCACACACACAAGGTGAGGAGAGAAGATTCACACAACAAGGTGAGGAGAGAAGACTCACACAACAAGGTGAGGAGAGAAGACTCACACAACAAGGTGAGGAGGGAAGATTTCACACAAGGTGTGGAGTGAAGACTCACACAACAAGGTGAGGAGAGAAGATTCACACAACAAGGTGAGGAGTGAAGACTTCACACAACAAGGTGAGGAGAGAAGACTCACACAACAAGGTGAGGAGGGAAGATTTCACACAACAAGGTGTGGAGTGAAGACTCACACAACAAGGTGTGGAGTGAAGACTTCACACAACAAGGTGTGGAGTGAAGACTCACACAACAAGGTGTGAAGTGAGTGCTTAAAGAATGCAAAGAGGAGCTTTGCGAGCCACTGTCTACCATGTTTATAAATCAATAGTCAGGCAGAGTGCCAGAGTCATGGAAGGTTGCTAATATGGTACCAATTTTTAAGAAAGGATACAGTAGAACACTTGCGTCAAACTATCGGCCAATTAGCCTAACGTCTATTGTGGGAAAGTTACTTGAATCGATAATTGCAAATACAATTCATCTTCATCTTGAAAAACATAAATTAATAAATGATTCGCAACATGGTTTTACAAATGGCCGTTCATGTTCAACAAATTTGTTATTTTTTTATTCCAGCATAGTTGAGGCAGTTGATAGTGGTAAGGATTGTGATGTTATGTACCTTGACTTTAGCAAAGCTTTTAATACAGTGCCACATGAAAGACTGATTAAAAAGATAGCTCCTGGTATTGGGGGTGCTATATTAAGTTGGATTAGGGCATGGCTATACCAAAGGAAACAGAGTTAGTATAAATGGGGTTAAGTCAGAGTGGGAAAATGTTGTAAGTGGAGTGCCTCAAGGCTCTGACCTAGGACCTCTGTTGTTTATAATATATATAAATGATTTAGATTCAGGTTTGAGTAGCAACCTGAAAATTTGCCGATGATACAAAAATCGGTGTGGAAACAAATACGGAAGAAGACTCACTATCACTTCAAGTCGCTCTAAATATTAAGTTCTGCGGCTAGGTAATGATGATAGAGTTACAAGATACGAGCTGGATGGTGTTGAGATTGCGAAGTCGGATTGCGAAAGGGATCTGGGAGTTATGATTAGTAGGAATTTAAAACCAAAGGATCACTGCATGAATGTTCGTAATAAGGCAAATAGGACACTGGGATTTATTAATCGAAGCGTTAGTAACAAGACACCTGGTGTGGTTCTTCAGCTATATCTTGCTCTGGTTAGGCCCCATTTAGATTATGGAGTTCAGTTTTGGTCTCCGTACAATAAAATGGATATAAATTCACTTGAGCGTGTCCAGCATAGGATACTTGGTTGATACCTGGTTGATGGGGTTCTGGGAGTTCTTCTACTCCCCAAGCCCGGCCCGAGGCCAGGCTTGACTTGTGAGAGTTTGGTCCACCAGGCTGTTGCTTGGAGCGACCCGCAGGCCCACATACCCACCACAGCCCGGTTGGTCCGGCACTCCTTGAAGGAAACAATCTAGTTTCCTCTTGAAGATGTCCACGGTTGTTCCTGTAATATTTCTGATGCTTGCTGGGAGGACGTTGAACAACCGTGGACCTCTGATGTTCATGCAGTGTTCTCTGATTGTGCCCATGGCACCTCTGCTCTTCACAGACAAAGGATGACAAAGTTAATTCCCCAAATTAGAAACCTGTCATATGAAGAGAGATTAACAAAGCTTAAATTGCATTCACTGGAAAGGCAAAGAGTTAGGGGTGACATGATGGAGGTTTACAGGTGGATGAATGGACATAACAAAGGGGATATTTCAAAGGGGACGTTCCAACATGGCGACGGCTGGAGGTGCGCACGGCGTCTCTCCTAGACATTCACGATACCTTTGAGGGTTTTAAGAAACCACTGTTACATGGCACACATATAGATCATGATTGTCACCCGGTCTTAGAGGAGGATCTAAATGGAGGTTTCCAAAACAGTAAACACGACAGTAAGGCGAGCAGATGAGAGGGTCAACGCCGCCATCACAGAGAGGTAAACAGAGACCATCCAGGACCCACGTGGCTTCCACCACACCTGAGGTAGGCACACTTCTGGCTTGCAAACTTTCATCATTGCCTTTGATGACGAAGATGTGAGTGTTTTCGGAAATATTAGTGCACAAAGTATCCTATATCATGCCATTCCCAAGATATTCAAGACCAAAGTGCGCGATATTAGACCTAATAAACAAAGGAACTTAATCGCAGTGGACCACAAACAGTGAGGAACTCGAGCTCTCACATGTTACTGACATCTGTGGAGTCAAAGTCAAATGCTACACACAACTAGGTGACCCTTTTAGTTTAGTTCATTTATTATGCACCCCATACCATCTTGTGGGCGGTAGTAGAAAGGGTTACAGAGGCACATAATGGGCTCAGGGACTGAACCTCACAATTCATTTAGTTAAGCAAGTTACAATTTTGATGAGCAAGTTACAAAATTCAGTATAAGTCGTCACATCATCATTGTGTTCGAGATTGACCACAAGTATAGTTTCTAAATTAAATATGTGGAGAGCTAGTGTCACAATTGATATGTTTGTCCTGAACACCGCCCCCCACCCAGTAAGTTATTCTCTCATGATAAGTATCTTTGTGGTTGGAGGGCACCCAAGGATTATCCTCAAGGCTTCGTTCTGCAATTTTTCAAGCCCTCCAAGCTTTCTTTCAGGCATCAAGACAAGCAGAGGGGCAGCATACTCCACTAAAGATGTATGCCGGTACATCATTTTAACAATGCTGACATTGGTACCATAGCCTGAGTGATAACCTGCAACAGCCTTGAGAGCTCGGAGTCTCTCTTTATACTGACGACAGTCTGAATACAACAGGTCTATACAGTGGCACCTCAAGGCCAAGGTATTTGAATCTGTTAACATAGTCAAGCAGGGAGCCATCAGACAGTTGCATCTTGCGAACAGCTCCTCCCTGCCTGGGTGGGCACTGATTGTGTATCTTTGTTGTCTGCAAGAGGAGCCCCACATCTATGGCTCATCCAATAAAATCAGCAGACTTCTAGATGTTACTACTGCTTGGCTTAGACTCGGTTACAAGTATCTCTGGGAATTCTCATTATCTGCCGATGTAGACCTAACCAAATGTAAACTGTATAAACAAAATTATTCGCACACCCTCCGTCACTATGTGATGGAGTGCGAAAAGATACGTGAATTTAGAGACAATTCTATAACCAATGTTCCAGCGATGTGTAAATATTTCATTCAAAATGATCTGCTACCAGAAATTCTAGCCAAATATCCCCAGTTTGCTAACTGTAGGTAGTAACTAAGTGATTGTAACCTATCCACTGTTGCCCGCTGGATGGGGGGGGGGGGCGGTGTGCAGGACAAACATATAAATTGTGACACTAGCTCTCCACATATGTCAGTTGCTTAATTTAGAACCTGTATTTGAGGTCGATCTCGAACCCATTGTTGATGTGACGAATTATATTGAATTTTGTAACTAGCTCATCAAGATTGTAACTTGCTTAGCTAAATGAATTGTGGGTTCAGTCCCTGAGCCCATTATGTGCCTCTGTAACCCTTTCCCACTACCGCCCACGGGATGGGTATTGGGTGCATAATAAATGAACTAAAACTAAACTAACTGCTGAATGACTAACCTGTGTCCTGAATGAGTCTATACAGAGTTAGAGTGTTCTGCGTGTTAGCATACCCGTGGTGTGTATCATTATATGGGTGGGGGAGGGTGTGGGGACACAACGTGTGGGTGGGGGAGGGTGTGTGGACACAACGTGTGGTGGGGGGGGGGTGTGGACACAACGTGTGGGTGGTGGGATGGGTGTGGACACAACGTGTGGGTGGGGGAGGGTGTGGGACACAACGTGTGGTGGGGGAGGGTGTGGGACACAACGTGTGGGTGGGGGAGGGGCACCGGGGTAACGAAAAATCATGAGGACAGAACGCGGCGTTGAATCTCACCGGGGTAACGAAAATCTGAGGGACAGAACGCGGGCCGTTGAATCTCACCGGGGTAACGAAAAAACATGAGGACAGAACGCGGCCGTTGAATCTCACCGGGGTAACGAAAAAACATGAGGACAGAACGCTGCCGTTGAATCTCACCGGGGTAACGAAAAATCATGAGGACAGAACGCTGCCGTTGAATCTCACCGGGGGTAACGAAAAATCATGAGGACAGAACGCGGCCGTTGAATCTCACCGGGTAACGAAAAATCATGAGGACAGAACGCGGCCGTTGAATCTCACCGGGGTAACGAAAAAAACATGCGGACAGAACGCTGCCGTCAGAAAAAGCAAAACGGCAGCGTTCTGTCCTGGTTTATACTACTCACGTTGTGTCCCACACCCCCTCCCCCACCCACACGTTGTGTCTCACACACCCTCCCCCACCCACACGTTGTGTCCCACACCTTCCCCCACCCACACGTTGTGTCCCACACCCTCCCCCACCCACACGTTGTGTCCCACACCCCCTCCCCCACCCACACGTTGTGTCCCACACACCCTCCCCCCACCCACACGTTGTGTCCCACACCCTCCCCCACCCACACGTTGTCCCACACCCTCCCCCACCCACACGTTGTGTCCCACACCCCCTCCCCCACCCACACGTTGTGTCCCACACCCTCCCCCACCCACACGTTGTGTCCCACCCCCCTCCCCCACCCACACGTTTGTGTCCCACACACCCTCCCCCACCCACACGTTGTGTCCCACACACCCTCCCCCACCCACACGTTGTGTCCCACACACCCTCCCCCACCCACACGTTGTGTCCCACA
>WNGS01009631.1:9436325-9450903 GCA_020271785.1 Procambarus virginalis
ACACACTGATCACAGTTGTCCTCCCACAGAGTGACGGGAGGGGAGCTGTTTGAGGACATCGTGGCGAGAGAGTTCTACAGCGAGGCGGACGCTTCACATTGTATTCAACAAATATTAGAGAGTGTTAACCATTGTCACCATAATAATATTGTCCACAGAGACCTCAAGGTAAGTTCTACACGTCCTGTATACGTCTGCACGTCCTGTACACGTCCACACGTCCTGTACATGCCATGTACACGTCCACACACCCACACATACACACATGTACACTCCATCACTCACCCTTATTTAAACTCACACTCATCCGTACTCACCAAACCCCATATAAATTGTATAAGCAGAAGCATGGTTGGTAGACTACCTGGGGAGACATGTGTGTGGTGTGTCTTCAAGGTAATGCAAGCACACACAACCTATCCTACACAATACTCATATACCAACTTATCCTCAGACCAAGTCCATTCCATCCAGCTGTCGACCCCGAGCCTGTCTTCCAAACGAAGACCCAAAAGAGATTCCATGCACCCGTTCGAACACTTCCGGAACAAGTGCTTCGCTGACAAATTTTGTTCGAACCACAACGCTGTAAATGCTTCACCCACGTACTACAAATACACATAATCGCCAACAGAACCTAAACACCTAACATAACCTAACCTATGCCTATATATGCACAATATGCTAATATATTATAATATTAATTTATATTGAGAAAATTCCCATTTTGAATGAACAGCATGTTAAACTTATGAATGGCTTGTGGGGTTGACCGCTGGATGGAATGGACTTCAGTCGACGACGGGTTGATTTTAACATGCTGTTCATTGAAAACAGAACTTTTCTCAAATATAAATTAATATTATGATATATTAGCATATTGTACATATATAGGCATTGGTTAGGTTAGGTGTTTAGGTTCTGTTGTCGATTATTTGTATTTATAGTACGTGGGTGAAGCATTTACAGCGTTCTGGTTCGAACAAAATTTGTCAGCGAAGCACTTGTTCTGGAAGTATTCTAACGAAATCAGTTGTGAGTCGTGTGTAAACCGAGTTTTATTCATAAACAGGGGGTTTGGCGGGTGCATGGAATCACTTTTGGGTCTTTGTTTGGAGACGGGCTGTGAATGAACTTTGGGTCTTTGTTTATGAGGTCGGGCTGCAGCATTACCTACTAAGTCACTCAAAATCATTCTCATTCATGATTCACTATCAAACGCTGGCGGACGCCATATGACCGCGAAGGACTACTCAGGTGGTGATTTCAACCTCCAACAAGGAGTGTCCAACACTACCTGCCTCCCACACCATCCCCGTCACACCCCCCTTGTCACATCTTCCACAGTTTCCTCCCTCCTCCCCCCCCCCTCCAATATAAACATTACTCCCAGACCAGACCCCCCCCCCATGCACGATGAAATGCAGACCATTCACGAAAATATAAAATGATCCTACAAACAAATCCAAACATGTAGATGTACACAAGCATCTGAGTGTATGTGTAAATGCTACACAGTATGCATCTATAGACACCCATTCACATGGAAACACATGAAGAGCCCATACATTCACAGCTCCCTGACAAGATACGGTCACTGCTTCCCCCCCCCCCAAAAAAAAAAAAAATAAGCGGTGGGTTTTCTGAGGAAGAGAAAACGTATGTCGGGGAGCTGAGTCTAACCGCCCAAGCTGCGTGCGCAACAAGCCAAGGCTATATAAGCTCTGCCTGCAGACGGGATGGTCCCTGTCCTCGCCAAGCAAGCAGCTGCTCACTTACAAAATTTCTTAAAAGTTACATATTCCTTTATCTTTACTTCAGAAAAAAACAAATAACCGCACCGCGTCACACATTATTTGTCGCAAATAATAATAATAATAATAATAATAATAATAATAATAATAATAATAATAATAATAATAATAACAATAATAATATTGCAAGAAGATACAAGGGTTGGTGAGAGTACTTAGGATTGGTATTTTTACATTCATGCAAAGCCCTAACACACATAACGTTTGGGCAGAAATGGCAGAAAAGCAAAGATTCTTAATATTGCAACCCGTCCTGAGACTCCATCCTCATACCACAGCTCCTTGTCCTCAATCCCAGCGCTATATAGTTATACATGATTATTGCTTTCTCTTCAATACCTTACTAGTCTGGGGGCCCCTGGTCAGTGCCCTCCCCGCCCCCCAAGCCTACATATGGCTACTATATGTTAACTCGGGATTTTTTCAGTACAGAGTATTTGATAACAGTGCTTGAATAATTAGTAATGACAAGCTCTATAAACATGTTCCAACCAATATACATAAGTTCTTCTATCATCTACACTGTGTATATCATTTTATTATATATATTCTATATCTACGAGAGAATGTATGCCTTCTATTCAGGGTTCGAGACCAGACGCCCGGGGCTGGTTTCACACAACTTTCACTTATGAAACATGTAAGGTAGGGGAGTGCCATAGGCCTGTTGGGGTAGGTTCCAGTGCCACACTTTAAGGAATATTGGCATCTGACCTCCCAACCATACTATTTTCTTGAAGTCATGTCCGAAACTTTGTCTGTGTTGTCCATAGAGTTAGCCAGTTTAGTGTATCGTTATATAATTTTTCCAGCCCATCCTCCTAAAATGAAAGCACTTATAGTAACTATTTAGTCGAAAGTACCACTGTTCTCACCTAGTTGTGCTTGCGGGAGTTGAGCTCTGGCTCTTTAGTCCCTCCTCTCAACTGTCACTCAACTGGTGTACAGGTTCCTGAACCTACTGGGCTCTATCATATCTACATTTGAAACTATGTATGGAGTCTGCTTCCACCACATCACTGCGTAATCCATTCCATCTGTTAACTACTCTGACACTGAAAAAGTTCTTTCTAACGTTCCTGTGGCTCATTTGGGTACTCAGTTTCCACCTGTATCCCCTTGTTCGTGCACCATCCATGCTAAATAGTTTATCTTTATCTACTGTGTCAATTCCTCTGAGAATATTGTAGGTAGTGATCATGTCTTCCCTAACTCTTCTGTCTTTCAGTGATGTGAGTTTTAGTTTCAGTAATCTTTTCTAGAAGCTCATACCCCTTAACTCGGGAACTACCCTGGTAGCATACCCCTCTGAACCTTTTCTAACTTCGTTTTGTGTTTGACTAGGTTTGGACTCCACGCTGGAGCTGCATACTCCATTATTGGTCTGACATATGAGGTATACAAGGTTCTGAACGATTCATTACACAAATTTCTGAAGGCAGTTCTTATGTTAGCCAGCCTTGCATATGCCGCTGATGTTATCCTTTTGATGTGGGCCTCAGGGGACAGGTCTGGCATGATATCAACCCCCAGATTTTTCTCTGTTCCTGATTCCTGAAGGATTTCTTCACCCAGCTGGTACCTTGTGTTTGGCCTCCTCCTCCCCACCCCCCCCCCATGGTTATCTTCATCACTTTGCACTTGCTCAAGTTAATGCTAATAGCCATTTGTTTAACCATTCATTCAATCTGCCCAGGTCATCTTGTAGCCTCTTGCTGTCCTCTTCTGTCTTAATCCTTCTCATACTTTTAGCATCATCAGCAAACATTGAGAGGAATGAGTCTATACCTTCTGGAGGATCATTCACATATATCAGAAACAAGATAAGTCTAAGTACAGAACCCTGTGGGACTCTGCTGGTAACATCACACAATTCTGAGGTCTCACCCCTCACAGTAACTCTCTGCTTCCTGTTGTTTAGGTACTCCCTTATCCATTGGAGCAAGTGCGGAATGTTTGAAGAGTGGGAAAGAGAGAAGGGGGAAGAAAGGTGAGAGGAGATTGGGAAAGAGAGGATGGAGAGGGGGGGAGGATGTGGGAGAGCGGGTGAAGAAAGGAGAATAGAGGAGGGGGAGGAAGAGATCTGGGCACATCCAGGTATTTCTTCTAGTATGAATAAAAAAGTGTGTGTTAGAGGTTGGCGGCCAGACTGTACGGTGAGGAGCCTCAGACAACAAACCTCCCTCACCATTATCATGGTGAATGCCTGACACACTATGCGTGTTGGTGCCTTTGCAAGAATGTAGGAACACCAGTGTTATGTACTAGTACTCTCATACCCCAATGTACCTTCTTGTATATAAATAAGTAAATAAATTGTGACTATCGCAAGTGTCGTAGAGTAGTTGGTTGTATAAGTTCCTTACCCCTGTCCCATCCCAAATCCTTATCCTGACCCTTCCAAGTGCTATATAGTCGTAATGGCTTGGCGGTTCTGATAATTCCTCTTCATTCATATTGCCACAACCAACGATTCTTATGAAGACTGATAGGTGGGTCTGAATGGCCGTAGTGTTCACCAACATATTTCTCAGCTTTTATTGACGTTGAATCTACACCAAGATCGTTGATTGGACATCAATTCAACGTTACTTGAGCATTGAGAAAATCAACCGGAGCTCTGAGGTGACTAATCCACGAGTAGTTCCAGTCACCTTACAGCTCCAATTAATTTGATTATTGATATCTATCACGTAAGTGTGATTTTGTTGTATATTTGAAGTTGGGTGTAGGGTGAATGTGTTACTGTACTTCCCCCCCCCCCAGGGATCGGCGGGTATACCTAAATCTTTGCCAGAAACATCCCAGAGACCCAGACACATGTTACTATATATCTCACAAACAGCTATCCTAACTCTACTCCTTTTACCAGTCAGTCTGACACACATTATATCCATAATTCAACCACTTAAAACCAAAGCTGGGAACATTATTGAAATGCCATCTGTGATATATAAGAGTGCTGCCCTTGCTCTTGCACTACCCATAGCTCTGATATTCAACAAATCTCTAGAGTGTCATAATTTTCCTGATATCCTTAAAAAAGCAAGAGTGACGCAAGTTCATAAAGGAGGCGAAACAGCTGACATAAACAATTATAGACCAATATCAAGTCTACCTATACTTTCCAAAATATTTGAAACAATTATTTAGAAACAAATCTACTCCTACCTTGTAAGATTCAACATACTAAGTCCCTGTCAGTTTGGCTTCTGCTCCCAAAAGAGTACCAATGATGCAATTATTAGTCTGCTTGATACTCAGCCATTCATAAAAATGAGTTTCCAATTGGACTCTTCATTGACCTGAGAAAGGCCTTTGATACTGTTAACCATAACTACCTCTTACTTAAACTCCGCCATTATGTAATCCGAAGCCTTGCCCTTAACTATATCCGATCCTATCTTAGTGACAGACACCAATATGTAGTCATCAATGATATAACCTCTCCCACTCTACCATTAACCGTTGGAGTGCCACAGGGCAGCATCTTGGGACCTCTCCTATTTCTTCTATACATCAATGATCTGCCTAATATCTCTTAATATTCTTAAACATATACTACTTGCTGATGATACTACCCTCATCTACTCAGACCCCAACCCACACGCACAAAATAATACTGTTAACGATGAATTTTAAAAAGTCCACTCGTGGATGTCAACAAACAAACTCACACTAAACACAGAAAAGCCTGACTACATTTTATTTGGAAGTAAATCATCAAATCAAATTCAGCTTCAGATAGACAATATTAACATCAGCAATAAAAATGATGGAAAGTTCCTTGGCCTATACTTAGACAAGAGACTCAACTTCAGTACCTATATACAACACATAACGAAGAAAGTCTCTAAAACAGTTGGTATACTCTCTAAAATGTTAGCGTCCTGGGGGACTGGGGTGCGGAGTGATGGAGCTGCCTCAGGATGGGTTGAATATGGGTGCCTGGTAGCCACCGTCGACCGTGTTTAGTCCATCACTACCTAGTTTCCTGTTTACTAGTTCCTTCTAAATAGGAACATGACAAGAAAGACCTCTCAACAAAGGTTGTAATCATGACAAGTACATATTCAAGTACATATACAAGTACTGTACATATACAAGTAGGTAAGAGAGTGCAACAAATATAGGGATTATTAATACAGTACCAGGTATATATCAGTACAAATAGAACTCGAAATTATGTATTCAAATTAGATAAGTTAGATGCAGAAAATCAACTAAGAAATAGGGGGTTTGGAAATAGTGTTGTGGAGTTATTGAATATGTTGAGAGGTAACATACTAGAGGTTTAGTTTCTGGATTATTTCAGCAATACGTTGAAATAATATAGCTTAGACATGGAGGAGTGGATGTGGATGAATACAAGCTGCTTCCATGAACCATTACGCCTTCTACAGCTTCACGTTTCTATGTTCATATATTACTGTGATTTCAGTATGAGTAAATATGAGTCAATAATGCTGTTGTTGATGAAACTAATGTGCACCTTCCCCCCGGCAGCCAGAAAACTTATTGCTGGCCAGCAAGGCCAAGGGCGCCGCGGTCAAGCTGGCCGACTTTGGTCTGGCCATCGAGGTGCAGGGTGACCAACAGGCCTGGTTTGGTAAGTACCTGGTACCTCTCTCCCCACCCCATGGATGATAGTACCTGGTAACTCTCCCCACCCCATGGATGATAGTACCTGGTAACTCTCCCCACCCCATGGATGATAGTACTCGATAACTCTCCCCACCCCATGGATGATAGTACTCGATAACTCTCCCCACCCATGGATGATAGTACCTGGTAACTCTCCCCACCCATGGATGATAGTACCTGGTAACTCTTCCCACCCCCATGGATGATAGTACCTGGTAACTCTCCCCCCCCCCCCATGGACAATAGCAGCTGGCAACTCTCTCCACACCCTGATGTTGTATACACAGTCTATGTACAGGCATTTGGTAAATGTAACCATGTAGTGAAGAGCCGATGAAATGAAAATCCAAAGGAATAACATACAAAGCGGAATGATGAATATTCAATTTTCTGACAAGAGAGTGCAACAAATAACAATTACCCCCCAAACATCTAGACTGAACCAGTGACAATGATCTTGCACCAATACAACTTTTTATCCCTATTAATTATTCATAATTAATAATGAATGTTTATTAAGAGACTTATCATTTATTAAGACATGTAAAGAATCTTGGAATAACGGTGTCAGATTACTTAATGTTTACCTGACATTACCTGAATGTTTGGTGAGCATGACGAAGCAAGTATAGCATCAACAAAAGAAAATGATTGGCTGGATTATGAGAACCTTCATCTCAAGTGATGAAAAGACATCATTTAAAAGTTTTAAGTAATAATATTCTTGTTTATGGAATGCATCCTATTTTTTCATTACGAGTGATTGATACTTATTAATAAATGTACAGCTATTTTTTACATTTATGACTTCTCATCATTTGCAAAACTATCTGCACTGAGATTTCATGTAAGGGCTCCAGAAATGTGTTTACATATCGTCACATATCTGGAATCCAACTTAATAATCACAGTATTTTTACTGTAATAAAAATTGTTGTAATATCTAAAATTTACAACAGTTATAGTACTGATTAAATAAATGCTACTTTTTAATTAATTTACAGAGTATGAATGAGTATAATTTGAATGATAATTATTGGAGTATTAATAATTGTTTTGGCTGGAATGGTGTGTGTGCGTACTAAACAAATTGTAGATTATTGTATTCTGGCAACTTTCTGGTGTACTGTCACCGATATTTCACTATATAATGCTGCCCTATTGCTGGGAACATTTTGTACATGTGTGGTACTGTTTATATGTGAGATTTTGAAGTTTAGGGTGCAAGTTTTTCTTTTTTTTTAATTTAGGTGTTCTTGGACATATGTGTCCAAGATACTTAGTTCTTGGACACATATCTGGTTATCATTATTGCTATTATTATTACTTTATTACCTCCAAATAAACTTTTTAAATATTTTAGTAACTGGCACTCTATAAGCTACTCTAAATACTCCTTAAGTTGCTGCTATTTTCTTCCACAGGATTTGCAGGCACGCCGGGTTACTTATCACCAGAAGTTCTCAAGAAAGAGCCGTATGGAAAGCCAGTAGACATTTGGGCGTGTGGTGAGTCTCGTGTAATGCTAAATCTGCAAAGATTTGATAATGCTCTTACAGATAAAATGTTATTTACAATTTAAGTCTACTCTCATCTTGATATTTGTATTTGTTACAGACTATAGGGAAGTCTGCAACAGACTAAATCAGCGTAGGCTTTAGATAAATTGTGGAGTAAAAGCTACGGGTCTCAAGACTTTATGGCAACTGCACTTAGTGGACACTAACATCAGTTCTGTAAGACCTACTGACTGCTAAACTACTGTACAAATTACTACTGCAGTTGAAATTACAATAACTACTGTACTACAGAAGTAATTACTGTAATTACCACAGTAATAAATTACAATAACTACTACAGAAGTAATTACTGTAATTACTACAGTGATAATTACAATTACTACAGTGGTAATTACAATAACTGGTGCAGTGACTGCTATTTAACTACTGATATTGCAATGGTAATTACCTACAATGATACAGTGATCATTTACCTAACTAATGCAGGGGTAATTAAGCTAACATATGTAGTGATTTCCAACATAACTATTCTAGTGGTAATTCAGAAAACTATTGCAGTTTTCATTAAGATAGCTATGATGATAGATAACTACTGAAGTAACAATGAAGATAAGTACAGAAAGGGACAATTACATTAACTACTTCACAGTCAATTTAAGATGACTACTGCCATGATAAAATAACTGCAGTGGTAAATAAGATAACTTTACTGGCAATTAGTATAAGCACAATATTGCAATAGCAACTGTGTGAAGCCTATACAATGCCAGCCAGCCTCCACATCACATATAAATATATGGGCTGTGCAAGCTTGAACCAAATTTGTATTATGTGTAACGGAAATTAGAATACACAGCACTGGTGCAATTCCCATATTTATACTGTAAAAGCCTGTAGCTAAATTAGTACAATTTCAAAGACATGCAACAAAATGTATCCAGGAGACAGTTGAGTTATAAAGAGAATTTAGATTTCCTGAAGCTTAGATGCATGTGCCAAAACTACAAATTTGTTTTGCCAAAACTACTGTTAGTTTTAAGTTAAATTTGATATCAATTATAAAGAAGACAAAACATTATTAGTATGGCTCTTTGTCTGCAACTACAATCAGGTAATTACTCTATACTGAGTTACTATATTATCAGTATCTTAGACACTAAAACAGTGAATATTTTAGTGATGCCATTACAGTATAACTATAAATTAGATCAGTTGCAAACGTTTGCAAATTATTTTTAATATTATATTGGGAGCTTTTACATCAGGAATAATATTGATGTTTTGGGCTAAGGCTTGTTGGATTGATAGCTAAGCTTGATGAGCTACTGAGCACTCAACAGAAAATGGAATTTCATTTCTTTCATCACTTGATTTTTTAGAGTTTAATGAACAACTCTACTTATTGCCAAGTGTGTGTGATGTGTGATTAATGTGTTGGTACTTGGCCAGGTGTGATCCTGTATATACTGCTAGTGGGTTATCCTCCATTCTGGGATGAAGACCAACACAGGCTCTACGCACAGATCAAAGCAGGCGCTTACGATGTAAGTTGCTACAATTATTATGTATCTTGACTTTTATTGTCTTAAGTTGGAGCCTATAAACATTGAGAATTTGTGTAATAGGATTAATATATTTAAAAGGTCTAGAAATGTTCTTCTATCATTTACAAAAGTAGTAAATCAATGTGTCATTTTAAACAAATTTATTTGAACTCTTTGACTGAAAATAAAATACTGTATATGAAAATTCTTACATTTTGACAATTTATTTAATAATTTGTCTATATTTATCAAATAAAAATAGTTTGCTATAATTTTTTGACCAATTAATTTTTGTTTAATTTAGGGGGAAATATACTTGGTGAAGAATACATTATACTTGTGAAATTCCAAGGATTGACTATAGTAAGTGTAGTGGGGTGAAGATATGAATTAGGATATTAGTCATTTTTAATTATTCCCATAAGCCATACCAAGCATGACTGTTAATTCTTACTAATTACATGTCAACCACCTTAGTTAGCTAGAATGATTCATTAGAAGATGGAACCCACTATGTTGAGTACCAGGTCAGCTTCAAGGGACAGAAATGCAATCCCAGCACGTAACTGCTTTATGTTGTATGGTTGGGATAAGCACCATTGGTATTGGCCATAACCTTGACTGGTAAGCACAATGATAGATTGCAGAATGGTTGGTCACTGTGCTGCTTTATCTGGAGCCTTATCCAGCTCGGGACTGATTTGACTGGAAAATAAATATATATACAGTATAGTCTAAGGCTCCCCCATGCGTGCTACATATCTTCATTGTCGAGGCTGTATTTCGAAGGAATACAGATAAGGTTCGCAGAAAGCAAAGCACTGAAACAGCCAAACAACTGCGAACAATTCACTCAGAAGCTAGGTTGAATCCCATAGTTACAGCTGGCCAGAAACACATGGCAGCACCACTGGGGTCTCCCAGTTATGTCAAACACAACTAGAGATGGTACCCCCCTATGCATACAGTATAGTACTGTGTATTTACCTGAATTTACCTGAGGGTCACTAATACTATAGTATTAGTAGCCTCGACGAGGACAAGAAACCGGCAGCTTGTCAAAGGTCCCCCCATCTGCCCTGATGATTTTTTCTAGCTGTATTTTAAAACCCAGTAGAGTTTTGGCATTTAGGGCTTTGGCGGGTAGGCAGGTCCACGGGTTTACAACCCTATGGGTGAAAAAGTATCTCCTGTTTTCAGTCCTACATTGTGGCTTGTTAATCTTGAACCCGTTGCTCCTTGTTCATTATACATCTGACCTTTTCAAGAAATTGTCCGGATCAACATCCTCCAAGTCCATATTTTAATGGTTTCGATGAGATCCACCCTGTCATGCCTAGTCTGCAGTGTTGTTAGCCCCGTGGCCCTCAACCGTTCCTGATATAAGAGATGATTAGGCTCTTGTATGATTCATTGTGAGAAGAGCATATGCATCACTTTCCAACTTCAGACTTGCTTTAATAACATGGATGGTGAAATACTAAAGAAACTGGTCATGACTTTTGTGAGACCGAAATTGGAATATGCAGCAGTTGTATGGTGCTCAAATCTCAAGAAGCACATAAATAAGCTGGAAAAGGTGCAAAGGCATGCTACAAAATGGCTTCCAGAACTGAAAAACTGAGTTATGAGGAGAGACTAGAGGCGTTAAACATGCCAAAACTAGAAGATATAAGAAAAAGAGGTGATATGATCACCACTCACAAAATACTAACAGGAATCGACCAAATTGACAAAGTGGAATTCCTGAAGCCAGCAACTTCAAGATCAAGAGGACACAGATTCAAGCTAAGGAAACAAAGATGCTAAAAAAATATTAGAAAGTTTTGTTTTGCAAACAGAGTGGTAGATGGTTGGAACAAGCTAAGTAAGAAGGTGCTGGAGGCCAAAACCAGCAGTACCCAAGTACCCAAGTCAAGTACAGGGAAGTACTGGCCTAGTACCCAAGTCAAGTATGTGGCAAGTCCCTGTGGTGTAGTGGTAAGACCCCTTGCCTGGCGTTTAGCGAGCGCCTTGTCCTGGGTTCATATCCTGGCTGGGGAGGATTTACTGGGCATCAATCCTTAACTGTAGTCTCTGTTTATCCAACAGTAAAATGGGTACCTGGTTGTTAAAGGATTTGGCCGAATTATATTCCGGGAACATAGGATTAAGGACTTGCCCGAAACGCAACACGTGCTAGTGGCTGTACAAGAATGTAAGAACTCTTGTATATATAAATTAAAAAAGTACTGGGAAAATGGGATGCCACGAATATAGCTCTCTTCCTGTAACTTCACTTAGGTAATTACTTGGGTAATTACATTTCTATAAATTTACAAAATGTAACAATAAGCTGGAGAGTGGGAAAAGCTGCTGTGGTATGTGCATTTATAATAGCTTAACATCTCTTATTCTGTTGCAGAGCTTAATTAGGTAAGTATACTGATGAATCTTGACTTTCACTGTCAAGTTAAACTTATGTAAAAGATTTGAACTTGAATTATTCATGAACAAAACAGTTCTCTCAGAATTTCTTATAATTTTCTTTGTCACCAAAACCACGATATACTTCCCCACTCCAGCCATTTATTCAACCAATACAGTCTCTACAAAATTTTATGTGTAACAAAATCATGAAAACAAAACCACAATCAATGCAGTTGTCTTTTCCTGCTACTGTATCATTCATTTTGTTCACTTTTTTGTCTTTGTTTCAATTTGTTCTATTCAGTTTCCCAGAAACTCTTTTCACATCGGAAGTTTATATAAAATAAATAATTGTCTTCAGTATCCATCACCTGAGTGGGACACTGTAACTCCTGAAGCCAAAAACCTCATCAATTCCATGTTGACCGTTAATCCTGCCAAACGCATCACCGCGGCTGAAGCTCTTAAACATCCATGGATCTGTGTACGTTGTTTATATTGTCTTCAACATTTCTCACTCAACTTTTATTTTGGAACTTATTTAGTGTCTGAAAATATTTAAAAGGAATGCACATATCTCATAAAATAATAATTTAAACATATACATTTTATAATATTATACCTTTTGTAATATTTACCAAATACTGTAAGTTTATTTTGATTTTTGCAATTATCAGTTTAAATTTTCATGCTGTTAAAAAATATAAATTACTAACAAGTTCACTATTACGTTTACTGAAAAATTACTTAACCCTTTCGTTGCGGCACCTTTTGTTCCCACTGAGGGCAGAAAACCAGATAAAATATAAGTTTTTTGTTTTTACTTTATCTGAGTTTATCTGAGAGCCACTAACACTAGGGGATTCAACAAGGACAGGAAGTTGGTGGCTTGTCAAAGATCTTCTAATTTGCCTTGATGATCATGGATGACCCATGCTTATTACACCTGAGTAATCTTTATATGAATTGGTTATTGATCCATGCTTCTAACTTTACGTCTTACTCCTCACCTAATTGTATGTATAGGTTATTGAACTAAGCTTCTTACCTTGTACACCTCACCTAATTTTACGTACCTGACCTCCGAGACTTCTGCAGCTATAGGGTTCAAACTTTTGTTTTTAACTTCCTGCACATTTGAGCAACTATGATAGGATAATTGTACCTTTTTTATGGGCACCTGGGCTCAGGTCTTTTTTTTTGTAACACCAGGCACAAGCCTACCGGGCGACCACGGACACTTGCCACATCGAAAGGGTTAAAAAGTTTTATACTTCGAAGATTTACATATCTTAATGTATAATTTTATATCCTTCAAAGAGATGTTCAACTAAACATCATGATACAGATGTAAAATGAATTAAAGATAATTTTTTTGTAGATGAAATATAAATTGTTTACTGTATCATGATTATAATGCTAGCCTTGATTTTTAAAGAGCACTATTAGTATTTCTTTATTATACTGAAGTGTGTGTTTTGTTGATGACTTATATAAAGTAGTTTTAAAATACCTACACCAACTTTTCCATGTTGACAGCAACGTGAGCGTGTGGCTAGTGTAGTACACAGGCAAGAGACTGTTGACTGTTTGAGAAAGTTCAATGCCAGAAGAAAATTAAAGGTAAGTTTAATAAGCCTTGTAATTTTACATACAAGTCACTTAACTTTATTTAATTATTGTCTAAAATTCACTAATGTCTAATTTTACTTGGATTAATCTTGCAGCTTTACCTCCATACATCAACAGTAAACACTTAATTAAATTTGCATCATGTACATTATATGTATACCTGAATATGTGAGTTTAAGAGTAGGAGGAGAAGAAAGCCAGAATTTTACACACTAGACAAATTTTTAAATTGAGCATGGGAGAAAATGTGAAGTATACATATTGACAACACATGAGAAATAAACAATGCTGAGTGCACGCAGTAGACATTCAGAATGCTATAAGTTTCATGTTGCACCTAATAGTCAGAACACCATGCACTACTGGGCATAGTAAGCAAGCTCTGTTTCCTCATAACAGCCAGAGTGATTTTGCATACTGTACTTTCAAATATTTCTCTCAAAGATAAATTTTTAAAAATTTAATAGTTAGAAAATATGGCATATTAGGAAACTGGTTATTAGGTACAATATATATATATGTTGTACCTAATAGGCCAAATTTCCTAACAAGCATAATTTCTCTGAAATATTATATTTTTGCAATTTTTTCTTATGGAATGATTAAGCTTTCCATTACATTATATATGATTTGAATTTTTTTTATTTGAGTTAAAAGTAACATAAAAAATTTGATCAAACCTAACCTAACCTATTCAGACAATGAGTCACAATAACATGACTGAAGATATGATGACCAAACCACACATCAAAAGATGAAGAAACAAAGATGTTAAGGATTGTCCTGGACAACCAAGACAAAGATGTCCTGGACCATTATCAAGTTATGTAATTACATGACTTGATAATGGTCCTGGACACCAAGACAAAGATGTCCTGGACCATTATCAAGTTATGTAATTACATGACTTGATAATGGTCCTGGACAACCAAGACAAAGATGTCCTGGACCATTATCAAGTTATTGTAATTACATGACTTGATAATGGTCCTGGACAACCAAGACAAAGATGTCC
>WNGS01009631.1:9475980-9492916 GCA_020271785.1 Procambarus virginalis
GAAGACGGAGTGGTACAGCAAGAGAAGGAGCCTGGAAGTGGTGGACACACATGCAGAAATCGAATGAGCAAAATTGATGAGAAGAATTTAGGGAGAAGACAACAGCGAATGAGGAGAATGGAATGACGAAGACAAGGAAAGACGGAACTAAACTGCGTGACAAAGTTTAGAGAAAAGACATCAAACAAATACACAATAAACAAGGTCAAAAAACGAAACTTAGGCAACTGGAAGCGAGAGCTGGGGAAAGACAACAAAAAATGAAACCCGGAAGAGATGAAATACATATCGAACAAGATGGTGAAAGCGTAAAAAATAGGAGGGAGAGCTCACGCAACGGCTGCATGGTGGTATAATTTGAATCCATAGTTCAGTAATAAACTTAAGGCGATAAATTGAACTTAGAGTGAAACGCGTCAGACCCCAATTACGTACGTTAAAAATATACGGTCAAAACTTGTTCCAAGTAAAAAGAACAGGGAAAATATTAGAAGGTTTAATCCTAGACATCAAAACCCTTTCACTTATTTCAATAAAAATAGACGAGACCTTAGGGATGGACTAGTGTGCGAGTGAAAAACTTCAGAAGAACGAAATCTGAGAGAAAGAGAGCTGAGAGAGCGATTGCGGAGACAGAGTTAGTGCTGAGAAAGCAATTAGGGAGAGAGGTAGCCTTGAGGAACAAGCGAAAATACTTAACCGATCAGTAATCTACTTCTCATTCAGCTTACCACACATGAAAAAGTTTTTCTGGGGGGAATACCACGATGGTATAGCTGTTAGCCTCTAATTGTATCTTGTTACTTAATTGAATTTTCGTGACGTTCGATCATTGCGAACCTGACCTAAAGAGCTCACAGGGGGACGGCGGTATACGAGTCTTTCCTTATATTTCTTCGACTCTTTTGTGTGTTCAGCTTCCATCTTATGTCCTCTCAAATACTTATTCTCATAGTCACCTGAAAAAGAGGTTGTCCATGTCCACTATTTATTCCTCCTCGGTATTTTGTATGTTCCAATCCGTCTCCATTGTCATTTTTCTATTCCAGGATTGAGTGAGGGGGTTCTCTTAACTGTCCTAATGATTAGCCCTCTAGCTTCGGATCACTCTTGTTACAAACCTTTCTACTGTTTAAATTTAATTTTGTTTTATGCTTGGCAATTGTGAGTTTCAGGCCGGTGCTGCATATTTCAGTACTAGAGAGAGACCCCGGCGGTGCCCGGGATAAGCTTTTAACCATCAAGGCAACTTATATTCTGTTTTTTCCTGCCTTTTAATCTCCATCTTACCCTTCCATCCCACTTTCCCCCTCCATCCTCCCCCTACTCCCCCTCATCTTCCTCCGATTTTTCCAGACCCCATTTTCCCCTTTAACACTCTCCCATCATTTCACCTGAACCCATTCTCCTACCTACCTCCTCGCTCCCTCATTTCCCCTCTTCCCTTTCCATAACTAGTCTATCCCCTTCTGCATTTCCCCTCTCCACTGTCTACCCCATTCACACTCTTCCCTTTTCCCTTCTCTCACAAAATTATTATTAAAACCGAAAAATCTAGGGGAAACACCAATATACATAAAAATAACAGTGAGGAAGGGTGGTAGGGTCTTAGTAAATGTTATTTATCCTCCGATCCCCCAGTTCTCTCTTTCTAAAAACAACAACCCCCCCCTATTAACTCGGAAAGAGCACAAACCTCACGACCTCCCCACCCACCCCCACCCCCCCCCCAGCACACCCCCTCTCCTAGCACACGAATCCTAGATGAATGGACAACTGTTTATTAAAGCACAAGTGTAGGAGACATGGGAAGTAAAGCTACACCCAGTACAGTGCACTAGAGGTAAGGACACGAAACGGCGATTATAAGTGTGGGGATTAACGCGCACTGCATCCCTCTACCTAAGCGGACCTACCATCGGATAGGATCTAAACATGACTGTGGCTATGGTTGGCGCCAATGTTAGTGATATTGGGGGGGTTTGGGTTTACAACATCTACCGTGGGTGTGGTGGGTGGTAGATGGTGTAGGGGAGCCTGGTGTCGGTTGCGTTTAATTCTTGAGCTATGAGATTGCTGAGCGGAGGCCACGTCTAGTGAATTGTAAAGAGGGTAGTAATTGTTGATATAATCTACAAACGCATTGTGGACTTCTATCCTTGTCAAACTCGAACAACAGTATCGGGCCCGCGATATTGAACGAATTCTCACAGCAACGTAGACTCAACATAGAACCTCGTGCAGAAAAACATGGCTTGTTTGATAATTAGTATTCTTTAATTGCAAATACCCGTCTCGGCGTTTAAACAATTATGATGACCGTTCTAATCAATTTAAAGTAACAAAATGTTATCTCTAGTTCTACTGATGAAGGAGGTAAGACAGTTAGAGTGCTGCAAATTCACCGGTGTCAAGAAAATACACTCAAGACAACATTTGATTTCTCACTACGATTTCTCAACATCATTCCCACCTAACTAAATGTTCAGTAGTCGTACGACACGGTATTTCAAACTATTTGTAAAAGAAAAACGTTTGTTCTCCATTATTCAGAATTCACAGTATCATGAAATATCGCAGTGAAAAATTAGTTAGGACTATAGCTAGCACTATTTAATCAATATTACCAAATACATACCGCCTAAGAAGTACTACACAATAATCAGTGCAGTGGTAACAAGGTATGATAGGCAGCAACCTTTACATCATCTTCTATTGAATATCTAGTTTTTTGTGAGATGGGGAAGAGCAGAGCCTTTTTTATACCTGTTTCTATGATCATTAAATTGATCGAACCCAATCTATTTAGATATTGCTCATTAATCCTGAAAAAGAAAGTTTATATATATTCCAAATCTCTCCGTCCGAATCATTTCACTGACTTTAACCAAAGATTAAACGTCTGCTTAAGTTTAAATTGTGTGAATCTTTAGTGCACTGAAAATATATAAACGGATGAAACTGTATAAATGCTACGATTTGCATAATATGCCCAGGCGATTGTCGGCTGGTACAAACTCCTCCAGTTGACTTGTAGTTCCTTTATTACTAACAGTGGAATACTACCAGGGAATGAAAATATATTCTACACGTGTTTAAGAATCTGTTATGAATTTTCCGAAGACGGAACTTCTAAATGTGTACACAACACAGTACTTTGAACTAACTAACATGAGGCCTCCCACTGGTCTAAGTCTCCATTCCATCACAACTTTCTTTTAGTAGATCGAAAAAAAAATTTATAATATATCCCAGCCGCTTAGTTGACTCTGTTTGTGTAACTTAAACAACTGTTTTACCAACAGAATGGTACTTCGAAGTGTGCAGTAAACTTCCATCCACATCATAGGATGACATTGGTAGGGAGCATTTGTAATCAATCGGGGTCTAGGTGTTTGCTTAACTCGGTGCTCTCAGGCCACACAATTCATTGGTGAGAGTCCCTTATTCCAATTAGTGTCTTGCCACTCTGTGTTTCCTGGCTGCTTGGTCATACTTGTGTTCGAATCCTCTCTGGGCGTGGGGTACCTGTTGCGCCTAACTCAGAACCTCTTCCCCATTATAACTCTGTCGCTCGCCTCAGACGATCTCCCTTTTTTATCCTCGCCGCCGCACACTTACTTCCTCTACTGCTTGTATCAATCCTCACTCGACCGAGCGCGTCGCTACTATCGCTACACCACCAGTACACAAGTCACCCATTACCACAATATTTTCACAATCTCCTATTAAGTACGACTCAGACGAGGCTCGCGTCGATGGCTGGACATTGATTTAGCGAAGACGGGAAAAGAACTGGACACCTACTCAGCCTGCCACACCTGTAAAAGTGACTCTGGCAAATCTCTGTCAGCTCGCGGCGGACGACATCTTACCCAACCGTAAATCCTGACTTTAACCAATATTTGCCCACAACAACGGAATGGAGTCTCGCCTATCTTATAGGTGTGGTTAAACTCTCTACATCGGAACACGCCTGGACAGCGATCACAAACTCCCTCATTCGCACTTACTCTTGACAATAACACCTCGAGACATATATACTCGTTTTAACGGCAAGTAGCCCTGTCGGATCGGCTAAAACTTGCGATAATATATTCGAGACAATCGAACGGAAGGAGGTAGCCTATATCTACCGAATCGAGCAAAGTAGATGCAAGTTACCTACCAGACAACCACAAAATATGAGGTCTTATCTACTGAAAGCGGAGAAATCGGTGGGCACCAGATCTACTCAAACCCGCTGACTTTACCGAACAACCACAGAATTACGATTTCGGAAACGAATACATTTCGGCCCTTTCGTTTTTTAGCGGACTATAAAAGTAATAAGATTAAACTTAACTTAGTCGATTACATTATAAATACAGACGAGCTTGAAGCGAGTTAATCTGCGACGTTGAGAATGGTTTTGATAGTGGTATGTGATCCAGGACTCAGATGGAGGTAAAATAAACTTGTTTAGAGTTAAAAGCAGTACTTACTGAGTCACGTATCTTTTGAATGAGATGCAGGCGAGAGAAGAGAGAGAGAGACGAGAGCCGAGCAGGAGTACTAGAGAGAGAGAGGAGACGAGAAGAGAGAGAACCATTCTAAACGTAAAAAGGTCTTAAACCCAAAAGATTGGAACTTTTTTTTTTATATATCTGACGTTACATGAGAATAAGACAATAGAGCTGAAGGAGCTCTCTCCCCACTCTCCACTGCCTGTGGCATTGCGGGCGGCAGGCAAAATGATGAGGCTTTTATTCCTACCCACAACTCCCCCACCCTCAAGAGGGAGAAGAAATCACTTGCAGATTCAATCGCCAAGACTTGGAGAGGAGAGAGATTAAGGAGGTAGAAAGAGTATGGAAGAGGAAGAGAGGCGGTGGAGTGAAATGATACGAAAGAGAGTGGAAAGAAAGGGAATTATATAGGATATAAAAAGTAGTCAAAGGGATGAAAATTTGATATAGGTAGGGTTTACTATATTAGAGGTAAGATGAAAAAGAGATGAAGGAAATGAACATTGAAATGGAAAGGGGAAGATGGCAGGGTAGGAAATCAACAAGGGTACAAAGAGGGCGAAGGAGGGTGGAAAGAAGTTATACGAAATGAAAAAGAGCAAAAGATGATAGAAGAATTGTGAAGGGGGGGGGGAGGGGGGGATGGTGGAGGAAAATAAATGGTAGGAATATAGGTAAAGAGAGAGGGAAGAGGAAACGGTTCTTAGAAGTGAGAACAATTTAAGAGACAAATTATACAAGCTAGAATAACATCGTGAGGAAATAGGAGGGCCAGGCCGAGAGAGTAGAATAGTAAATAGAGAGAGAGCACGGCGCAATATACGAAAGGATTGAATGGAAAGATAAGGGTATGGAAGCATTGGGCAGAGGAAATATTTGGCACGGGAAGATGGACAGAGGGATTTCGATTGTGGATGATTAGGCTTGGATGACGGAATGGGTGGAGCTAAGGGGAGCGAGCGATATATGTGAATGGATCGAGAGGAGGAGGAATATATATGAATAGGTCGATGGGAGGGAAGAGGAAGGAATTGATTAATAGATAGGCATTGGTTGTTTAAAATAGGGAGATGGTGCCAGATGAAGAGAGAGGGATGGGAGGGAGGTATGGATAACGAATGAAAATGTAGGCAGCTTAACAAGGGGGAGGAATTAGCATTAGGAAGATATCTGTAAGTGCAAAATATGGTAAGTACCCTCTAATGGGGTAAATAGTAGGAACGGAAAAGCAGAGAGGAGAGACGGAAAGAGAGAGAGAGGAGATGGGAGAGAGAGAAGAGAGATGAGAGAGGCAGTAGAGGAGAGAGAGGAGCGCTAGGAGAGCGAGAGAGTAGAGAGAGGAGAGCGAAGAGAGGAGAGGGAGAGAGAGAGAGAGAGAGAGAGAGACGAGAGGGAGGGAGAGGAGAGAGAAGAGACGAGAGATAGATAGAGAGAGGAGAGTAGAGAGAAGAGAGAGATGAGAGAGAGAGAGAGGAGTAAAATAGTTGGGGGGGGGGGTGAAGATACCGTCCTGTAGCACCCGTCCACAGACCCACAGGCAAGTCCAATCCATCCAGCGGTCGATCCCAAAGACGCATTCATCAATTTTACATGCTGTTCCTCAAAGATCAGAAGGTCACAATAAATTAATGTTTGTATATATTAGAATTTTGTACATATTTAGGCACTGGGTTAGGCTAGATTAGGTGTTAGGTTCTGTTGCGACTATTTGTATTTGATGTACGTGGATGAAACATTTACAGAGTTGAGATTCGAACAAAAGTCGTCAGCGAACCACTTGTTCGGGAAGAGTTCGGACGTCATCAGTTTGTGAGTCGTGTGTAACCGCTTTTCATTCATAAACCGTGAGGGTTTGGCGGGGTGGATGGAATGGACGTTGGCCTTTGTTTATGAGGACGGAATGTTCCTGTTTGTGCACTGGGCTGTCTGTTGGGCTTTCCCTTTTATCAGGAGAGTTGTTTCCAGTTTCTCCCTAGAACACGATCCGTTAATCATTTTACACCAGGTCTTCAATTACACCCGGGCGAACAGTGAAGTAGTTATACCAGGCAATCCAATCCAGTCCATGCTGGAACCTGGCCAGGGGGGGGGTGTAGAAAATAGCCTAGCTAGTCTAGCCACTTTCCGATGAATTTTTCTTTCTTGTCTCAATACACATATTTGAACTTGAACTTGAACTCGAACCTGGGCCGTTCTCGCCTGACAGGTAGAGCGAGTAAGATCCTGTCAGAGAGAACAGCCCGGGTTCGAGACATGGGCTGGCTTGGATTGCCGAGTATAGCTACTTCACTGTTCGCCCTACTGTCATTGTAAACCTGGTTGTAAAGTGATTGATAGATCGTGTTCTGGGGAGAGCCTGCAAACACTCTGCTGATGGAAGGGAAAGCCCCTTTTGCCTTCACCACTCCCGGCGTATGTACATAAATATACGCACTTTGTAATAACCGAAGACAGAAAGAAGAGAGAATTGAACTCCTTACACATTTCATTGTTTATTGAACACTGAATTGATTTGTTCATTGAACTCCCTCTCTACCTCTCTCTCTCTTCCCCTCCTCCCTGTTCCCCCCTATTCCCCACACCCTTCATCCAAAATAATCTTCTAAATCCAAAATAATAAAAATAATCTTCGTCATTATTTCCTACCATAATTTAAACCTCTCCATCTCTTCACATTTTCCCTCCCTGCTTCCCATGCTCCCTCCCGCCGCCTCGCCTTAAAGAGATGGATGTCTGCATAAATTGAGTGCAGCCGATTAGATCATGAACGGGTCTCCACTGTATTGAGCGCCAGAAGGAGCGTCTACAGTCGAGTCTGCGAGCCCGGAGCCCATTGTGATGCAGGAATGGAAAAGCTCTAATTGGCTGATCGCCGAAGTGAGTTTAGGTAGTGTGGAGGGTGGTCTAGGGAGAGGGAGAGAGAGAGGCGTAAAGGACAGGGTGGTAGTTGATAGATTATTATTATTATATCTTGTAAGTTCAGTATAGGTGTGTTAGTGCAGCATAGTGTACTCCTGAAGATGTCACATTGCTGAAGAAACGGCGAAACAATAAAAATGAAAATATTAAGTGATCAAGTGTTTCTTCACCCTCCAGATGGTAGAATATATTTGCTTAGAATGGAAAATATCCAAAAGAAAATTAATAATAGTCACAATGCTGTCATGGTTAATGACATGTGTATAAGAGAAAACCTGCTCCTAAAAATATACCTTATATATATATATATATATATATATATATATATATATATATATATATATATATATATATATATATATATATATATATGACAGTGTCAGACCACGGAGAAAGAATTGAAACAGGAATTTTAAGGAAATTCTTATTTCAATTCTTCCTCCGTGGTCTGACACTGTCACATTTTTCATCACGTGTTAATATTCGTGATTTACACACACATATATTACATATTATATATATATATATATATATATATATATATATATATATATATATATATATATATATATATATTATATATATATATATATATATATATATGATATGTGTGTGAATGTGCAACCAAGGCTCTAGAGTAAGGTTTAAGACTGAGGTTGGAGTCAGACGGGTCACATAAATTTCTGACATTGGTGTTTAAGTACGAAAAAATCATCCTCATAAATTCGCATGAAATGAAACAGAAAATTCAGTTTCCTCTAATCATAAGAACACGAACATGAGAAACAATGCAGAACACTACAGAACACTTCTCTAATGAACAACAAGGTACGCTAAATCTAAAGAACACTAATCAAGAGATTATTGCCTTGTTACTAAGCAAAACGCAGTCTCCAGTGAGGCAGAAAATAGTAGTAGTGATTAATTCATTGAGAGAGTAGGTAAGAGTAGGCTATGAATGGAGATAGTATTGTGTGTAGTTGGCAGGTGGATGAACGAGCCGTCACGAGTGATTACGTGCAGCTGTAGATCTTGTGAAGCAATCCATTTCTGAGGAAGATGTAAAGACGCGATTGGTTCTACTCAGTGTGTGTGTGTATTTGGGCGCGCGCGTGTGTGTGTGTGTGTGTGTGTGTGTGTGTGTGTGTGTGTGTGTGTGTGTGTGTGTGTGTGTGTGTGTGTGTGTGTGTCTGTGTGTGTGTGTGTGTGTGTGTGTGTGTGTGTGTGTGTGTGTGTGGTGTGTGTGTGTGTGTGTGTCTGTGGTTGTCAGTGATGAAGGAAATAAGCATTTCACTCACCTTGGTACTTGAAGACTCGAACCGCCGACCCCACGAGTGAGAGGCAGCTCTATCGACTGGCCTGTGAGTAGCCTTAACAAGGAAAGATTCCAGAAGCAACTAACCGCTTTTCAACTGCAATTTTCGACTTTCCCCTGACTACTACTGAAGCTCAGATCAGGAATTAGTGATCTCCACCCACGTCAAATAAATTATCAACCACACTACCGTGGAAATAAATTGTTCCCGATTAAGACTACCCATAGCCCAGTCGATAGAGCCTCTGCTTCACACTCGTGGGGGTCGGCGATTCAAGTCTCGAACTGCCCAGGTGAATGGAATATTTATTTCTCCATGGTTTCAGGGGGGCTCTGGGGGGCTCCAGGGGGGCTCTGGGGAGCTCCAGGGGAGCTCTGGGGGCTCCAGGGGGCTCTGGGGAGTAGGAAAGAAACAGTATCGCCTGCGATTCTTCGTGGTCAGCTGGGCGACCAGCGCTGCTCGCTGACCTCCGCTCTTCCTACACCTCTCAATTATTGCTTTCCAATAACAACGGAGAAATTTTTAACGAGGGCCTCCACCACCCCCCCCACCACTTTCTCCCTTCCTCAATTTCTTACCCTTTTCCTTGCCCGACGACTTGGAGGTGGACGGTAGAGCTACGGTAGAGCTTCATGCAGAGTCGGTGCTCAATCCCCTCGACCGTCCAAATGGTTGGGCACCATTCCTTTCCCCCCCCCCGTCCCAATCCCAAATCCTAATCCTGACCCCTTCCATGGGACTTACAGTCGCAATGGCTTGGCGCTTTCTCCTGATAATTCCCC
Source organism: Procambarus virginalis (assembly GCA_020271785.1). NCBI lineage: Eukaryota > Metazoa > Arthropoda > Malacostraca > Decapoda > Cambaridae > Procambarus > Procambarus virginalis. The sequence goes on from WNGS01009631.1 coordinate 9,485,506, forward strand.
TTTCCCCCCCACTTTTCATCCTGCCTTCCAGCCCCCCCTCTTCACGTCTCTTCCTTCTACCACACAACTACTCTCCCCCCCCCAACAAGATGAACTTTATCGCGTGTCAAATTATTCTATGCAAAGCGTCAGTTTAATTATACTCTACGAACATAAGAATGGAGGGAAATTACAGAAGATCTGTCGACCTACTTGAGATAGCTCTTATTTATACCTAAACTCATTCAAAATAATGTTTTATATTGTAATAGTCTAACCTGCGCTTAAAATAATCCAGTGATCCTACGTCCCACTATGTCGCCTTGGAATTTCTTTCATATATCAACAATCCAATTTTCAAAGCAATTCCTACCTAAGTTTTTTGTATGGAACTCATCCAATATGTGTCCATTTTTTTTATGTTTTGTTTAATATTTTATATTTAAACATTAATGTATATCCACGTTGATATCCCATCTCATCCATGTTCTTGTTACTGAAGGAGAAGGGAGGGAGGGAATTTTCAGGAGGAAATCGCTTAGCCATTACGACTATATAGCCCATGGAAGGGGTCAGGATTAGGATTTGGGATGGGACAGGGGAAAAGGAACGGTGCCCAACCACTTGGACGGTCGACGGGATTGAACGCCGACCTGCATGAAGCGAGACCGTAGCTCTATCGTCCACCCAAAGTGGTTGGGCTACAAAAGGAGGAATATAAGCATTCCTCGAGATCCTGTTGCTCTAAGAGGAGCAAAATAAAAATATGAATAAGCTTTTATGTACGGTCATAAGTAATATATAGCGTGTACTTACGCAAAAGGGGTCAGCCACTGCGATTTGAGTTGTTTCCTGTTTAATTGAATGCTATTGTTTCCTTTTGTTATATGATATATAAATTACACTCCTTCGTATTAGTTATTTGAAAATAATCTGTTTACACTGCGATTATGATATTTTTTCAGCGAAGAGTACCAATATATGAGTGGCTTGAATATTGAACATTACCAAATGTTTATTTAATTATACACTCGAAGCGTATCGTACCGGATTATAACTTCAACTATGGGACAAGCTGTCTGTAGATTGTGAGAAGGATTGTGGTATTTGGTCTCTGTTTGATTGTGAACAGAACTCTGCGTGGTGGCCAAACCACACATCAGACAATAAAGGAACGACGACGTTTCGGTCCGTCGTGGACCATTATCAAGTCGTGAAATTTCACGACTAGATAACGGTCCAGAACGACAAGAAAAGTCGTTATTTCTTCTTTATAAGATGTGTAATTTAGCCACCAAATCATCAGCCAGGTTATTGCGACTCATCGTCTGTATGCGTGGGATAATAAGACCTTTGGTAGACTGAGGTAAACTCTTGGCATGAGCACTGTCGTAGACTGTGTGTGGAACTGTAAACCTTGGGATAACCTCTCTTGTAGATATCTCCGGGAAATCGTGACTATTTATATTCCGTGTGAGCCGCTGCCTCTTGCCTCAAGAATCCTCTTCGTGTGGGTTTGTCTTGATTTGGATAGGAATTATTGCATGGGAGGTCAAGATGGACGGACAAGGTGGAAGAGGGTAAGAATGATAGATAGATACGAGGGGCTAGGTAGGGGCGGTGATGATGAAGCTGAGGGTACCCTGGATGGGAGAGGGAGGGAAAAGGTGGAAGAGGGAGGGAGGGAGGGAGGGTGGGAGAGGAAAGGAGAGGCGTTGACAAATGGCTTCCATTATTGTAGGAGAATTTTTCACAATTCGTGGTTAAAAAAAAAAGGATAGATTTTTGTTTATAATAAAGAAAATACAGATTATTTGGCAGTTCTCGGGCTAATTATGCCTGCGTTGTTCTCTGTAGAAGAGTGTGTGTTGCTTACGGTAGGTATTGTTTCCTTGGCGCCATAAGGTCTCAGTAATGCAGACTGTTATACAATATAATCTTTATTATTTTTTCTACGCGTAGCTGATAATGTTGTAAACACAGGACACCACGATAGGGCTCTCAACTGAACCTAGGACGGGCTTTTGAAGCCCTCAACCCACTATATGACATTGTAATGCAGCCCTCATCACCGGATCTAATGCAACTCTCACCCCAAACGCAGGACTTGATGCTGCCCCTCAACCAATCGTTGCCTGTTGGCCTGGTAACTGTGTATGCCATCTGGCAACGACAGTGTAAAAATGAGTTTAAGCAAATATTCTCCCTGTCCGTTTTCAGACTGCTACAGTAATTGGTGCTGTTGTTGTTGTGACGTCAAGGGGAAAAAGTAAAGTCAATTTATATTATTGGAAGACTGTAGACTACTACTTGAATTCTGATCATTTAAGCTCCCGGAAACCTGAGTATCACTGTGTATGAATAGTTATAAAGTTTTCAGGTACCTATATGTCTCTATATGTGTAATTATATATGTGTCCGGGTACCTACGTGTCTCCTGGCAAGGTTGGGATTAATGTTCTAAGAACTTTTGTATAGAAAACAAGCTTCCACGAAATGCGAATTATTTGATAATACAACATGGGAGGTGGTAATCCTGGGCCTGATTGCTTCATCCACCGCTGTATTATCGAGACGCACAAAATATAAACGACCAAACCACACGTTAGAAAACGAAGAAGCGAAAATATGGATTTTTGTTGAAAGGAGGAAAATCGAGGTTACGAAATCATGAGGCCGCCAATCTGTTAAACCTAACGATGCTTAATCATAGCTAACTGAAATAAACCTTTCACATCCCTCTCTAACCTATTTGTTCTTACCTAACATAAAGTACATTTGTGTCCAAATTTACTGAGAAGACATTTGCTTTATTTTGCAGTCGACGTAACGAGTTTGCTTGTCTTCCGGTTGCCGGGTATATATATGTACACACACACATGTATATATATATATATGATGAATAAAATGGCTGTTGTTAATGCTAATTACATTTACAAAAAAAAGTTGCCTGCGTGGCTGTTGCCTCTTGTGGTCAAGTGAAAGGGAAAAACACGCAAAACAAATCGTATGAACAATGAAACTTTAAGTAACTTAAAAATAAATATGAACAAAGATAATCCCTTGGCTATGTACAGTGCAAATAAGCAAAATTACAAAGTCAAAAATAATATAAAATAAAACAATGGTTACGTTACTCTACAATGAACAAAACAAAAAATGAATTAAAAGGTGCTGAGAATATTGGCTGGCTGAAAACCTCCACTATTACACAGAGCGTATACTAGATAGATGTATCAGCCTTGAGAGCACAGAATATTCTAAATGCAACGGCTCGTGCACGCTTAGTCATCGGCTATGCAGATGGCGCTGAAGTCGAGTAGAGTCGCCGATTCACCAACTGGGAAGCGTGCTGGCTGGAAGTGGTAGTTTGGTGATCGACGAACGTGGCGTGGCGACAGAGAGGAGGGGGAGGTGGAGAGTGAGTGTAGGGTACGTATACCCCATGTAGAAACGTATTCTACTAAATATGTGCTACACTTGATTGTAGTTCTAGATGTTGTAGATGTACTGAAGTAACATGATGATAGGAAAGAGCAGGCCAAATCTCACTTGAAGGAGATTATCGCAACAATATATATATATATATATATATATATATATATATATATATAATAGAGAGAGAGAGAGAGAGAGAGAGAGAGAGAGAGAGAGAGAGAGAGAGAGAGAGAGAGAGAGAGAGAGAGAGAGAGAGAGAGAGAGAGGGTAACTCATCAAGGATACATGACCTCTACATGGAATGTAACACAAAGTGGGGTACCATGATCCAGCACTTAAACTACCCTGCTAAAACCAATAAACAATCCAGCTGGGACAGCCCCATTGTAGACAAGAAGCCACAGCTTTGCTAAATGCAGCAACATCCCCCAGTGATCGTGCACGCCTCACAGCTGTGCAGGCTCCCCATGCAGGGGATTTCTTTTGGCAGTCCGTATGTCTGCAACATGCACACGTCATCATCCGCAGCAGTTCCGTATTGCAGTCACTTTCCACTTTGCTAGCTGTCCCTATCCACACTGTTTATAGGTGTATTTGTGGCGAGGCAGATGCATTCAAATATGGATAGCATGGCTTGCACTGTGGAAAATCAGGCGGTTGGCACTCACAACCCCGCGAAGTCAATGACATCATTAAGATGAGACGTGCCTCTGCCCAGTGTCCGGCAGAGAGAGAACCGCGCAATCTATTGAACCATAACTCATTGCAAAGCCCCATTACATAAATTTGCTGGCCGACAAAATGGGATCACACTGCGTCCTAGGAAAAATGGCAGACAATTGGCGTGGGACTATTCTTGCGTATCCATCCTGGCAGCCTCATACATCAACCTCTGTCGGACAAACAGGAGCTGCGGCGACACACAGAGAAAGAGACAAGTCAACCAAGTACAGGGAAATAGATCACTGGTACAATTTCGTTCCAATAGGATATGAGACCTTTGATCCATGCGGAGAAAGCGCAACGAGGTTTCCCTGTTAATGGTAGCTAGCCATTGCTTTCCTTTGGAAGCAGGTGTGTCATTGACGGTGTGTAAGCGAATGCCTTCGTTATGGTGGTGTTTTTGTTGCCTACTCGGCACAACCTCTTCTAGGAGTAGTTGTTGGAGCCTCAAGGCTTGTGGAGTCCTGCCAGACCGCTGGGATCCCTTCCATTTCAACACCGTTGAGAGGGTTATATATATATATATATATATAAGCACTAGTCTCTGGTGTCACATAAAAGAACAGCCAAAGCCTCGCAATCTAGTTTTTTACCTAATTTTATCCTCGAATAAATAATATCTGGTTATTGGTAGGCCTCGAGGCATTGAAAAACACTNAGTTAAGTTAGAATCCCTCTTGGGAATGAGCGATCACAGTGCACTGATATTGAGTACCTGGCAGAGCTGGAGTAATATCCCCCAAAAGAACTAGAAGACAAAGGGCTTGCATATCGAAAGGGAAATTATGAAGATATGAGAAAATTCCTAAGAGATATACCATAGGACACAGAACTCAGAACTAAGTCAGTATAAAACGTGATGGACTATGTCACCCAAAAGTCCTAGGAGGCAGTAAACAGGTTTATCCCGGATCAACAGGGAAAAATGAGAAACAAAAGAAGAATCCATGTTTTAATAGGGCATGTATGGACGCAAAAGAACTGAGCAAAAGAGCGTGGAGGATCTTCCGAAATAACAGAACACCAGACAGCAGAGAGAGATACTAGGAAGCCAGGAATGAGTATGTCAGTGTGAGAAAAGAAGGAGAGAGAGACAGTATGAAAATGATATAGCAAATAAAGCCAAGACCGAACCAAATCGCTCCAAAGTCACATCGGGTGGAAAACAACAGTGAAAGAACAGGTGATGAAACTTAGAACGGGTGAGGACAGGTACACAGAGGTGTGTGAAGAACTCAACAAGAGATTCCAGGAGGTCTTCACAATAGAACGAGGTGATGTCCCTGATTTGGGAGAGGTGGCAGTAAATCAGGCGGCCTAGAAAATTTTTGAAATTACCAGAGATGAGGTTAAAGAGGCATCTGTTGGATCTGGACGTGAGAAAGGCTGTTGGTCCGGACGGAATCTCACCATGAGTATTGAAAGAGTGTGCAGAAGCAATTTGCTCGCCACTCTCCATTGTAAATTTAACTCTGATACTGTGAAATTTACTTATTTTAGACTATGAAATTTACTTATTTGATACTATGTTTTTTTTAACAATAACACTGATAATACTAATAGACGTGAAAATCAAGTCCAGGGAAAAATTTGTCGGTGCCAATCGTATGGATTAAATACCAAGAAATTTCTATGTTGAAGCAAATATTATATACAAAATAAATGTGTAAAACGACAGTTAACTTTAGAATTCAAGGTGGTATGCAAATGGACAATATTTCAAGAGTATTTTGGAATTTTATGAATATTCATGCGGGAGTTTGAGTATATTATTAAAGTGATTTCCTTCACGCTACACCTTTCCCTCGCTTTCTCCTTCCCTTCCTTCCCTACCCCGTTCCCTTCCCTCTCTTCCCTACCCCATCCCTTTCCTCTCCTCCCCTCTCCTTCCATATGCTATATATTTCCAATTCTCAAAGTGGATTACCTTATCTCTTCCACGCCGTCTCTCCCTCCCACAACTCCCTTTAAGAAATATAAATTAAGTAAGGAATTCAGTAAATTGTGAAGATGTCGATCAACTGAGCGCATAAAAACAAGAGAAGGAAATTGGGAAGCGGAACGAATTTGAAGAACTGAATCGACAAGACGAAGAATCTTATGCAATAGTGAGCGAAAGTATATTGAATAGGAGCCTTTATAGAAGGAAGAGTGAGTGGTACAGCAAGAGAAGGAGCCAGGAAGTGGTGGACACACATGCAGAAATCGAATGAGCAAAATTGATGAGAAGAAATTTAGGAGAATGACGACAGCGGAATGAGGAGAATGAATGACGAAGACAAGAGAAAGACGAAATAAACTCAGTTGACAAAGTTTAGAGAAATACACAACAAACATACAAAGTAAACAAGGTCAAAAAACGAACTTAGTGCAACTGGAAGCGAGATGCTGGGGAAAGACAACGAACTGATAACACGGAAGAGATGAAATACATATCGAACAAGATGAAGAAAGCGTAAAAAATAGGAGGTGAGAGCTCACGCACCGGCTGCATGGTGGTATAATTTGAATCCATAGTTCAGTAATAAACTTAAGGCGATAAATTGAACTTAGAGTGAAACGCGTCAGACCCCAATTACGTACGTTAAAAATATATGTGTCAACTTGCTTCCCAAGTTAAAAGAACAAGGGAAATAGTTAGAATATTACTCCTAGAATCAAAACCCTTTCAATTATTTCAATAACACTGAGAGAGCGCTTAGGGAGAAAGTGTTGCGAGTCAAACTTCAGAGAACGAAATCTGAGAGAAAGAGAGCTGAGAGAGCGATTGCGGAGACAGAGTTAGTGCTGAGAAAGCAAGTGAGGAGAGAGTGAATGTTTGAGAAAGCGAATTCTTACCGATGACTACTTTCTTACCAGTTACCACAAGGAAGTGAGGTATAGCTGTTTAGCCTCATTGTATTTGTCACATTATAATTGAACTATTCTGTGACGTTCGAATTCATTGTCGAACCTGACCTTAGAGTTGTGGACGGCGGTATACAGCTTCCTTATATTTCTTCGACTCTTTTGTGTGTTCAGCTTCCATCTATGTCCTCTCGAACTACTATCCTTCACCCTGTTGTCCCTGTCCACCTTATTTATTCCTCCTCGGTATCTTGTATTTTGCAATCACGTCTCCTTTGTCTTTTTTCTCTTCCAGGATGGCGTGAGGGCTAGTTCTCTTAACCTGTCCTCATAGATTAGCCCTCTTAGTTTCGGAATCACTCTTGTTACAAACCTTTCTACTTTTTAAATTTAATTTTGTTTTATGCTTGGCAATTGTGAGTTT
>WNGS01009631.1:9523851-9535734 GCA_020271785.1 Procambarus virginalis
ATTCAATTTTTAATTATTAAATTAAGTGCTTCTACAAATGGCTTTTGTTTCTTTTTTTTAAAATGCGTGTTTTTATATTAACAAAAATAATCTTGTTTAATGATAACATCTCAACACAAGCAATTGTGTTATATCGTTAGCTTGTGCTTTACGTGTTCCACCTTGTAACAGTGTTTATTCTGTCCCTGTTTTATTGGTTCTGTTTCGGCCGTGTTCTGTTTTATTGGCTCTGTGCAGCATTGTGTTTGGTTCGTGTCTTTCTTTCACTTCTCTCTACTCGGTGTATTTTTTTCTCAATTGTTTCTGATGGCTTTGTTTAGCGGTTGTTTTAAAGCATTTACGTATTTTTTTCTATCGATGCGTCATTGTCACACTGTTCTAGTTTTCTTAATGAACCTTCGCAGAGCAACTATTAGATAAATTTACCTACGGTAAGCTTGTTGATCATTCAGATATCGTTTGGTTGTTAGCATGACTAATGTGGGTTCCGAAAAGGAAAGAAGCATTGAAAAGAGCAGAATCAAATTCAAACAAGGCAGTTTGAATGGATTTTTTTTATCTGAGAATCACAATAGCCGTTCTCTAGACTAATTTACAGCATTTGCCAATTAACCCGGCAATCCCACTACTCTCACTTAATATATAAGATATTAAAAACAGTTCTCAACAATTTAGTAAACTAATGAAAGATCAGAAGACACTTTTGTATACTTGAGTAACGTGAGCTAAATCAGAAAATTCATGACATTGGAGTCTTCACAAAAGTTAATTCTAGAACCAATTATCTTTCTATTGTATATATATATATAACTATATATGCGAGAGTCTCAACAGTGATGTAAGTCGTACATCTGGTAGACTCATCACAACTGACACATCACAAACACAATAATATCATCAACAACCCGTTTGATGTCGGATTAAACCATTCTAATCAATGGTGTTTAGCTAAGAGACATTTCTTATTATACAAAAGACTTACCGGATGATACGGAACAGGTGTGTCATACCTTCAAGGGAAGCCAGTTTAACATTAATTGGATAGTTGTAACTAGTGTATTTATAGCAAGCTAATCCTCCAGTTCAAGCTATAAGTCAAATACTGACTTACGTAGGATATATAATATTATACCTTATTTAAGGTTAAGAAAATACACAATACGTGTGTAAGTATTTCAGTAAATCGAATTTTCTGGTGAATCTACACCCTTTCTCAGTGTGACGAATCTACACCCTTTCTCAGTGTGACGAACCTACGCCCTTCTCAGTGTGACGAATCTACACCCTTCCTCAGTGTGACGAACCTACACCCTTTCTCAGTGTGACGAACCTACACCCTTTCTCAGTGTGACGAATCTACACCCTTCCTCAGTGTGACGAATCTACACCCTTCCTCAGTGTGACGAACCTACACTCTTCTCAGTGTGACGAACCTACACCCTTCCTCAGTGTGACGAACCTACACCCTTCCTCAGTGTGACGAACCTACACCCTTCCTCAGTGTCAGGTTAGCAGTGTATTGCACAAGATTCTAGGAGCTTGGCTTTATATGCCTGGCAGAGCGCGTCACGCGGCGTCAATCATTACACGTCGCTGTGATCATGCTCCCCAGGTACTCTCCAGGGACTCTCCAGGGACTCTCCAGGGACTCTCCAGGGACTCTCGAAGGACTCTCCAGGGACGCTCAGGGACTCTCGAAGGACTCTCCAGGGACTCTCCAGGGACTCTCGAAGGACTCTCGAAGGACTCTCCAGGGACTCTCGAAGGACTCTCCAGGGACTCTCGAAGGACTCTCCAGGGACTCTCGAAGGACTCTCCAGGGACTCTCGAAGGACTCTCCAGGGACTCTCGAAGGACTCTCCAGGGACTCTCGAAGGACTCTCCAGGGACTCTCGAAGGACTCTCCAGGGACTCTCGAAGGACTCTCCAGGGACTCTCCAGGACTCTCCAGGGACTCTCGAAGGACTCTCCAGGGACTCTCGAAGGACTCTCCAGGGACTCTCGAAGGACTCTCCAGAGACTCTCGAAGGACTCTCCAGGGACTCTCGAAGGACTCTCCAGGGACGCTCAGGGACTCTCGAAAGACTTCCCAGGGACTCTCCAAGGACTCTCCAAGGCATGCCGATACTTCTGAAGAATAATCAAATGTCCTAGTTTCTGCGAGGTGTGAGCCAGGGCGCTGCGAGAACACTAACTCCATTAACATGATTAACGATTAATATTAACCCTTGTGCCGATTAACCTTAATAACATTTGTTAACATTTGTTAATTTATAGTAGGCGTCTCTCTCTTTGATATCTGAGCTGTTATATACAATTCCTATCACTAAATTCCATCCTGTGATTAAAATCCAAACAATGGTTACCAATGGCGTTATTGAGATAATCCGTCGGAGCAGTGATGAGGGTTCGAACTTACGCGGTGGGTGTTCCCAGGCAACTAGGCCACGACATGGAAAAAGAATTGCAACCTCGTGTGCGTGGGAAGACCCAGTGCATAGTTTCGAATCCTCATTACGGCTCCGACGAATTTTCTCATTGATTCAGTCACGTTAGTGTGGTGTAATATTACTCTCTGAGTAATTGGGTAATTGATAACAAATTGTGTTGCTGCTTTCTTGTGTTCATCATCAATTTTCACTAAACTACGGCCATGTGATAAGTTGGCATTTGTTACAATTTGTCACATAAATATAACTTTGGTAATGGTATTAATAAGAACATTGTTGGTAATGGATATTGGTAAAACAATTGGAACAATGTAGGCAGAGTCGCGATTATTCTGACCCTTCCCATTACTGACTACGGGGGGTCAATATGACACTTTTGACGGATGTGTGTGAGAGTGTGTGAGAGAGTGTGTGTGTGTGTGTGTGTGTGTGTGTGTGTGTGTGTGTGTGTGTGTGTGTGTGTGTGTGTGTGTGTGTGTGTGTGTGTGTGTGTGTGTGTACAAATAGAAGTCAATATAAGGCTATCGATATATGAATTTTTTTTAAAGGAACTATATGAGATTATGTGCATCTACTTTTACTTATATGCGTTTTATTGTACCTGTGTGAGCATGATTGTGTGTCTGTAGGATTGATCAGTCATTGAAAAAATCATTCACAAAATTTATTAAAAAAATGAGTCATTGATCAATAATCGACAAGTCGTTGATCAATGATCGATCAGTAACTGAAAATTGCGCAATGAGTATGACCTCCTGTATCAAAGCCAACTATACCTTTGGAATTATCAAAAGAACCACCACTTCAGGGAAAAATATAGTGGCTATTACCTCTATAAGATTTTAGCCATGCGCCTCCGGTCTGATCTCCTGTATCCCAGCATGGAGACTATACCTCCACGATGACAAATCTACTTCGGAGAAAGTTGAATACATAGCGATAAAAATCATCCCTAAAGAAAACTGACTTCCAAACCAGGAATGGTTATTGCCCTCGGGGCTGGCAACACCAGACATGACAGGTCTGGTCCTATAAAAACCTTCAAAATACTGAACCGATTGAAAGATATTAATCCAGAACGCATTTGTTTACAAGGTCTGTCGTAACGTATACAAGAGGTAACGTCTCAACAAGCCTCAATGTAGGACATAAAACAGGTGATGGCTTTTAGCCATAAAATAATCCATATAATCCCCATAAATACCAGGGCATCACTTCAATTTAGCTGGAAAATAACCTTTAGGGGGGCGGTTACTTATGACAAGCCACCGGATTTCTGTCTCCGTCGAGGCCACTAGAATTGGCGGCCCCGGGTAAATTCAGGTAAATGTGTGTGCGCGTGCGCATGAGCGCATGTGCACCCATATCTGTCTCCATAAGGCCTGATGATCTCTGAAAACATCAGGGAGGAAAAATAGCCCCTGGAGCCATCTTCACATTAGCATAGGAGATGAGACAATATTTTTCTACAGGAATGGTGTTTACTTCGTGAGGTTCAGTGCTTTCTTCAGCCTAACCAACCCATCCCTCCAACTCTTCCCCCTCCTCCTCCTCCTCCATGGCCTTCAACTCTTCCTCCCCCCTCTCTTCCACCTCCTCCGCCTCTTGCTCCTCCTCCAACTCTTCCCCCCCCCCCCCATCACGTCTTCATTCATGTCTCTCCTATCCAGCGTATCCTTTCTCTGCACAACCTACCCTTCCCTGTTCATTACTCCATAATGACTATCCTCCTTGTTCCTTTCTCCACGCCCACTACTCCTTCCTGGTCCCTTCTTCAAGCTCACCAACACACATGAACACACAATCCACCCTCTTAAGCTACCAACTACTAACCCCCCAAACTCTACCAACACCCACATATACCACCAAGACACACTAACACCCACCAACACCCACCTATACACCCATCAACACCCACCTATACACCCATCAACACCCACAATCACCTACCAACACCCACCAATACTCACCAACACCCACCAACACTCACAACACAGCATCAGATTCCACCCCTCCCCCCCCCCCACCATCGACATAAAAATTACCCCACTAGCCATTAAGCACAAAATGGTCATTCAGCTCCAGCGGGGCGTGTAGAAGAGACTTGAATCCCTTTACATGAAGAATTGAATGCTCTTCTCGCCCAGTACAAAGGATTTGATCCCAAGTTCAGTTTCATTTCCCTTACGGCTCAGAGCAGGAGGTGAAGATGGCTATTATGAGAGAGACGCGTAAGAAAGGGTGAGAGGGTGAAAGAGCAGACGGAATACACGAGATTTGGGGGATTCAGAGTAAATAGGCAAAGGAGGTAGTGCAGAGGAGGGCCAGAGAGAGAGAGAGAGAGAGAGAGAGAGAGAGAGAGAGAGAGAGAGAGAGAGGGGGAGAACTGTGACGTATCTCCACATATCTCCGTCAGCTCCCTGTGGTCGTGGCCTGAGCCCCCTTCAATACACCTTCCTCTGAACGCGGCGTCACCCGTTTTTGATAGAGTTGATTTTTTTACTATTCACTTTGAGGGTCTTGTGAAGTAAGCGGGAGGAAAGAGGTTAGTGGAAATGGCAGAGAAGAGAAGGAAGGAATGAAGAATTAGCGGAAAGAGAATAGGGTACAATTTTAAATATTAATCTATATAGAAGAGTATAAATAGTTCGAAAATTTATATATGGTGGAAGTTGGAGACGGATTTAGGAGTGAAACAAACAAATGAAGTGTGAGTAAGTAAAGGAGAATGAGGAAGGGGAGATAGAAATGAAGAAATAAGAGTCGACGAGAGATAAACAAGGAAGGGGAACGGAAGGGTAAGGGATTTTTTTTTTTAATAAAAAAGACTCCATGTGTAGTGAATAAGGGGAAGGAAAATAGGATGAATGGTGTTAGGTGTCAAATATGACACCCGAAAGGTCAGTGTCAGACGTGACACACGAGAGATCAGTGCCAAAGGTGACACAGGAGAGGTCAGTGCCAGATGTGCATGGAATTTTGTAATTGGCTCATCAAGACTGTAACTTGCTAAGCTAAAAATATTTTGGGGTTCAGTCCCTGAGCCCATTATGTGCCTCTTTAACTCTTTCCACTACCGCCCACAGGATGGGTGTAGGGTTCATAATAAATTAACTAATCTAAGGTTCGGTTACGTATTTTAACGTCATCTTAAAATATGAGGATAAGTGTGGCCGTGCCGAATCTTAATTGCAGAGAGTAGAGTGTGAGGAACCTCACTATAATCCTCACAGGGAGGAGGTGGCCGGAGACAGAGCGGTGGACACAGACAGATTAGGAGAAACGCCTAAGGAAAGTGGCTTCCTGCACGCCATCTTGATGCACTGTCTTCTGAGCATACGAATGATGAAGGATGTCTGGATTGCACAGGAAAGGGGCAACAAGGAAACTACTTGTGCTGATTAATTTGAGATGATTCCGGGGCTTAGCGTCCCCGCGGCCCGGTCCTCCACCAGGCCTCCTTTTTGTTACACCCCCCCCCCCTTCCCCCCCCAGGAAGCAGTCCGCCGCAGCAGTCCAACTCCCAGGTACCTATTTACTGCGAGGTGAACAGGTGGATCATGGTAAAAGAAACATTGGCCATTTGTTTCCGACTCCACTGGGGATCGAACCCGGAACCTCAAGACTACGAATCCCGGGCGCTGTCCACTAAGCTGTCAGGTCCTGGGAACAAATTTGTTCTCAAAAGCTGCGACAAATTTTTGATACTGCACAATGTTTATTATAGTTCTCTTAACTAGGTTAACAGTTACTTCCGAGAGACGAGTTCACTGGTTCACTTGAACCACTCCACATAGTGACTTTGTTCACAGCTGCTCACCCATCTATCAAAAATGATACAGCCTACAGATATTGTTTGAATATTCAAAATATTTGCTGTTGTATAGAAAGCTCATTTATGAACAATTTGAATTCTGAAGGTTATAACAAAGTAAAACAGGATAACCAACAGCCTAACTTAATTTTGGCCAACCTGCCGTAGGCCAAAATATACAATCCTAGGCCTAACATATGTAATTTCAGGCCTAATTTAGTACATATTTGTATTATACTGGGCTGTTGCAGCCTTCTTTCTCGGCCTGGACAAAATTAATAGTACAAAACACTAGCTTTTAGGTTGTAAAGCCCACAGCTGCCCGTGGACTTGACAGATACGCAGCTGCTCGTGGCCTTGACAGATACACAGCTGCCTGTGGACTTTGACAGATATACAGCTGCCTGTGGACTTTGACAGACACACAGCTGCCTGTGGACTTTGACAGACACACAGCTGCTCGTGGACTTGACAGATACACAGCTGCCTGTAGACTTTGACAGATACACAGCTGCCTGTGGACTTTGACAGACACACAGCTGCTCGTGGACTTGACAGATACACAGCTGCCTGTGGACTTTGACAGATACACAGAGCCTCCACGAGCCGCTTGTTCCTTGAATCCGCACCATCCGGTTGCTCGACATTCCTGCAGGTATTCACATGTCCTCAGGTTACCAATTAATTCGACTTCGAAGAGCTTGCATCACCAACCTCGTCTTTCCCGAACTCTGTGACGCAACTCCTGATCTGACACTGGCTCACTCCGCGTTAATAGGACGCTGAANCAATTAAACATTGCTGCAAAATCCGAAACACAACATATGAGAGTCGTAGACAAAATATTGCAAAGTTAATCTAATCTATCTGTGAATGTATCAATTGAAGACCGAAATATTTTACATGTTTTTTTTTAAGTACAATCCTCAGTACAGTCTACAATAAATATTTTCTGCCTTTCTCGACATTGTTGAGTCTGAGAGAAATACCGATACCGTAGCGGTGAGGAATGGTACTATGCTGGGAATGTTTTATTAATGCGTGTGTCGGCATGCAAACGTCAGCCTTGTTGGCCGGCTTCCGGAGTGGCTGTCCCTTTCACATTATATATGTTTTTTTTACAGTTTTATATTATATATATATATATATATATATATATATATATATATATATATATATATATATATATATATAATTAATAATATACATCAGAGTCTTCAACATCAGAGGGGACACAGAGCAATCCCACCTAACGTTATGATATATCAATGAGCAAATCCACATGCGCCCTGTTGAGGGGTCGAACCTATGCGTTGGGTGTTCCGGGATTGAGTCGAGATTGAGGGAGAGATGGATAGTGGTACCATCTCTAGTTGTATTGGTGGAGGACAAACTTAACCTGGAAGAAGTTGGAGTTTATATATTTAGTCCGGCAGGATTGCACTGTTCGAAAGCACAACTAGATGAGTATAACTAGGTGAGCACACAAACACATATCGCACAAGATGCAGCCTGTAGCAGCTGTCTAACTCCCAGATACCTATTTCCTGATAGTTGAACAGAAGCATCAGGTGAAATAAACTCAGTCCATTGTTATTGCCTTAGCTGGAAGTCGAACCTAAGTTACTGGACTACAATACCCGAAGGCTGGGTTTTAAGCAGAAAAATACCTACATGTAATTCCCTAAGTGGTAATTTAATGTGCGTGTACTTACAAGCGTGCGTGCCTGCATGCGTGCGTGCGTGTATGTGTGTGTGTGTGTGTGTGTGTGTGCGTGTGTGTGTATGTGTGTGCGTGTGCATGCGTGGGGTGCGTATATGTGTGTGTGTGCATACGTGGAGTGCGAATGTGTGTGTGCGCATGCGTGGGGTGCGTATATGTGTGTGTGTGCATACGTGGAGTGCGAATGTGTGTGTGTGTGTGTGTGTTTATGTAATTATCAAAACGAGGCGACCGGCCTGGAAATCTATCCAACACCGCCGGTGTCACCGCACTGTGAAACGTTCTTAGAAAAAAAAAACTATTCCGGATGTAAGCTCGAAAGAAAAATGAGGGGAACATGAAACGACCTACGTCAAAGATATCTGAGTAGCCAGGGATTATATTGGGATATATCGGGAAAGCAAGATATCCAATCATCCTGAAAATGAGGACATTCTGTGAGTCGCCACGTGACTCTTAGCGGAATAATGCAGTCCTGAGCTTAAAGCGACGATGTATGTGTATGTGTGTGTGTGTGTGTGTGTGTGTGTGTGTGTGTGTGTGTGTGTGTGTGTGTGTGTGTGTGTGTGTGTGTGTGTGTGTGTTGTGTTTTCCATTAATGCCAAGAAGTAATTACGTGAGGCCGATGCGTATTAAACTGAACTATCAGGAGAAAGCGTCAAGCCAAAACGACTATATTGCACTGGGAATGGATCAGGATAAGGACTTGGGATGGGACGGGGGAGGGAAGGAATGGTGCCTAACCACTTGGACGGTCGGGGGTGGGGGGTGGGATTGAACGCCGACCTGCATGAAGCTAGACCGTCGCTCTACCGTCCAGCCCAAGTGGTTGGGCAACTTAGAGACGTTTATCATCTATTACGTACGGGGAGTAGATGAGGAAGATTCCACAGGGAAAGATCTCACACAAGATTACACAGTGTGTTATTCCCTGTGGCAATCCATTTATCTCATCGTTACTAACCATCTACAATCTATCTCTCTCCAAAGGTTGCTAACCGTTAATTTCTCTAACGGATGCTAACGGATCTATATCTGCAACAGCTGCTAGCCGCCAGTCTCTCTAAATGTCACGGGTTCAGTGATGTATGAAAGGCAGCAATGCGTGTAAAGAACCCATTGTAGGAAATGATATGGGCACATACGGCTTTTTTAGCAACTGTGTCCCCGAGGTCATTAACGGTAATGTATGTGTGTGTGTGTGTGTGTGTGTGTGTGTGTGTGTGTGTGTGTGTGTGTGTGTGTGTGAGTGTGTGTGTGTGTGTGTGTGTGTGTGTGTGTGTGTGTGTGTGTGTGTGTGTGTGTGTGTGTGTGTGTGTGTGTATTCCTCTAGTTGTGCTTGCGGGGGGTTGAGTTCTGGCTCTTTGGTCCCGCCTCTCAAATGTCAACCAACTGGTGTACAGATTCTTGAGCCAACTGGGCGCTATCATATCTACATTTGAACTGTGTATGGAGTCTGTCTTCACCTGTGTGTGCCTGTGTGTGTGAGTGTGTATGTGTATATGCGTGCGTGCGTACACGTGTGAGCGCGGATATTTTACTTATATAAAGTATTCACTTGTAAGTCAACATTTGATTTAATATTTGCATTACTTAATCCATGTTCCAAAACAGTATTTGTATAAAATATCTAACTTTGAGGCATCCGAATAGTTAAAGTGTCATTTAATACAGATAATTAATATATAATATTATATATATATATGAACATAATATATAATAATAACAGGAAGCCAAGCTTTATTGGTTCATGTTCAACCTCCATTTACATAGTTCGAACAAATTTACAAATCATTTAATTATCTACATTTACAAACTGAACATTTCTTGAACGTTCAGGTTACAATTGCGCTTACACACAATCAACTTTATTATGATATACAATAAAACTGGTTTTCCATAAACCTGTGGATCTTTTTAAGCAAATTATACGAAAAAAACATCAAGTTCAGCTGGACAACAGCGGATAACTGACTCGCTGCAGTAACGAGACGGGTTCGAAACCCAACACGGTCTTTACAACTGTAATCGATACAGTCAGACACAAATTGCGAATATAATTCGAAGAGCCAGACAATTATACATTTGAGGTGGATGATTTCTCAATTGTTAACCAATCCAAGCATTATATAGCGCTTAACATTACCGGAATCCTTAACAAGTCACTTAAAGAGTACATTCACGCCTTGGTGAGTACATTCACGCCTTGATGAGTACATACACACCTTGGTGAGTACATACACACCTTGGTGAGTACATTCACACCTTGATGAGTACATACACACCTTGGTGAGTACATACACACCTTGGTGAGTACATACACACCTTGGTGAGTACATATACGCCTTGGTGAGTTAATTTACACTTTGGTGAGTATATAGACACCTTGTTGAATATATACGCACCTTGGTGAGTACATATACACCTTGGTGAATACATTCACACCTTGGTGAGTACATTCACACCTTGATGAGTACATACGCACCTTGGTGAGTACATACATACCTTGGTGAATACATACACACCTTGGTGAGTACATACACACCTTGGTGAGTACACATATACACACACACACATACCTACATATAACCAGGTACACTGACAGATTTGTGCCGGGTAGATACGTTCCTTTACTTTGGGTGTGATTCCCTTCTTTATTTATTGTTTTAATCTTCTAATTTCGTGCACTGTTTTGTGTGTTTTATATTTTGTTGAAGAATAAAATGACAATATCGTGAATGGACTGAATTTAGGAGTTATATTTTAGTGTTTAATTAAAGAGACTTTTCTAGTTTAGTTCGTTATCAGTATTTATCACCAAATTCTCTTTAGGACTATCGGTGTGAATATCTTGACTGATAAGTGAGATATTTATAACCGTGCTTCTTACAATTCCAAAAGATCATGTACGGTAGTTAAATTGCTTTCATACTGGTCTATATTTCAAAATACAACATTTTGTAACAACCAGTCGAAGTTTCATTACAGCGTAATTAAATTTTTCTGAATTATGACACATTTTCACAGAATTTTTGAAGCGGTTTGAATTTCCGTCAAGGCTCAGATTTTAGTGAGCCAGAGCAGGTGATACGACACGTTTGGCTTGACATGTGATTGGTCAACACTGGGTGATTGTCCAGCCCTCCCTTCAACCAATAGGTCGCTGGTTAAGCTGTCTAACATACAGTCTGCTGTGAAAATGTAATGGCCCACAAATATTTACGTTTTTCTGTGCATGGCTTGGTTAGGTTAGGTTAGTTTAGGTTAGGTTAGGTTGGGTTTGGTTGGTTAGGTGGGTTGTTGGGATTTGTGTATTTCTAGTTACGTTAGGTTTGTTCGTTAGGAGGTGTTGCATTGCCACAGTAGCCCATAGCGAGGCTAAGGCGGCTTTGGAATCAAATCTATATATATTTTCAATCTACCTGAACGATAGAATAAATTGTGATTAATTAAAATTACTTGGGTCCTGGTGAGTTTTTGTTGTACTCCAGATTAGTCACATATATTTGCAGACAATCACAAAAAAAGCGAAGGTATTACACACAAACACACACCCGCTACGCATACAACCTGTATGCAATACACCTCAAATTTACGATGTCCGACATACCACCCACACGACACTGTACACACACACACACATTCTTCTTTCTATTCTTTCTATTCTTTAAATTATGCTTCTACTTATTTTTGTTTATATTTCTTCATTTTTTTATTCATTTAAACCTTTTTTTTACCCATTTCTTTTACTCTTTATTCTATTATTGTTCTTCTATTTCATCTTCTTCTTCCTTTCTTGAGCCGCATCTTGTTCCCTTTAATTAGTGTCTTTATCTCTTGCTTCTTGTTTCGTTTATATTTGTCTTTACTCTATTCATATTCTTCACACTTGTATT
>WNGS01009631.1:9545042-9555521 GCA_020271785.1 Procambarus virginalis
GCTAAAGTGACTCTGGGTTCTCGGAAATGTTATGCTCCTATTTGTACACATATAATAAATATAATTCTGCATGTTGTTAACATGTATTCCTCGTGTGACTGTATCATTGAACTATGTGTACGACAAATGTGTCAAGAATAGGATGATTTGTGTTCCCAGGTCGTGATGATTGGTGTGACCCAATGGATCTTGTAGGTTTGAAACGCTGTGTAAATTATAATAAGTATAATACATTATATATAATTATATATTATACGTGTAATTATATATTCTTGTAGTCAACC
Organism: Procambarus virginalis; assembly: GCA_020271785.1. Classification (NCBI taxonomy): domain Eukaryota; kingdom Metazoa; phylum Arthropoda; class Malacostraca; order Decapoda; family Cambaridae; genus Procambarus; species Procambarus virginalis. The sequence goes on from WNGS01009631.1 coordinate 9,545,327, forward strand.
TTGAAGAAATATGACATTTGGAGAAATCTTCCAATTTGACCAAAATGCAAGTGCACTAGTCAGAGGGATAGTAGCCCTGAAAGAGACAACAATTAACAAGGAATATGCAGTCATGTAATCAATGAAAACATTATATATATATATATATATATATATATATTATATATATATATATATATATATATATATATATATATATGCGAACAAGCTTGAATGGTCCCCAAACCCGGACCGCCAGGAGCACTCGCCGATAATTGACTCTCCTCATCACTCCCGCCCAGTAAACAGTCACCCAACAATCATGACGACTGTATATCACCCTACAATCCACAATTACTATCTAAAACACCCAATTAATTGTCAGCCTATCACTTACTAGCCAATTTGCGTAGCTATTTGTTTGCTAGCTTAACTGCTTTCATATTTGTATATCAATGAATGCATTTGTCGGTGTAAAATACTTTCCAAACCCAAAAATCTACCTTGATTATATCAAGGTAGATATCTAAGCGGCTTGTCATTACTTGTTGCAGTTTCAACCAATCACGGAGCTTTCCTTTTCTTTTCTCCTCCAATAAGGAAAGAACTCGCGTCATGTGTTCACCAATGAGAGAGCCTCTAGTTCGAACTCTCATATAACAGAACTCAACTCATCCGTGCCCCTTCCCCCCCCCCCCAAAAAAAAATACAATTCCACACGTCAATTCTTGCAAATATGACAACTGCTCCTTTAGCTTTCGTTTCCACCAATTAGAAAGCTCGCTCAGTTTCTTTCCCGCCAATAACAAAGCCCGCTCAGTCCCTTTCCCGCCAATAAGTGGAGCTGGAGCTCGCCGCTCCAGTTCCAGCCAATAAGAAAAATCAGAGGACTGGTTGCACTCGGGCGAAGTTTAACACCTCAGTCGGCCATTAATGCCCACCTGCAAATTACGACACGCCCAAGACATATATAACGAAGCCAGTCAGGAAGGGTAGGGGGAGGGGGGGTAAGAGAGGGGGGGAGGGGGTTGGTCGTTCCGAAAACTAGCTTGAAGGCAATTAAAGAAGGTTTACCGACGTAAGTACATTCGGAACAAGTGTGGCAGCGATCATCAAACTCTCGTCAAACTACAGCAACAACATCTGCATGTCACGTCCTTGGTGGGAGGATGTCTGCTATCCCACATCACTGAGAGGTCGTGGATACGCCCTTACCCAGCCTTCATTTAGGGTCGGAATCCTCTGCGGACTTGGGGGACTAAGAACGGCCCTTGTAGTCCCTTGCCGCGTGTCTATGGCCTCTGGAGTTAACACGAGGTAAAACCGTGGCACCGTAGTTGGCTACGACCTCCGCGCAGGTTGAGGTAAAGAGAGGGAGGGAGAGGGAGTGAGGGAGAAAGGGAGAGGGCTGCGAGTTATCATACCTTGCATCAATATCACTTGCTGGGGCGACAAGGGGCTGTGACGAGCTCTCATCTGACGTCCCAATACCTGACAGTCACCCCACATGACGTCCCAACACCTGAAAGACACCCACATGACGTCCCAACACCTGATAGACACCCCACATTCCTACAAGAATGTATTTCTTGTAGGAATGTGGAATTTCTTGTATTCCTACAAGAAAGCCTGCTACCAAGCAATATATATATATATATATATATATATATAATATATATATATATATATATATATATATATATATATATATATAGTATAAATAACATCCCATTACCAATACCGGCGAACGGGAAATTACTAAATTTATCTATCATTGTGTTTAAGGAGACAAAAGAAGGGAATAAGTGAATCAAAGAGTAGGGAATGGAGAAAAATTCGAAAGATAAGAGAAGGGGTGCAAGGACGCAACAGTAAATGAAGGAAAGCCATGGTGAGTCAGAAAGAGAGAATAGAGAGAGAGAGAGAGAAGGGGGTGGGGAAAGGCAAGCAGGCAGAGAAAGAGTCGAACAAACAAACTGCTGCTGTTTCACATGGTAACTACATGAGTGCGTATCGAGATATTCATTAAAATTATTGATCCGTAATATACCATACAATTGATCAGTTTTAGTATGGGCAAGATTTCAAATGATACGTTTTTGAAAAACCGCATTTAACTTGTTGAATTACAACAGCTTCCAGCTAACTGAATTATAAAAATGCTTTCAGCTTACTGAATTAAATAAAGCGTTCAGCTTACTGAATTAAATAAAGCGTTCAGCTTACTGAATTAAATAAAGCGTTCAGCTTACTGAATTAAATAAAGCGTTCAGCTTACTGAATTATAAAAAAAGCTTTCAGCTTATTGAATTCACATTGGAGAATTATTTCTAGTCATAATAAACCCCTGGTTATAACAGCAAAAGAACTGGTGGAAGAGTGAAAGATGGGGATAAGTAGAGATACGATGGCATCATATAAGCGTGAGATGTACTAAGGCACTACGGGCTCACCATAGCCCGTGCTACTTGAAACTTTCTTCCAGGTAGGGAATCTTTAACAACAACAACAACGTGAGATGCATGATTCAACAGCCCAAAAGGCATCCATTGAAAGACCAACAAAGTAATTGATAAACATAGCAGGACAAAATTAAAGACGAATCACTTATACTTCACGACGAGAATCAAATTACAATTAATTGCATTCAATTACATTTATTGTAACTTTTGGATTGCATGTTGAAATTGAATTATTGCATGAAAATATTTTGATGACAGCTTTTAAACATTTTGAGCCGTGGCAAATATTCTGACAAGTGTCCCAAAACTTCTGATTATTCCTCCAAAAAAATTTCGATTTCATTGCCAAAAAATATCCTTCTCTACTAAAAATCCCTACCTTTTTGTAAAAAAAACCGTCCTTTTTAAGTAGTATGAATCTTTCGCAAAGATGCGCAGAAATCAGAATAAATGTTTACTTTTTTAATATTTTTGTTACCCAAAGTAAATACAGGTAAATATTGTCATTCCATTTTTGAAATCTCAACTGCTGTAAGTGTGTGAGTTAATCGTTTTACTTCTTTAACAATATGGAATTGGCAGATTTGGAATCAGTGCGAAGGAACACGTTAATGCTCGGATGCATTAACTCCTTCTGAAGATGTATTAATATACGAAAGTACTTAAGGAAATTCCTGTTTCAATTTTCCTCCGTGGTCTGACACTGTCACATTTTTAATCACGTGTTTATTTTCGTGATATACACACATATATATGCAGATATACCCCATGTATATATCCCCTCATCATCCTTAAAGTCATGCAAGCCTTTTATCGCTATAGGTGTTCATTTGTAGTTGCATTCTATTTATACGTATGTCGCCATGCATAAATTTTGTGCAATAATATATTTTCATATAAGATTAGGAGTTCTTTGCTCTTAAAGTTCAAGTGCATTGAAATTCAGGGTTGCAACCAATCAGATTCATGCTTGATAGACGAACCAATGACGTTAGAGATAGAGGCATCATAAAACAGGCAGTAGCATACAAGTTGACGGTAGAGTGGACGGTTGCAATGCCTTGGCAAAAAAGAAAGCTTTAAATAGCCAGAATATGCGGACGTCATCTGCGTTAATAATATCGTATAAGACCCACTTTAGCGTTCAACATTCAGAAGTTTTATCTTAGGAAAAGATGTTACTTACCTTAAATGTTGAACGTCATATGAACGTGGACTTGAGGCGCCGCCCCATGAAACCAACAGAATCTTCATCTTTCTAATGAAACAGATCATTAGGTGCTATGTCCTCGAATCATCCCCCTGGACGTTTGTGGCTTCTTGGAGGAACAAGGAGTGAGTGTCAATCTTTGAGGAAATGGACGATGCGGGCGAGGAGAACGCTGTACAAATTTCAACTGGTTGAATATTTATCTTCCACATAAGTCAAGTAAAGTTAGCTTGGGACAAAAATCTATAATTCTCTCTCTCTCTCTCTTGTGGATATTATTTATATGAAGCATAACAGTAATTAATTATAACTGCTTTTGCTATTTGAGATTGCCTAGAGAAGTTCCATGATAATCCCAGCGACGTCGTATGCCAGCAGGTCTAAACACACCGGTAATAATTGCACGTAACAAAACCTTCACGTATCTTGCAATACGTGAAGGTTTTGAGTAGTAGTTCATTATTACATTATATAACTGTGCAAGCAATATATCATAATAAACGTGTCAAAACTAGACAATAAACCAATTCAGAAACAATGGAAACGTAATTTCTAATATTTTCAGATATGTGGGGTAAGGTCTCTGTAATTGTCTGTGTATACCACGTGCTATTTACTCTATAAATACTCTGCGTTGCATCCATACAGGATTTATTGCATGTATTTCTTTAGCGTTTGTTATCAATGTACACACAGGCAAAAACACACGAAAGCAGCATCAATCCCTGACTGTATTACACACACACGTAAGGGACGACTCATGATGGCATACCCAGTGTTGACTTTTTGTGTGTCAGCTCAGAGGGATTGTCTTTTTAAGGTATGTAAATTTTTGTATTAACACATTGCGTACTTTGTTCATGCAAATATCCTCAGTGTTTTTCAATGCCCTCGAGGCCTACCAATAACCAGATAATTATTTATTCGAGGATAAAATTAGGTAAAAAACTAGATTGCGAGGCTTTGGCTGTTCTTTTATGTGACACCAGAGACTAGTGCTTATATATATATATATATATATATATATATATATATATATATATATATATATATATATATATATATATATATATATATATATAACCCTCTCAACGGTGTTGAAATGGAAGGAATCCCAGCGGTCTGGCAGGACTCCACAAGCCTTGAGGCGCCAACAACTACTCCTAGAAGAGGTTGTGCCGAGTAGGCAACAAAAACACCACCATAACGGAGGCATTCGCTTACACACCGTCAATGACACACCTGCTTCCAAAGGAAAGCAATGGCTAGCTACCATTAACAGGGAAACCTCGTTGCGCTTTCTCCGCATGGATCAAAGGTCTCATATCCTATTGGAACGAAATTGTACCAGTGATCTATTTCCCTGTACTTGGTTGACTTGTCTCTTTCTCTGTGTGTCGCCGCAGCTCCTGTTTGTCCGACAGAGGTTGATGTATGACGCTGCCAGGATGGATACGCAAGAATAGTCCCACGCCAATTGTCTGCCATTTTCCTAGGACGCAGTGTGATCCCATTTTGTCGGCCAGCAAATTTATGTAATGGGGCTTTGCAATGAGTTATGGTTCAATAGATTGCGCGGTTCTCTCTCTGCCGGACACTGGACAGAGGCACGTCTCATCTTAATGATGTCATTGACTTCGCGGTGTTGTGAGTGCCAACCGCCTGATTTTCCACAGTGCAAGCCATGCAATCCATATTTGAATGCATCTGCCTCGCCACAAATACACCTATAAACAGTGTGGATAGGGACAGCTAGCAAAGTGGAAAGCGACTGCAATACGGAACTGCTGCGGATGATGACGTGTGCATGTTGCAGACATACGGACTGCCAAAAGGAAATCCCCTGCATGGGGAGCCTGCACAGCTGTGAGGCGTGCACGATCACTGGGAGATGTTGCTGCATTTAGCAAATCTGTGGCTTCTTGTCTACAATGGGGCTGTCCCAGCTGGATTGTTTATTGGTTTTCAGCAGGGTTAGTTTAAGTGCTGGATCTGCCATGGTACCCCACTTTGTGTTACATTCCATGTAGAGTCCTTCAAGTGAGATTTGGCCTGCTCTTTCCTATCATCATGTTACTTCAGTACATCTACAACATCTAGATACTACAATCAAGTGTAGTACATATTTAGTAGAATACGTTTCTACATGGGGTATACGTACCCTACACTCGCTCTCCACCTCCCCCTCCTCTCTGTCGCCACGCCACGTTCGTCGATCACCAAACTACCACTTCCAGCCAGCACGCTTCCCAGTTGTTGAATCGGCGACTCTACTCGACTTCAGCGCCATCTGCATAGCCGATGACTAAGCGTGCACGAGCCATTGGATTTAGAATATTCTGTGCTCTCAAGGCTGATACATCTATCTAGTATACGCTCTGTGTAATAGTGGAGGTTTTCAGCCAGCCAATATTCTCAGCACCTTTTAATTCATTTTTTGTTTTGTTCATTGTAGAGTAACGTAACCATTGTTTTATTTTATATTATTTTTGACTTTGTAATTTTGCTTATTTGCACTGTACATAGCCAAGGGATTATCTTTGTTCATATTTATTTTTAAGTTACTAAAAGTTTCATTGTTCATACAATTTGTTTTGCGTGTTTTTCCCTTTCACTTGACCACAAGAGGCAACAGCCACGCAGTCAACATTTTTTTGTAGATGTAATTGGCATTGACACCAGCCATTTTTTCCATCACTATATATATATATATATATATATATATATATATATATATATATATATATATATATATATATATATATATATATGTGTGTGTGTGTGTGTGTGTGTACATATATATACCCGGCAACCGGGACGACAAGCAAACTCGTTACGTCGACTGCAAAATAAAGCAAATGTCTTCTCAGTAAATTTGGACACAAATGTACTTTATGTTAGGTAAGAACAAAATAGGTTAGAGAGGGATGTGAAAGGTTTATTTCAGTTAGCTATGATTAAGCATCGTTAGGTTTAACAGATTGGCGGCCTCATGATTTCGTATCCTCGATTTTCCTCCTTTCAACAAAAATCCATATTTTCGCTTCTTCGTTTTCTAACGTGTGGTTTGGTCGTTTATATTTTGTGCGTCTCGATAATACAGCGGTGGATGAAGCAATCAGGCCCAGGATTACCACCTCCCATGTTGTATTATCAAATAATTCGCATTTCGCGGAAGCTTGTTTTCTATACAAAAGTTCTTAGAAACTTTAATACCAACCTGGCCAGGAGACACGTAGGTACCCGGACACATATATAATTACACATATAGAGACATATAGGTACCTGAACACTTTTATAACTATTCATACACAGTGATACTCAGGTTTCCGGGAGCTTAAATGATCAGAATTCAAGTAGTAGTCTACAGTCTTCCAATAATATAAATTGACTTTACTTTTTCCCCCTTGACGTCACAACAACAACAGCACCAATTACTGTAGCAGTCTGAAAACGGACAGGGAGAATATTTGCTTAAACTCATTTTTACACTGTCGTTGCCAGATGGCATACACAGTTACCAGGCCAACAGGCAACGATTGGGGTTGAGGGGCAGCATCAAGTCCTGCGTTTGGGGTGAGAGTTGCATTAGATCCGGTGATGAGGGCTGCATTACAATGTCATATAGTGGGTTGAGGGCTTCAAAAGCCCGTCCTAGGTTCAGTTGAGAGCCCTATCGTGGTGTCCTGTGTTTACAACATTATCAGCTACGCGTAGAAAAAATAATAAAGATTATATTGTATAACAGTCTGCATTACTGAGACCTTATGGCGCTAAGGAAACAATGCCTACCGTAAGCAACACACTCTCTTCTACAGAGAACAACGCAGGCATAAATTAGCCCGAGAACTGCCAAATAAAATCTGTATTTTCTTTATTATAAACAAAAATCTATCCTTTTTTTTTTAACCACGAATTGTGAAAAATTCTCCTACAATAATGGAAGCCATTTGTCAACGCCTCTCCTTTCCTCTCCCACCCTCCCTCCCTCCCTCCCTCTTCCACCTTTTCCCTCCCTCTCCCATCCAGGGTACCCTCAGCTTCATCATCACCGCCCCTACCTATTCCCCTCGTATCTATCTATCATTCTTACCCTCTTCCACCTTGTCCGTCCATCTTGACCTCCCATGCAATAATTCCTATCCAAATCAAGACAAACCCACACGAAGAGGATTCTTGAGGCAAGAGGCAGCGGCTCACACGGAATATAAATAGTCACGATTTCCCGGAGATATCTACAAGAGAGGTTATCCCAAGGTTTACAGTTCCACACACAGTCTACGACAGTGCTCATGCCAGGAGTTTACCTCAGTCTACCAAAGGTCTTATTATCCCACGCATACAGACGATGAGTCGCAATAACCTGGCTGATGATTTGGTGACTAAATTACACATCTTATAAAGAAGAAATAACGACTTTTCTTGTCGTTCTGGACCGGTATCTAGTCGTGAAATTTCACGACTTGATAATGGTCCACGACGGACCGAAACGTCGTCGTTCCTTTATTGTCTGATGTGTGGTTTGGCCACCACGCAGAGTTCTGTTCACAATCAAACGGAGACCAAATACCACAATCCTTCTCACAATCTACAGACAGCTTGTCCCATAGTTGAAGTTATAATCCGGTACAATACGCTTCGAGTGTATAATTAAATAAACATTTGGTAATGTTCAATATTCAAGCCACTCATATATTGGTACTCTTCGCTGAAAAAATATCATAATCGCAGTGTAAACAGATTATTTTCAAATAACTAATACGAAGGAGTGTAATTTATATATCATTTATAACAAAAGGAAACAATAGCATTCAATTAAACAGGAAACAACTCAAATCGCAGTGGCTGACCCCTTTTGCGTAAGTACACGCTATATATTACTTATGACCGTACATAAAAGCTTATTCATATTTTTATTTTGCTCCTCTTAGAGCAACAGGATCTCGAGGAATGCTTATATTCCTCCTTTTGTAGCCCAACCACTTTGGGTGGACGATAGAGCTACGGTCTCGCTTCATGCAGGTCGGCGTTCAATCCCGTCGACCGTCCAAGTGGTTGGGCACCGTTCCTTTCCCCCTGTCCCATCCCAAATCCTAATCCTGACCCCTTCCATGGGCTATATAGTCGTAATGGCTAAGCGCTTTCCTCCTGAAAATTCCCTCCCTCCCTTCTCCTTCAGTAACAAGACATGCATGAGATGGGATATCAACGTGGATATACATTAATGTTTAATATATAAAATATTAAACAAAACCTAAAAAAATGGACACATATTGGATGAGTTTCCATACAAAAAACTTAGGTAGGAATTGCTTTGAAAATTGGATTGTTGATATATGTAAGAAATTCCAAGGCGACATAGTGGGACGTAGGATCACTGGATTATTTTAAGCGCAGGTTAGACTATTACAATATAAAACATTATTTTGAATGAGTTTAGATATAAATAAGAGCTGTCTCAAGTAGGTCGACAGATCTTCTGTAATTTCCCTCCATTCTTATGTTCGTAGAGTATAATTAAACTGACTGCCTCCTGCTGTCTTGAGAATTATCTACCCCAGAGGCACTCTTGCCGCCTGACGCTTTGCATAGAATAATTTGACACGCGATAAAGTTCATCTTGTTGGGGGGGGGGGAGTAGTTGTGTGGTAGAAGGAGAGACGTGAAGAGGGGGGGCTGGAAGGCAGGATGAAAAGTGGGGGGGAAGGGGAATTATCAGGAGAAAGCGCCAAGCCATTGCGACTGTAAATCCCATGGAAGGGGTCAGGATTAGGATTTGGGATTGGGACGGGGGGGGGGGAAAGGAATGGTGCCCAACCATTTGGACGGTCGAGGGGATTGAGCACCGACTCTGCATGAAGCTCTACCGTAGCTCTACCGTCCACCTCCAAGTGGTCGGGCAAGGAAAAGGGTAAGAAATTGAGGAAGGGAGAGAGTGGTGGGGGGGGGGGTGGAGGCCCTCGTTAAAATTTCTCCGTTGTTATTGGAAAGCAATAATTGAGAGGTGTAGGAAGAGCGGAGGTCAGCGAGCAGCGCTGGTCGCCCAGCTGACCACGAAGAATCGCAGGCGATACTGTTTCTTTCCTACTCCCCAGAGCCCCCCTGGAGCCCCCCAGAGCTCCCCTGGAGCTCCCCAGAGCCCCCCTGGAGCCCCCCAGAGCCCCCCCCTGAAACCATGGAGAAATAATATTCCATTCACCTGGGCAGTTCGAGACTCGAATTGCCGACCCCCACGAGTGTGAAGCAGAGGCTCTATCGACTGGGCTATGGGTAGTCTTAATCGGGAACAATTTATTTCCACGGTAGTGTGGTTGATAATTTATTTGACGTGGGTGGAGATCACTAATTCCTGATCTGAGCTTCAGTAATAGTCAGTGGAAAGTCGAAAATTGCAGTTGAAAAGCGGTTAGTTGCTTCTGGAATCTTCCTTGTTAAGGCTACTCACAGGCCAGTCGATAGAGCTGCCTCTCACTCGTGGGGTCGGCGGTTCGAGTCTTCAAGTACCAAGGTGAGTGAAATGCTTATTTCCTTCATCACTGACAAC
>WNGS01009631.1:9648463-9661222 GCA_020271785.1 Procambarus virginalis
ATCTAACTTAGCTAAACCTAGTCTAGACTATGGTTTAAATCTTAGTTTAGTTAGTCCAATCCCCGACCGTCCAAGTGGTTGGGCACTATTCCCTCCCCCCGTCCCATCCCACTTCCTTATCCTGATCCCTTCCATGTGCTATATAGTCGTAATTGCTTGGTGCTTTCCCTTGATAGTTCCCTTCCCTTCTTTTATTATATCCGCAATATCCATCTTGTGAGTGGTGCCGTGCCCCATGCCCGTCCTGTGAGTGGTGCCGTGCCCCATGCCCGTCCTGTGAGTGGTAGCGTGCCCCATGCCCGTCCTGTGAGTGGTAGCGTGCCCCATGCCCGTCCTGTGAGTGGTAGCGTGCCCCATGCCCGTCCTGTGAGTGGTAGCGTGCCCCATGCCCGTCCTGTGAGTGGTAGAGTGCCCCATGCCCGTCCTGTGAGTGGTAGAGTGCCCCATGCCCGTCCTGTGAGTGGTAGAGTGCCCCATGCCCGTCCTGTGAGTGGTAGTGTGCCCCATGCCCGTCCTGTGAGTGGTGGCGTGCCCCATGCCCGTCCTGTGAGTGGTAGAGTGCCCCATGCCCGTCCTGTGAGTTGTAGAGTGCCCCATGCCCGTCCTGTGAGTGGTGGTGCGCCCCATGCCCATCCTGTGAGTGGTGGTGCGCCCCATGCCCGTCCTGTGAGTGGTAGAGTGCCCCATGCCCGTCCTGTGAGTGGTGGTGCGCCCCATGCCCATCCTGTGAGTGGTGGTGCGCCCCATGCCCGTCCTGTGAGTGGTGGTGCGCCCCATGCCCATCCTGTGAGTGGTGGTGCGCCCCTGCCCGTCCTGTGAGTGGTGGTGCGCCCCATGCCCATCCTGTGAGTGGTGGTGCGCCCCATGCCCATCCTGTGAGTGGTGGTGCGCCCCATGTCCTCCTGTGAGTGGTGATGGCTCCCATAACCATCCTGAGAGAGCTAGTGGAAAAGATAATAGAGGCAAATATATGATCAGGAACTGAAGTTCAACATTGTTTAACTTAGTAAGTTACAGCCTTAATGGGGAGTTAAATAGTTTGTTAAATTATCCATCTACAGGGTGTTCATAGTTATCAAATTAACACGAACGTGACACTAAGTAGCCTTACACAACGAGAAGCTGAAACTCTAAGAGTCAATTATCAGACTATGTGTTGACCAGACCACACACTAGAAGGTGAAGGGACGACGACGTTTCGGTCCGTCCTGGACCATTCTCAATCGACTTGAGAATGGTCCAGGACGGACCGAAACGTCGTCGTCCCTTCGCCATATAGTGTGTGGTCTGGTCAACATACTTAGCCACGTTATTGTGACTCATCGCCTGCTTCAGACTATGTCATTGAATCTGGTATATTAAAAAACATTTAACCATATATCCAANGGAGCAAGTAATGATGCCCAACCACTTGCACGGTCGGGGATTGACACTGATCTGCATGTAGGTTGTTCTACCGTCCAGCCCAAGTCGGAAATCAGCGACAGTGCGTGTCGAGGAGTCGGACTGGCTTTGGGTAAAATATCGAAAGCCTCAAGATAGGTGTTGGGACCCATACTATTTCTTAAGAATGCTTATAGCGCAATCTTTATAATGAATACATGAATTGTTCTTATACTACACGAATTTAGACCTATATGTCCATGTTTACACGCTTTGCCAAATAAATAGTAGTCCTTATCTACTTTGCCAAATAAGTAGATGAGGACTGAAAGATTCTTCAAGATGACTTGGACAAGCTGCAGAGTTAGTCCAACAAATCACTGAAATATCATTACCGACAAGCGTAAGATTGTTGATGATGACTGCCCTATCATGGAGCCCCCATATCAAAATACACATAAAGAAACTTTTAAAAGATTCGAAGGATTGAATCGCGGCTCCTTCCAGAGGTGCAGGAGAAGGAGTATGAAGAAAGACTGAAAGAGCTAACGTCGTCAAGAAAAATGAAGAAGGGATTGACAGAGCAGAAAAAGAGATGTTCAGAATGAATTCCAGTAAAACAAGAGGGCATGAATGGAAACTTGAGAAGCAAATCAGCCACAGAGATGTCAGAAAGTTTTATTATAGCGGAAGAGTAGAACAATTGAATGACTTAAAGAAGCTGGTTATAGAAGCAAACTCCATTCATAATCTCAAAAGATGATATGAAACAACACACACACTCGCACACACATACACACACACACAACACACACACACACAACACACACACACACACACACACACACACACACACACACACACACACACACACACACACACACACACTCACACACACACACACACACACACACACACACACACACACACACACACACACACACACACACACACACACACACACACACACACATACACACACACACACACACACACACACACACACAGATTCTCAGGGAATCGACAGGGTTGATAAAGACAGGCTGTTTCACACAAGGGGCACACGCACTAGGGGACACAGGTTGAAACTGAGTGCCCAATGAGCCACAGAGATATTAGATAGAACTTTTTTAGTGTCAGAGTGGTTGACAAATGGAATGCATTAGGAAGCGATGTGGTGGAGGCTGACTCCATACACAGTTTCAAGTGTAGATATGATAGAGCCCATTAGGCTCAGGAAACTGTACACCTGTTGATTGACGGTTGAGAGGCGGGACCAAAGAGCCAGAGCTCAACCCTCGCAAGCACAACTAGGTGAGTACAACTAGGTGAGTACACACACACACACACACACACACACACACACACACACACACAACACACACACACACACACACTCACACTCACACACACTCATACTCACTCGCAACAAACACACAACACACACATACGCAACACACAAAACACACACACCCAAAACGCACACTCACTAATTGTATACAAACTCCCTTAATTTTGACAAGTGTAATCCAGTTTAGCCTTGCATAATTAGACCACATTCAGTCTTTCTGCCAGTTCGCAGATTTAAGTAGCGTTAATTGCGACAGCCTTACGACTTAAGTTCTCCGTTATACAACGTTGTGTGCTAATTAAGTAAACACATCGAGACTTGAGACTAGGTCACTGCCATCAAACTCGACAACATTCTCAAGGATTTCCTAATACTCGTTTAGGATGGCTAGTACCACTAACACTTCCACATAAGGCTCGTGTAGTCTAGCCATTAATATGAATCCGGCAACAGAATACAGCATTTACTCCAAAATTCTCGTCGGCCTCTCTGCACTAAATCGGACGTATCGGTGCTGTCCATTTTGACTTAGTTAGCAGAACAATATTATCCGTGTGTAGCTACCATGGCCATTTCCATTTTTGTGTCGCCATGATTTTGCCGAGCTCAACAATCACCCAATCTAATTTCATCTCACATATTGTCCCATCCGTCAAAAATTGAACAACAATGGTGACAATTACGCAGACCCTGGCTCTCCCTCGTATTTATATCAACTTCAACTCGTTTTCATATACAGTATATATATATATATATATATACTGTATATATATACTGTCGATATATATATATATATATATATATATATATATATATATATATAATAATATATATATATATATATATATATATATATATATATATATATATATATATACATATATATATACATATATATATATATGTATATATATATATATATAGGGGATACATAGGGGATAAATGGGGTGAAACATATGAACATAAGAATAGAGGTAACCGCAGAAGGCCTATTGGCCCATACGAGGCAGCTGTCATCTACATACAAAGATTAATCCAGTGTAATTGGCCTGTTATGTTGAACATTGTCTTCTGTGTTGGCATCGTTATGTTCTGGTCTTGTCCTTACTCTCATTGGGGAAGAGTAAATAGTTCCGTGATTTGGGTGTTCATGGTAGGTTGTTCTGTTCTTATGTGAATAAGAACAGAACAACCTACCATGAACACCCAAATCACGGAACTATTTACTCTTCCCACAATGAGAGTAAGGACAAGACCAGAACATAACGATGCCAACACAGAAGACAATGTTCAACATAACAGGCCAATTACACTGGATTAATCTTTGTATGTAGATGACAGCTGCCTCGTATGGGCCAATAGGCCTTCTGCGGTTACCTCTATTCTTATGTTCATATGTTTCACCCCATTTATCCCCTATGTATCCCCTATGTTTTCACCTTTACTGTTTTATCACCTGACCCAGTGCGGGTATATAATCAAACCATATATATATATATATATATATATATATATATATATATATATATATATATATATATATATATATATATATATATATATATATTTGGCACGAAGATGTTAGATGATCCACGTCCTAATCATATAAATTGCTAAACACCATATTGTGGAAAGCAGATGGGTGTCTGTGGAATCCTTCCCTATTTAGGGCTGCAGGTGGCCTATATTTTGTGCAGCTAGCAAGTTATTTATAACTGCTAATTAAGAGGCTCTTACTGGCTATTGTGCAGGATAGTTGATTTTGTTTACACAGTTGGGGACAGGTACAGACTACTACTGACACCCGATAACAAGCTGAGAGCTTTCCCTTTTTATTGCTTATGCTAAGCCTTACCCGCTAGTTATCCCTGGAACACGACCCACAAATCAGTTAACAACCTGGTTCCCAAGTACTGCTGGGTGAACAGGTGCGAACAGTTAAGGATTGGCGCCTACACAATTCTCTCTGGCCAATACACGAACCCATAAATAATCGAGCGCGAGGCGCAAGTCTAATTCTGTTTGAGTAGTGTTCAGCCAGTTGTCAAGTCTGACACTGATAGTCTGTGTGGCAGTATTGTTTATGTATAACCTACAGGCTGCTGCAGTTCGACCTGTTGATGTGAGTTGTCAATATAAACACAATTCTAGTGAAACGTTTGGTTTTTATAGAGGAGGCAATTGTTTCAAGTATGACTACTTTTAATAGAGCAAGATTCACAAGATAATGGGTATGTAACTTTGATTGTGGGGGCACTGATTAACTGGGATATCAGTGACAGGTAGATTATATTTAAGACGTATATATCAGTTTGATGAGGTTGTAGACAGATATACTCAATCGTTAATGTAACTTTATTAAAAAAAACTCTAAACGTACGGTAGAGGATAACACCCAAATCCTTTGAATCAAAAGTGATTCAAAAGATTTTGAAGTGATCATTCCATCACCTAAATGCAAGATTCTCAAAGATAAATCGGATGTAACTTTGATGGCTAGATTATTGATAGAAGACCACAATGCCTCTGGTTAATCAACGACGAAAAAGCAAACGATCTCTAACCTTGACCCCAAGTTCAGAACCCCGTATACAGACTCCGATTCTTGACTCCTGAATATGAGACCGCTTCCGCAAAGCAGAAAGACCAAAAACTTGTACTTTAATCTGCTTATAGTGTATAATACACAAAAGCTAAATACACAGACACTCAGCTGTGCATAATTTTAACGAAAGATGGAGACGGGGCCACGATGATAAACGTATTCCAAATTACTGCACAAACATGAAATCCGTATATAGACATGCCGGAGACAATCTGCTTCTCTCACCAACAGCAGGAAGCATCAACATGAGTTGCTACCAGCAGAAGCTACCGCCAGGATCCGTCAACAGGATCCACCACCCAGCAGACTCCACCACCAGGAACTACCAGGAAGAACCACCAGGAGAGCCGCCAGCAGGGTGAGTAGCTCAGATGAATTTCCTGAGATAATTATATTGCAGCTCCGGGCTGACTGCGGTTCATGTTATCTTCCTTGATGGGTGGGGTGAGGCGCTTGGTGGGCCCTGTGTTGTGTGGGTCCTGTGTTGATAGTGATGTAGTGTGACGCTGTGTTGTGTGGGTCCTGTGTTGATAGTGATGTAGTGTGACGCTGTGTTGTGGGGGTCCTGTGTTGTGGGGTCCTGTGTTGATAGTGATGTAGTGTGACGCTGTGTTGTGTGGGTCCTGTGTTGATAGTGATGTAGTGTGACGCTGTGTTGTGGGGGTCCTGTGTTGATAGTGATGTAGTGTGACGCTGTGTTGTGTGGGGTCCTGTACTGACGGTTCCAACCTAGAATTACATTTATGAATCGTCTCAATGTTATATTAGTTTTTACGAGGTGTGGGTTACATGCTGGCGTTACATTCTTCTTCTCACAAAGTACACAAGTACTTTGTGAGAAGTACAAATTGAGTACCTCTCAAGTACCCATCTCATACAGGTGGTATCAAGCTATCAGAGTCCTTGCCCAGGGTCCTGAAATCTGTTCTTGAATTAGTGCCCTTTGCGTATGATTGTTCTATTTTTATTCCCCTGCCAATGAATAGACACAGTGTGTTGTTCATCCGTTGGTCCTCTTTCCTTTTCTGATTCTATGAGCTATCTTGCCTTCAGGCTGTGCTCTTCCTTTGACCTTCTCCCTTCACTTGTTCTTATTACCTTGCACTGACTTGGGTTAAACTCGCGTAGCCACTTATTGGACCATTCTTTGTTGCTTGAACTTAACGTTCTGTGGCATTTTGCAATTATTCTTTATCCTCGTTTTACCTCTTCTCTTTATCTTCAAGCATTGACCCATAGATTTGTATTTTATCAGTTAGATATATCGGTAGGATTCGTAGGAATATAATTTCAAGGACTAAACCGAGTAGGTATTTCTTCAATTGTGGCTTCTCTATCACTGTGATCTCGTTTTATATTTTATGAATATTTTTTGGTCACCTCAGACTGTTTTTCGAGAGTGTCGAAAGATTTATTTGTCTTGAGAGTGCCAGATGCTTTTGACACAATAAGAATTATTTCTGACATAATTAGAGACATTATCAAAGACAATCTGGCATTATCATAATACAGTGAGAGATAATGACAAATTCTCTCAAACAGTAAGAAACAGCGTGGAAAGCCTTTTGACAGTGGGAGAGAGATGTCATAGGCTATCTTACAATATAGACAAAATCAATATTTCCAGTTTCCTGTCTCTGTTTTTTCTTTTACCCTGCTCATAAGATTATGGGGGCGAAATTATGTTGGTCTTGATGGGTCATGGCGAGGTCATAGTGGATCCCTTAATATATACACTTGGAAATTTAACAAAAAGCAAAATAGCAGAGATAAAACTGAAAGTCCCCAGAGAGTTACTAAATAATAAAATATCAAAGTTATCAGGGGAAACCACAAGGTAGTATTCCTTAATTATGAATGATGTAACACATTATGTGAGGTTGAGAGGTGTATGATCAGTTGGTAAATGTGAAATAATTGTTTGAACAAACTATATTAAAATATTACTTGATTTTTGGTTCGATCGCTTTTCTAATATAAACGGCCAAGTGCAAGCTTACCTGTGAGGTCAACTGGTGGGACTATCTGGGACCTGTAAATAAAAGAGAGATTATTTGCTTCTGGTTTGAAATTCACCTTTAAAGCTTAACTAAATACATACCAAGGAGGAAATTATGAACATGTGAAATAGTGTTTTTCAAAAATACCGTTTGAAGCAAAATTCACAGGAATGAAAACGCAAGATAAACTGGACTTCGTCACCCAGAAGTGTCGATAAGAATTCGAGTAGTTCCCTA
Organism: Procambarus virginalis; assembly: GCA_020271785.1. Lineage (NCBI taxonomy): Eukaryota > Metazoa > Arthropoda > Malacostraca > Decapoda > Cambaridae > Procambarus > Procambarus virginalis. Next base: position 9,656,040 of record WNGS01009631.1, read on the forward strand.
TTCCAAAGAGAAGACAAAGAAAGCCTTTGCAGTATCACATATGGCTTACTTCAGGAGTGTAAGTAAGCAGATTGAATCAGCACAGGAGCATGAAGAAACCGCAGGAACACTAGATTAAGAATCACTCAACCGCAAGATCGTCAGAGACGCAGAGACACTTTAAGATGTGTTACACAACCAAAGACCTCATTAATTCCGAACATCTATACCACCTACGGGCTATTCATGCCCGTGCCACCTTTTGTGGTGGCATAATCTTCAACAACAACAAGAGCAATATTGTGACATGGAAAGAAGATTTGAAGAACAAGTCAAAGAACCTGAACGCTCGTACAAGGCAGTTACAGCCGAAAACCTCAATCAATATGAGTGAAAAGGAGGAAGGAGAGGAGTGGGAAGGGAGAGTAGTCGAGCTAGTGAATCTTTATAGCGTCACCAGCTGAGCAGCGGAATTGCAGAATCTGCAGAGTGCAAAGTGAACACTTGAGTGATCACCATGATACATTAAATATATTTAGTAAATACTACACTGTTTGAGTTGAGAAAACACTATTTGTCAAATATAAACACTGCTCTTCCATGATTTCTGACACCCTCCCTTCCCCAATTTACACATAGCAAGATTACGTAAGTTTGAAGGTTTGGTAAATATGAATTTCCTTGTTTGACTACCTGTTCAGACAGATAAATATATCCCAGCTGCTTCTGAGTTGAACACACACCATACAATTCACAACACACACACCACACTATACAATTCACAACACACACACACACACCATACAATTCACAACACATACCATACAATAAACACAAACCACACACGGCATTACGTACGAACGTCATATATCTATATAAAACTCCAACGAATGATCATACACATTTCACCTCACACAAGCATTAAAGCCAAACAACTCGCCTTAAAAATGATATACATACTTTTCAACTCATTGAAAAGCAATTAAAATAGAAATCATTGAGAAACCATAGAAATGAGTTTTTTCTTCAGCTTAATTAGATTAAAAATACATACAAAATATAGTCGCTTTTTACGTAAGATTTGATACGGAACATTATACCAATTTTTTTCTTACGTAAAATAAAAAAAACACCACAATAAAGTTTTTATTGCAACATGATTTTTTTCTGTAGTCCAGACTTGATGTGGTAAATAATCTCTAAATTCTGAATAATTTTTTAACTTGTTCTTATATTAATTTATTTTGTCATACCTTTTAATTATGAATGATAATATAAGTGTTTTATATTACATGCTCAAGTATGCCCTTTGAAAAAAAAAATGGATTGCCAGTATGGATGTCAAGGTTAAAACTAAAGTTTACATTGCTGAATAAAATGGTGTAATGTTATTTTTGTGCAGCCTTGTATATTTCAAACTATTTGCGCAGCGAATGATCATTCATCAATCATGACATATATATATATATATATATATTAGATATATATATATATATATTATATATATATTATATATATATATATATATATATATATATATATATATATATATATATATATATATATATATATATATATATATATATATATCGATAAAGCTGATATGCATAATGCAATAACTCACCTACATATATAAATACATATATATATATATCTATATATATACATATATATATATATATATATAATATAATTAAATACCTGCCAATATCTATGTAGCAGCTGTAGGGTACAATTATGGGCGCCATGTCGTCACAATTGTGACTGAAGAATCAACCTTCCTTTTCAAGATGTCATATTCATCACTGAAAACTACGTTTCTCCCCCCCCCCCCACTTCTTCTTATGGATTATAATATATCATTTATACCACCATGGCAGCATGTTATGATGCCCTTGCTTGCAAAGATAGTTAGTTGCCCTGTGACCGCTGAGCAACTCCACACTGACGAATACCCATGGAGAAATTAACTAGGGGTCTTTATGACCTCCCCGTGGTTATCACAAAACACTAACTAAACGTAAATAATCAAGCTCTAGTACAAAAAAACTCTATACAAAAACAGTCCCCAGAAGAGCTTGGGCTGTTGAACTCTTGTTTATTATATTAACATCTTTATTGACAAAATTTAATTACAATTTTGCCTAATCTGAGGATTTCAATAAAGTCTTATTTAAGTGAGGATAATGTTGGTATTTACTTTCATACAGGACAGAGGGTCATACATAAGGCAATAGGTCTAAACTGTAGTCTGAAGCACATATATATCATGGTTAACATCAATGTTTTAATGTATGGATATGTAAAACCAACTTTCTATTGTGCACTGCCACACAAGGGCAGGGATGGGTTCATAAGAGATGTAACTTAAAATAATATAAATAAAATTGCTCTTCATTCTTTAAATGGACAAGCAGATTTTGGATAAATTGTTAGGATGTCGTCCAATACACCTGAGTCAAATAAATAGTTACACAGTTGGTGGTACAATAGGCCAGGAGGCCTAAAATATCTTAGTTTCACATTCAACAATATAGTGTTTCTAGTGAATGCATTAAAAGTTTGTCACAGAGTTTGCAATCTGAGTATTCTGATAGTGGCTCAGCCTCACTAACCTGCCAGATGTGCCTATAGCCAAGGCGAATTCACGCAATGACTACATCACATTGCCTGGTCCGGTTACTGTGCTGACCATACAAAATACCTATTATTACAAAAGTTTTCATAGTTTTTAATACTGCGGTTAAATTAAATATTTAATTTTAATACATTTCTTAGTTGTTCTAAATCTGAATTAAGTTCTTAATTTGTATGCTTCTAATAATTGCATTAGATAGTCCAAAGTCATAATCAGTGTTTTTCTTTTCTGCAAGCCTCATTGGCAATCTATCTACAAAGTCATGTTTTCCAACTCCAACATGAGATGGGATCCACACAAATTGTATACAATAGTTATTATCATTGGCAAAAATTACAATTACTTTTGAACCCACTAACTTCTAGGGAGAGTTTGCCTTACAACAGCTATAGTCTGTCTCACTCATGAGCCAAGTTCTCTGCAGCATAATCAGAGCTCAATCTGATTATACTGCATTGTATTGTAATGTACAGTAGGGTATTGTATTGTACAATACAATATCGTATTGAACGGTATATATTAACTCTCGTATCCTCCATATTAAGGCTCATCTTGATGAATATTTCTCCCAGCACATTTTATTAAATAACTCAATAAGGTTACTGTCTCTCATGGAATACGTTCACACACACATTTTTTTCCATGAATAAATATTCCATTAGCCCCCTAGCTAGGCTTTTACAGTTAATAACACAAGAGTTTGTCCCCCTTAATTAAGCTTCCTTCACCACCCGTTCACTTGCACCTTTGCACTCAGACAGTTAGTTAAACAGGTCGTGAACAGATCTTCAAAGACTGCTCCTGGTCCCAACAGCTTCTTTAGCAGCTGTCATGCCAGTCATGAGAATTATTCAGCTATCCCTCTACGACCAAGTTTTCCTCCTACATTGGCTTTCCAACTTGTATTAGGGAGGAAAAAACGACACTGAAATGACCACTCTATTCCTGCGCTGAACTAGATTCTCTATGATCTACAATTGTCTCTAACGATTTCTGAGTTCTCCAGAGAGTTTAGACAGCAGATCAAATGCCGTCTATTTTGCTGAGTAACAACAATCACATTTGTTTCCCTTCGGTAACGTCTGTTATCTCGTTGGCGCAAAATATAATTTTTAATAGTTCCTTGAAAAAGTTAATAAGCTCGCTGTGTGACATGAAGGGGGGAATTATCAAGAGAAAGCGCCAAGCCAATACGACTGTGTAGCACTGGGAATGGGGTCAGGATAAGGGTTTGGGCTGCGACGGGGGGAAGGAATGGTGCCCAACCACTGGACGGTCGGGGATTGAACTCCGACCTGTATGAAGCGAGACCGTCGTTCTACCGTCCAAGTGACATGAGTGAATGTCTATTTTTCAAGTGGAAAAGTGAGCCCCAATCTCAAAGGAATTTCTTGCACGTAACAGCTAGAAAAAAAAATGCTCATACAATTTTTAAATACCTACGCCATCATACTGTGTTCATAAGAAATAACAAACCCAGTTAATAAAATATAGAGAAAGTCGTATAAAGAAATATTGTGTTGAGCAAGTCGCCTACGAATTATCGTCGAGCAGAAAGGGATATGAAAGGGATCATAAATGTTCTAAACATGTCTCTTGCTGTCTTGCTTTATTACCATCATCGCCTCTGTTTTATCAATCGAAAATGTAACGTAACATCGTATATCCTAGGTAAGAACGTTTGATAGTTTTTTTTTTAATTATTGAGCTTCGTTACATCCGGGATTTCCTCTCTTGTCATATCGTAAAGGCTGGAAGGAAATATAGGCGGAAGCTTCCGGGATGAATAGTGGATTGTTGACAGCCATTCCACAACGAGGGTCCCCCAAGCCACACACGAAAAACGCAGCCACCCACACCAGGAAGTAGTAGTAGTTACTTCGAGCGCGAACCCACTCTTTGACTACGGGCGTGAACCCACTTCTTTGACTTCGGGCGCGAACCCTTTTTGGACACTGGGACCTTCCGGCCCACTCGTTGAAGTGGCCATTGCTGGACTCTCTATGATGATCTACTGCGGCTCTAGTTTCTAGGTGAGTGGCTTTCAGAGTTTGCTCCAAGACTACGGGTTCATACGGCTGTCAAATGACCTATCTGTGAAACTGCAAGCAATAGCTGTTCTATCCTGACCCAGCTCATCTGTAGCCTGCTCTTAAAGACTCATTTGTTTCATGAGAATGAACTTTGAAATTATCACCTCGGGAACTATCAGTATAAGGAACCTGGTGAAACTACAACCGAGAGCTGATAATCCACCTCTAGCTAGTTGAAACCCACTCCTAGAGACCCTTTTATTTCATGAGTCTATTATATGTACAGAAAAGGCAATAAACTTTATTCATTAATCAACATAGGTAACAATCATATGAGGAACAAGATGAGCCCGCAGCCTCTCTGTGTGTGTGTGTGTGTGTGTCTATCTGTCTATCGCTGTTCTCTCTCTCTCTCCTCTCATCTCTCTCGCTCTCTTCTCCTCGTCTCTCTCTCTGCTCTCTCTGCTCGCTCTCTCTCTCTCTCTCCTCTCTCTCTTCCTCTCCTCTCTCGTTCTCCTCTCTCTCTCTCTCTC
>WNGS01009631.1:9661247-9677875 GCA_020271785.1 Procambarus virginalis
AGTGACAGGACGAACTACCCAGCGGGTATACTTCGATTGGGGGTAATTGGGTGGAGGAGGGGGGGGTGCTGAGTATACTACCGTGGTGGTATAGTCACTACAGGACAAGTTGTGCCTCTCTCTCTCTCTTTCCCTCTCTATCCCTCTCTCTCTCTCTCTCTCTCTCTCCTTTTATCAAAACAAGACCAAAAGAACACTCTTACCGTGACAAATTCCTCTACCTTGAAATATCGAGCATAAATATATAACACAACTGCATCAGGAAGGTGGTATATCATTAGCGGTTGAGTTATGTGTGTGTGTTTGGCCTTGAGTTCTGTTTTCCAAGCCATGGACATATTTTATTGAAATGTGTCACGCATTTCTTTATCGATTTGCTTCAGTTTTTATCCGCCTTCTTTGAATTGTTTGTCGTTTGTATTTCTTACTTAGTGGTTCTTTCTTTTTTTCCTGCCTTCTTTCTCTTCTTTTGTTTATTCCTTGATTGCTTTCTATTTTCCTTTCTATTTAGTTTTCCTGCAATCCTTCTTCTTCTTCTTCTTCTTAGTTTCTTCGTTCTTTCCTTCATTCCTTTGTTTTACCTCATTTCTGCCTTCTATCCATCACTCATCCTTTCCGTCACGTTTTCATCATTCTTGACTTCATTCATTTCTTTTGTCCCTCCTTCCATCCTTCCCTTTTCCCTCCTATTCTTCCTTCATGACCGCGTTAATTGCTTTCCATTTGTTTTGAAAACCTTATTACCATATTGTTATTAATTAATAACACTGTAACCGCTCTGTAACAATCTGAGTGTGGTTTTGGTTATCTTACTGTGGCCAGTTTAGGGAACCAAGTGAACAGATGTTTATAACCAGTTTAGAGAACCAAATAAACAGGTGTAGAATCTTTAAGAAACCCAAGTTGGTTATACAATTACGGAATTTGTTATCTGTCCCAGAATATCTGAGCATGGTTCAGGGCTGAAGGAGAGGGAGGTGTACTGATCTTGCGTTCTACAGACAGTTTAGGGCTCGGATGTTGATCAGTTAACGATCACATTGTGTCATGATGATTACTAACCAAACCTGCCCCAGTGTGATGGAGAACATGGTGATGGCATTAGGAAGTGATGGATTATGCAAAGGTGTTATCTCATTCAGGGAGGAATTGGCACTCTATCAATAGGGCTTGCCAAGAGTTTCAGTACATTTAAATATAACTGTTTATCATTTAGAGTTATGAAGGAATGAAAGGGATTTCAGACTACAACACAGCTCAAGAGCCAACGTTGTTTGTTTGTGGAAGCTGTTATGCTTTTGTGGAAAGCAGACTGTGGTGTTAGGTAACTAAGAGACACTGCTTTCTTAATTTATAACACCTGTTTCTCTGTTATTTATGGACTGTAAAAGTAGCTGGAGACACGTGATTTCTCTCTTTTTTTGCATTTCTATGTCCATGAATCTAGATATTTTTTTAGAAGATATCAAATGTTGAAATTCATGCATATTCAAACATCTAAATTGGACAGTGGTGTAAGATATAGTTCCCGAGCAAATTGATAGCCAATTTAAGCTGGATCACATCCTGGTTTTGAAGAACTTAAGTCGCGATATATGAGTTTCCAAGACCTTTACCATCCATTTTCCAATATAGTCAGTCTGGCCCAGCCAGTCGTAGAGAGTGGACGAATGTCAAGTGTCTCCTCATTTGCATTTTATGACTTGACCTTTCTTGTAAAGTTGTGGGCCCCCGCTGTCTGGGTCAGGAAGCCTGAGCATGTACTTATCGAAATTCTCCTAAGCCAGATACCCACAGCAGTTGTCTAGCTCCATAGTACCTGTTTACTAGTGAGTGAACAGAGGATTAGAAACGTGGCCAACCGTCTCCATCCTTTCCGGAATCCTCTGTTGTAAGCCAACGGTGCAGCCTACTGCGCTACAAGGCACTAGTATTTAAAAGATCTATTTTACGCAAATGCTGTATTGAATGTATATAGCTCAGGTATATATAGTTCAGGTTTTTGGACCTGATAATTTCTATGCCAGTTGTACATCTTTTTTCTGATATATTTCAAGTTAAATATGGTATTTATTTTGCATATACACATAGCTTAAATTTGTTTATATTACTGATATACTTCGTAACTTCGTATGACATACATATTGTACTTGCCACGATGTTCTCATGTTCACTAAAGATATTTCATCAACCTTCGTAAATTCCTTTTAAAATTTGTAATTTATAAGTGGATCTTGTCGTTAATACGTGGGCTTTAATTTCAATTATATTTCCCTGCGTTTAGTGGTCATATCTTCTCATCCAATCAATTCATTAATTATGTTTCTTTACATAGAAGATTTTGTTACCAGTGACAGACGTAAGATCTTCAGATTGTTGAAGTCAGGGTGGTGATAAAATCCATATTGATGTGAATATGGTACTATAGTCAGCTGAAAATACCAACAGTCCCTGCTTGGTAAGCACTGTAATGTTGACACCACCATTCTACCACTATCTTCACCACATCCACCTTCACCAGTACAATACCACTGCCACCACCATCACCACCACTGTCACCACCATCACCACCACTGCCACCACCATCACCACTACTGATGCCACCATCATCACCATACTGACACCACCATCACTACCACTGTCACCACCATCACCACTACTGACATCACCATCATCACCATACTACTGACACCACCACTGTCACCACCATCACCACTACTGACACCACCATCACCACCACTGCCACCACCATCGCCACCACTGCCACCACCATCACCACCACTGACACCACCATCACCACCACTTGCCCCACCCACCACACCCACCCACCACAACAAACACAGCACTATCATAACCCACCACTACAAGAGCACCAGTACCATATCATCCCCCATCACCATCACCCTCCCCAGCCCCACCTCCCCCATCACCACGGAAGCATCACCATCACCCTCCCCAGCCCCACCTCCCCCCCCCATCACCATAATCCTGACTCCTACCTGGTAAAAAACACACGCTTACTTTATTCATGACTCCTCCTTGGATAATTTACGGGTGTTCGCCCCAGTAAATCCAGACTTAATGACTATCATCCCGGTAAAAATATTGGCTAGTGTGAACCAGGGGATAACTGGGGGCCATGCTACAGTTATTGTGGTTTACCGGTGTGCTCCCCTAGTTTGTTGTCTGATTAGAAGATGAGTGTGATGTGGCCAGTAGATCAGCTGGTGTTTGCTGGCTGCTGGGGTGTTTACCTGTTTGGTGGGTTTGGGAGGGGTGTTTACCTGTTTGGCGTGTGTGTGTGTGTGGGAAGGGTGGGTTACCTACTTGGAGTGTGTGTGTGGGGGGGGGGATGTTTACCTGTTTGGTGGGTTCGGGGGGTGCTTACCTGCTTGGTGTGTGTGTGGGGAGGGTGGGTTACCTGCTTGAAGTGTGTGTGGGAGACATGACTGTTTTCCTGCTTGGTGTGTGGGGACAGCTTACCTGCTTCGAGTGTGGGGTTAGTTAGCTAGCATGCTAAATGGTTGGTTATATCAATGATTTATTGGTGGAAGAGTCGGGTGATTGACTGGTGAGTTGGTTAGCTTATTTGNGCACGCACACTCACGCAAACGCACGCACAAACACATATTCTTCTTCTTCTTCGAAATTCTTCAAGAATCAGAGAGAATGACCTGGGGGGGGGGGGTTGATATCACGCCAGACCTGTCCCCTGAAGCCCATATCAAGGGAATAACAGCAGCGGTATATGCCAGGTTGGCCAACATAAGAACGGCCTTTAGATATTTATCTAAGAAACCTTCAGAACTTTGTATACCACATATGTCAGACCAATCCTGGAGTATGCAGCTCCAGCATGGAGTCCATATCTAATCAAGCATAAGACTAAACTGGAAAAGGTTAAAAGATTTGCCACCAGACTAGTAACCGAACTGAGGGGTATGAGCTACGAGGAGAGACTACGGGAATTAAAACTCACGCCGCTGCAACACAAAAGAGTTATGAGGGGACATGATACCACATACAAGATTCTCAAATGAATTAATAGGGTAGACAAAGACTGACTATTTAACTCAAGGAGCACACGCACTAGGGGACACAGGTGGAAACTGAGTGCCCAAATGAGCCATAGAGTCATTATATTTTTTTTTAGTGTCAGAGTAGTTGACAAATGGAATGATTAGGAAGTGATTTGGCGGAGGCTGACTCCATACACAGTGTCAAGTGTAGATATGATAGAGCCCAGTAGCTCAGGAACCTGTACACCTGTGGTACACAGTTGAGAGGCGGGACCAAAGAGCCAGAGCTCAACCCCCGCAAGTACAACTAGGTGAGTACAACCATCGCCAAGACACCATATACTTTACGAGGTGGCGGAGTCTTTCCTTCTTGGGAGCCTCGCTTGGATTACACCAATTATTATGACATCCCATTTCAACTTTCTCCTCTTTTATAATTCCAACTTTCCCAAAATATACTCCTTTGTATCTTGCGAAAACTGAATAATCTCTCTCTCTCTCTCTCTCTCTCTCTCTCTCTCTCTTCTCTCTCTCTCTCTCTCTCATATATATATATATATATATATATATATATATATATAAGATATATACATATATATATACATATATACATATATATATGTCAATGTCAGACCACGGAGGAAAAATGAAACAGGAATTTCCTTAAGTACTTTCGTATATTATTACATCTTCAGAAGGAGTATACTTCTTCTGAAGATGTATTAATATACGAAAGTACTTAAGGAAATTCCTGTTTCATTTTTCCTCCGTGGTCTGACATTGTCACATTTTTAATCACGTGTTTATTTTCGTGATACACACACACACACACACACACACAACACACCACACACACACCCACACACACACCACACACCACACAACACACACACACCACACACACACACAACACACATACACACACATACCACACATATATATATATATATATATATATATATATATATATATATATATATATATATATATTTGTCTTCCATTGTCGTTGTATTTTGCGATTAATTCGGTGTTTTTTGGTCAGGATATCTCTGGTTATGGTCTGATTGTAGAGACAAACGTTCTTTGAACGACTTGTCGTTTGTCGACAAGTCGTTCAAAGAAAAGTAAGTCCTTTAACTTGTAAGGACTTAGTTTTCTTGCCTATGTAATGAGGTTTCAGGGCTGGAGTTCCCCCAAGTGGGCATATAAAGACAAAGACGACGTTTTTCTCTTTCAAGACATGTCGGGATATTTCTTCTTAGGCAAGATGGTTTTTTCTTACTCTTGTAAGAAATGGTGAGCTGTGTCGTCTGGTATGTGTTGGGAGCGGTCACGTCTCTCTCTGTTATGTCTTTCAGGACTTTTCCACGGACTTTTGGGCCGTTGAAAATTTCGGTAGAAGAGTTTTAATAGATTAGAATGATTCGGCAATGTTGTCTTCCTCATCAGAGGTCGCATGGAGGTTGGCCTTCCTTTGATAACACCATGTCTGATACAAGTGAACCGTGTGCTATTTTAAAGAAAAGGTCAACGACAGTTGTAGTTCAGGACAACGACTATTAGGCAACAGATCCATGGCAACGAGGCTCTGCATCGTCATGCCTCAAACAGAGATGGAATTCTGTCTTCTGAGCTTGTCAATCTACATTAGAAACCACCTAATCGGTTACTGATCCTCCGTAACTCAGCTTAATTAACAACCCTGATACCATTAAGCTCTGAGGATCAAAATGCATTATCTAGCAGCTCAACTACCTAATAGTAAATGTCCAGCTCACCACATCAACCTTCTACATGCCTTCTAGACCGTCCAAGTGGTTGGGCACCATTCCTTCCCCTCGTCCCATCCCAAATCCTTATCCTGACCCATTCCAGTGCTATAAAGTCGTAATGGCTTGGCGCTTTCCCTTGATAATTAAAAAAAAAAATTCTAGAGTTCTCGACGCACTCTAAGCTATTCTTCCATATATAGTGAGTCGGAACACATGAAACTACCCACCTCTTTACATTTAATATATCCCAATCCTTTTGTTATTATTGCCTTGGGTCTTAAACAATACTTTGTATCATAATATAGCGATAATCTGCACTGTTCCCCATTATTGCCTCGTAGGAGAAGAAAATTTGAAGAACCTTTTGTATTCGTGATATATATAATCAGATTTAAGTTTGGTTTTCAACTGATATGCTTTTGGTAACAATAATATGCCATTTGGCTTGAGGCATTATAATTGTTTATGGCATCATATTAGCTGTGACATTACATCAGTTTAGGGCATTACGTTCGAACCAATTATTTTAATTTAGGGCATTATAATGAAACATCATATTAGTTTAGGCCTTAGGGTAATATGTTTAGGGCATACTTATAATTAAGAACATATTTATTGTTATAGTCTGAATATCCTGATTCACAACTTACAATTGTTACTTCTCTTCGTAGTATCTTAAATACTACGTATTGAACTTTATCTGTAACTTGCTAAGTGTTCCGTAACACGCACCTAACTTTAGGCTAGGAGCCACAAGTACCATCATTGCCATGTAATTGCAACTTCGTCCTGGTCGCATCTGGGAGACTGAAGCTTAACAAGCTCGCCTAATTATCACCTTGTCCTCCATGCATTTACATCTATTTACCGAAATGTCTGGGACTTTTATCAATTAAAATTACAATTTACAACTTTAGAGATGTTCTCTATGTGTATATATTTTTTATTCCTTCGAGAGACGCGGCCATTCCTGTATGCAGTGCTAACTATATATACATTTTCTATGTATATATTGTCAGATAAGGTTATAGATAAGATCTGCGTAGGAAGCAAAGGGTTATTGAGCACCCAACCACAGAATGTGTGGAGGTGCATTTACGAAGGCAAATTTAAATTTTAACCAGTGTATATATATATATATATATATATATATATATATATATATATATATATATATATATATATACATATATATATATATATATATATATATATATATATATATATATATATATATATATATATATATATGTATCGTCTCACCAACTTTGTTAGGGGGCACAAAAGTTATTGCAGTATATAGAGAATTATTGAGCGCTCAACCTTAGGTGGTGATTAGAGTGACTTTAGAATCTCAAGTTATTAATTACATCACATATATAATTGTTGCATTACATAGTAAATCTTTGGTCCAGTATATCATCAACTATTCCAGTATTCTGATAGTTTATGTAGAGTTTTAGCATATCTTAACCCAGGAGGGGGGAGGGGGGGGGTCGGATGTCAGTTAGTATGGGATATTATATGATATATTGTCCATGGAAATTCATGACTTCTCACAGAGGTCACACATGTATACGACACTTGTAGGATTTTGAGAAAGCTGTCAGATACGTCTGTATCCCAGTAGCATTCTGGTCACTGTATCATCGCATTGCCGAATTCTTGCTCTATTTGTTCCATACATAAACATAATTTCGCGGTATTCGTCATAATGTTTAATGCTACGGGATTTAAGATCTTATATCTCTTCCTTATATTTCTTATCTTATATTTAAGGTCTTATATTTAAGGTCTTAGAGAATCTCGTTATTAGGTTAATATAAGTTTTTCTCGTTGGTAGGTTAGTAAAATTTTCTCATTGGTAGGTTAATAATATTTTCATTGGATATGCACTTCGGTATTATCTTTGTCGCTGTTAATGAATCACCTACATACATATTTACTTCTGGTGTGCTACTGGATTTCTTTGTAATCGTGTCCCTATGAGTTAACAGAACATTTTCGATTTGGGAACCATCCATAAGCGTGAAAACTATGGAATTCGTTTTTGGCAATAGGCCGGAGTCCAAAACATTGTTCTGTTAACAACTGAAATATTGTTAGTATTATAATTGATATAAATAATAATACTATTAATATTGTTTTATTAATAATATTATTAGTTTACCTCTCACCTATTTCCTCTTCCCCCTCCCTCATTCACTTATTTTATCATCCCTTTCTCTCTTTCTCACCCTCTCTTCTATCTTACATTCAGCCTCCTCCTGTCCCTCATCTCTTATGAATTACCAATCCCAAGTCTCTCCTTCATATCTACCTTCTCTTTCTCCCTCCTCAGACGTTCCCCCTTCCCTAATACTTCCCCTCTCTCGTCTCCCCTCCCAACAAGCATCACAGGGCAACAGGTTTCTAAGAATGCATTGTTTACAAAGACGTGTGTCAAGGTGCTCCTGCATGCTACCACTGCTCTCTCTACACAACACTCTCAATGGAAAGACAGTAGGATTGTTTCCTGTAGCTTTGGTGCAAGTTTGAGTCTCTTGGAACCCACCTTTCTACCTATATGTTGTATAACATATATTAACACGTACGCCAAATCAAATCTGAAATATGTGGTGTAAGTATGTTGGCTGAATCAGGTTCCCTAAGGCTCGTCATGAAGGATACTTCTTATATTTCCAGCTTGGGCCTGTGTAAGGCTCGATGAATTGGGTACGTGGGAGGTGCAAGGATGGCGTTCGCAGCAACTTTTTGATGGTAAACTGGAAAGAATTTCGAAATGAGATGATACAGTTATTGTCAGTAAATATTTGTCCACTGTTGACTATGGTGAGTGATGGTGTTTACTTGTCTACCGAAGATAATGAAAGCTCTCGATCTCGTCCTGCTGGTTATTATTAAATCTATCGTATATTCTCATTATTCTTTAGAATTTTGATGAATTTAGCACTACTTTTATTGGTAGAGTTTTCCTTCATTGCTCTTGCTCTGTCGTTTTGTTGTACCGATGTTCGAAAATAGTTGAGAATTTTTATGGTTGGGACTAGTCTTCCATTCGTATGTATGTGAGGATTAGTAATCCCGGTTTTTTCAGCTCGTGTGATGTTGTGACAAGCCTATAGGTCTGGGGTTCGGTAACTCGGATAATGCAGAAATACATGACAAACGGCGTTTCAAAATATTAAATCAAATTCCTTGCAAGTCTGTCTAATGATATGCTTAGCTTGGAGAGTTGTTTTCCCTCATCAGCTTTTCAGCAAGGATTATTGCTGCCTCGTGTATTTAGACTTTGCAACTTCGTTCGCAACAGCTGGAGAATATCCGAGAGTGAATGACATCGTGAAGTGATATATTTCCGCTCTGCATGGTACAGTTCTTCAGTCTGTTCCTGAAACCGATACATTATTTGAAAGATTTCCAGATCGCAGGTGGTCTGATTAGCGTGGCCCCGCTTGACAAGAGATGAAAGCTGCTTATACTCGTTACCTGCGTCATAGGTACGACCCTTAACTGATCCACTCACCATGCGAACCACCTGGGGGTCTCAAGCAGGCTGCATGTGGACGACTTTATCCCGTATCTTTAACAGAAGTGTATTGGTTATAGTAGTAGAGTCCTGTAAACAGGTGTCGCCTTGGATAAGTTATTGTGCTGGATACAAGTTCAATCAGACATTCTTATGGTCGCTGAATCCCACGAATGCACGTAACACGATTCGTGTTTGATCGAATCGCGTGTTTCCGTGTGATTAAGTGTCTCTGAGCTTAAGTTACCATTTCTTGGGAGCAAGCTATAGAACCCTCGCCTTGTTCATTTATTAGGTCGAAACTAAACAACATTTGAAAAAAAGTATTGACTGAACAAATCCACAAGGGCCTTGATGAGGGTTCGAATTTTGACAATGTGGTGGTACAGTTGACTAAGGCGCGTCTGGGAACATCCCGTGTGTAAGTTCGAACCCTAATCAAGGTCCTTGTGGATTTGTTCATTTGATATATCACGCTATTGTGATTTCTGTGTGTGTAGAGTATTGACTCTTTATTTTCCTCGTAGTCACTGAATACCAGTGACAACGAGAACGTGAGATCTAGCTCTTTATGTCTCGCCTACTATCTTTGTTGTACATGTTGAATTATTGCTTTACTATCGTGACGTTCAAAATATTTGTCGAACCTGTATCTTTTTTTTTTATTAAAATATGAGGTACATCTGCATTAGTGCAGCTGTTTCTAAAGTTGTGGATGGAGGTGGCTTCCACAACTTCTCTCAGTACATTCCACGTGTTGTCCATCCATATAAGGTACGATTATTTCCTTACATTTCTTCAGTTCATTTGTGTTTCCTACTTCCACTTGTGTCCTCTTGTCTTATCTCTCGACTTAAAGAGGCTGTCTTTGTCTACTTTGTCTATTCCCCTCAGTATCTTGTATGTTGTAATCATATCTCCTTTGTTTCGTCTGTCCTTCAAGGTCATGAGGTCCAGGTTCTGCAACATATCATTATAGCTTAACCCTCTTAGGTCTGACATTAATCTAGTTGCAACCTCAACACATTTATAATTTTAGTTTTGTTTCACAAGCATGGAATCTAGGCGGTGTTGCATATTCTTGTTAGGTCTAACAAAAAAGTGCGTAGATTGCCTTGAAAGCCTCCTGGTTTAGGTTTACAATGTTCCCCAGCGTCACACATGCTGCCAATGTTACCCTGTCTATGTGTGTGACTCTGATGTTAGTGCTGTAATTACTTCCATTCCCAAATCTTTTTCTCCGATTCGTGTAGTTGCCTTCAGTTTATGGTGTAGACATCTTCTGATCTTGTTCCTTCCTTCCCCATTTTCATTGCCTTACACGTGTATTGGGACTGAACTCTAGCAACCATTTGTTTACCCACTCCTCGAGTTTGTCAATGTCTTCCTAATACATTGTGCAGTACTCCTCTGTTTCTACATTTCTCATTATCTTTGCATCGTCTGCAAACATTGACATGTGCGAGCTCACTCTCTCGGGTACATCATTAACATAAATTGGGAAGAGTAGTGGTCCCAGGACTACTTGTTACATTCCTCCAACTGGAGATTATCTATCTTGAGGTTATCTTGAGATGATTTCGGGGCTTTAGTGTCCCTGCGGCCCGGTCCTCGACCAGGCCTCCACCCCCAGGAAGCAGCCAGTGACAGCTGATTAACACCCAGGTACCTATTTTACTGCTAGGTAACAGGGGCACAGGGTGAAAGAAACTCTGCCCATTGTTTCTCGCCGGCGCCTGGGATCGAACCCAGGACCACAGGATCACAAGTCCAGTGTGCTGTCCGCTCGGCCGACCGGCTCCCTAGCTCCTGGAGACCTAGCCTCTGACTTTGACCCTTTGTCTTCTGTCCTTCAGATACTCTCTTGCCCAGTTGTATATCTTCCCGGTTATCTCAGTTTACTTCTCTTCCTTGTCCGGCAATCTTGGTAAGGAACTGTGTCAAATGCTTTTTACGCGTGGTAAATTGCAATCTACAGAGTCTTCTGTTTCCAGCCGTAATTTAATAACCTTGTCATAGAACTCAATCAAGTTTGTCAGGCAAGACTTTTCATCTTCTAAATCCATGATGTAGTTCTGTTACAAAAGTTTATCCTCTCCAGATGCTCCACCATTTTCGACATGATTACTCTCTCTCTCTCTCTCTCTCTAGCACTTTACATGGAATACTTATCAGTGACACTAATCCGTAATTTAGTGCCTCCAATTTGTCTCCTCTCTTGAATGTTTGTACTACATTTGCCTTTTTTCCAGAATTCTGGGTGATTTCCTGTTTCGAATGTTATAGTGAAGTTAACGGTTAGCAGGTACAAAGCACCTCGACAATCTCCTTCAGCAGCGATGGGGGTATAAAGTCTGGCTCAATTAATTTTGTTGTATCTAGTTCCTTCCGGTGTTTTCTTACCACTTTTGCAGTGAATAGTATGTCATCCAGAGAGTGGATGGACTCTGGACTTTCACCACTCAACTCAGGTCTCTACGTTAGTTCGTTTGCAAAGGTCCCATGAGATCTTTTGTTTAGTTCCATACTCTGTATCACTTGTTTAGTCGTTTTCTGTAAGAGTTCCCTTCTCTCTTTAACCTTATCAAATATGGTCTCTTACGGTTATTTTTTCCCTTGTTTGGCTATATAAAAAGCCTCGGTTGGTCCTTAGCTTCAGCTACAATGTCATTTTCAATCTCATGTTCCCTCCTGACTCTGATGTACTGTATATTTTTCAGGCTGTCTTAAGTCCTCTCTATTTTCCTCTGTCCTTAGCTCTATGTACTTTAACATGCTTTATTAGTCCTCTTCTTTGCTTCTCTACACTGCCTGTTAAACAAGGGAGGTTTACTTTGCTTTTCTTGTCCACCTCCTACTTGAGAGGGATGTGCAGCTCCGTTGCATCGGCACCTTTCTGAGTAATAATTTCCTTCATCTCATTCGTTGTCTTCCCTTCCAATTCTCCTCCTCTCCTTCCCATCTGGACCTCACTCGGAAAATCCCTCGCCTCTGCAGTATGTGCTCGGCAACGCTTTTTGGACAAATTTTATATCACCAAGTTTGCTTAACTTTTGTATTTCATGGTGGTTTAAGCTTGCAGCCCCTGAAGCTGTTTGAGCAGATAACGTAAAATATCAAGGGCCTGCTGCATCGTATATCAGGAGGGGTGGGGGAGAGTGTCTGCTGCTGTTCGACTTGCATTCACAAAAGGTTAAGCATATTGCCTCCCGTACACTGTACGAAGCCAAAGATCACATACGAGATATGACCACAAAAACATCACACATCATGCATTGCCTCCAGTAACCTGGAGGGCTTCAAACGTGGTGCTGTAATACCCCAGTGAGAGTATTGTTGCTCAATATGCCAACTATCACCTCTCCTAATACGATAAAAACTACTTCGTTATCAATAAAATACTTATTTTAATGAATGGACTACTTAGTGATAGCGATTTTATGAATGGAATACTTCGTGATCCATTCGCTAAGCAAATAACTATTGGCACTGGTCAGTAAGGAATGAATCACTGAATCATACAAGGCGTCGCACACATACAATACACACCACAAATGCCAACACAGACCCATGACCACATAGCACCACACATCATGCCATTCACACACATACAGACACCATACAAATCACAACACACACATACACACCATACAATTCACAACACACACATACACACCATACAATTCACAACACACACACACACCATACAATTCCACAACACACACACACCATACAATTCACAACACACACACACACACCATACAATTCACAACACACACACACACCATACAATTCACAACACACACACACACACCATACAATTCACAACACTACCATACAATAAACAAAACCACACACGGCATTACGTACGAAACGTCATATATATATAAAACTCCAACGAATGATCATACAATTTCACCTCACACAAGCATTAAAGCCAAACAACTCGCCTTAAAAATATATACATACTTTTCAACTCATTGAAAAGCAATTAAAATAGAAATCATTGAGAAACCATAGAAATGAGTTTTTTTCTTCAGCTTAATTAGATTAAAAATCCATAAAAAATAATAGTCGTTTTTTTACGTAAGATTTGATACGGAAATTATACCAATTTTTTTCTTACGTAAAATAAAAAAAACACCACAATAAAGTTTTATTGCAACATGATTTTTTTCTTAGTCCAGAACTTGATGTGGTAAATAATCTCTAAATTCTGATAATTTTTAACTTGTTCTTAATGATAATTTTTTTTTGTCATACCTTTTAATTATGAATGATAATATAAGTGTTTTATATTACATGCTCAAGTATGCCCTTTGAAAAAAAATGGATTGCCAGTATGGATGTCAAGGTTAAAACTAAAGTTTACATTGCTGAATAAAATGGTGTAATGTTATTTTTGTGCGCCTTGTATATTCAAACTATTTGCGCAGCGAATGATCATTCATCAATCATGACAATATATATATAATATTATATATATATATATATAATCTATATATGATATATATATATATATATATATATAATATATATATATATATATATATATATATATATATATGCGAACAAGCCTGAATGGTCCCCAGGACTATATGCGAATGAAAACTCACACCCATATTATAAACTCATTATAAATTATTCATATATATATATATAGATATATATTATATATATATATATATATATATATATATTATATATATATATATAGGCAATTGACGATCACAAAACATGATCATTTTATGCTGAAAATCCACAGAGAAAATGAAAGGAGGTAACGTTTCGACTTTGTTAAAGCCTTTGTCAACCAGACTGACCCATTGGTCAGTCTGGTTTGACAAAGGCTTTAACAAAGTCGAAACGTTACCTCCTTTCATTTTTCTCTGTGGATTTTCCGCATATATAATATATATATATATATATATATATATATAATATATATATATATATATATATATATATATATATATATATATATATATATATATATATATATACACTGCCAATATCTATGTAGCAGCTGTAGGGTACAATTATGGGCGCCATGTCGTCACAATTGTGACTGAAGAATCAACCTTCCTTTTCAAGATGTCATATTCATCACTGAAAACTACGTTTCTCCCCCCCCCCCACTTCTTCTTATGGATTTATAATATATCATTTATACCACCATGGCAGCATGTTATGATGCCCTTTGCTTGCAAAGATAGTTAGTTGCCCTGTGACCGCTGAGCAACTCCACACTGACGAATACCCATGGAGAAATTAACTAGGGGTCTTATGACCTCCCCGTGGTTATCACAAACACCTAACTAAACGTAAAATATCAAGCTCTATACAAAAAACTCTATACAAAAACAGTCCCCAGAAGAGCTTGGGCTGTTGAACTCTTGTTTATTATTATTAACATCTTTATTGACAAAATTTAATTACAATTTTGCCTAATCTGAGGATTTCAATAAAGTCTTATTTAAGTGAGGATAATGTTGGTATTTACTTTCACACAGGACAGAGGGTCATACATAAGGCAATAGGTCTAAACTGTAGTCTGAAGCACATATATATCATGGTTACAATCAATGTTTTAATGTATGGATATGTAAAACCAACTTTCTATTGTGCACTGCCACACAAGGGCAGGGATGGGTTCATAAGAGATGCAACTTACAAATAATATAAATAAAATTGCTCTTCATTCTTTAAAATGGACAAGCAAATTTTGGATAAATTGTTAGGATGTCGTCCAATACACCTGAGTCAATAAAATAGTTACACAGTTGGTGGTACAATAGGCCAGGAGGCCTAAAATATCTTAGTTTCACATTCAACAATATAGTGTTCTAGTGAATGCATTAAAAGTTTGTCACAGAGTTTGCAATCTGAGTATTCTGATAGTGGCTCAGCCTCACTAACCTGCCAGATGTGCCTATAGCCAAGGCGAATTCACGCAATGACTACATCACATTGCCTGGTCCGGTTACTGTGCTGACCATACAAATACCTATTATTACAAAAGTTTTCATAGTTTTTAATACTGCGGTTAAATTAAAATATTTAATTTTAATACATTTCTTAGTTGTTCTAAATCTGAATTAATTTCTTTAATTTGTATGCTTCTAATAATTGCATTAGATAGTCCAAAGTCATAATCAGTGTTTTCTTTCCTGCAAGCCTCATTGGCAATCTATCTACAAAGTCATGTTTTCCAACTCCAACATGAGATGGGATCCACACAAATTGTATACAATAGTTATTATCATTGGCAAAAATTACAATTACTTTTGAACCCACTAACTTCTAGGGAGAGTTTGCCTTACAACAGCTATAGTCTGTCTCACTCATGAGCCAAGTTCTCTGCAGCATAATCAGAGCTCAATCTGATTATACTGCATTGTATTGTAATGTACAGTAGGGTATTGTATTGTACAATACAATATCGTATTGAACGGTATATATTAACTCTCGTATCCTCCATATTAAGGCTCATCTTGATGAATATTTCTCCCAGCACATTTTATTAAATAACTCAAATAAGGTTACTGTCTCTCATGAATACGTTCACACACACATTTTTTCCATGAATAAATATTCATTAGCCCCTAGCTAGGCTTTTACAGTTAATAACACAAGAGTTTGTCCCCCTTAATTAAGCTTCCTTCACCACCCGTTCACTTGCACCTTTGCACTCAGACAGTTAGTTAAACAGGTCGTGAACAGATCTTCAAAGACTGCTCCTGGTCCCAACAGCTTCTTTAGCAGCTGTCATGCCAGTCATGAGAATTATTCAGCTATCCCTCTACGACCAAGTTTTCCTCCCACATTGGCTTTCAATTGTTAGGAGGAAAAACGACACTGAAATGACACTCTATTCCTGCGCTGAACTAGATTCTCTATGATCTACAATTGTCTCTAACGATTTATGAGTTCTCCAGAGTTTTTAGACAGCAGATCAAATGCCGTCTATTTGCTTAGTAACAACCAATCACATTTGTTTCCCTTCGGTAACGTCTGTATCTCGTTGGCGCAAATATAATTTTAATAGTTCCTTGAAAAAGTTAAAAGCTCGCTTGTGACATGAAGGGGGAATTATCAAGAGAAAGCGCCAAGCCATACGACTGTGTAGCACTGGGAATGGGGTCAGGATAAGGTTTTGGGCTGGGACGGGGGAAGGAATGGTGCCCAACCACTTGGACGGTCGGGGATGAACTCCGACCTGTATGAAGCGAGACCGTCGTTCTACCGTCCAAGTGACATGAGTGAATGTCTATTTTCAAGTGGAAAAGTGAGCCCCAATCTCAAAGG
>WNGS01009631.1:9696648-9713037 GCA_020271785.1 Procambarus virginalis
GGATTAAGTTGAATAGGGTTAGATTAGGTGTTATTTGATTAAGTGTAATTGCGTTCGGTTAGGTTAAATTTGGTTTAGCTAAGTTAAGTTGGTTAGAATAACTTTCGTTGGGTTACGTTACATTTAGAAAATAGAAAACATGATAAAAAATTTTCAGCAGTGATAACAATTTGACATTTGAATTAAGAGAAATAGAAAATATTATCAGATAAAACTTGTATAAAGAGTATAACTCTAATGTATTTTCATTTCAATGTCAGTAATAATATTTGTTAACTTGCAACGATAACAATATAGTTGTGAGGATGTAAAAATTGCAGCGGATTTAAAAGTAATTGTTGCCTTTTTCCAAAGAATTTTATTTGAAAATAATGCTGGATTGTAATTATAAATTGCAAAATATTTTGTGATACTAAGACTTTTACGAGCAAAACTGTGCATGCCATTGCCAAACAAGAGCTGTATCCGGTGATGTTGCAGACAGAAATAAATACAAAATAATTCAGGTTGGTTTTTAGCATTCGTGTTTATTAGTAAATACAGGTTACATTACTTTAAGTTAACCTTAGTTTAAGATTTAAGGTTTCCTTAAATCTCGATCACCTTAGAAAAATGTGACTCCCATCCACTTGGGCTGGACGGTAGAGCGACGGTCTCGCTTCGTGCAGGTCGGTGTTCAATCCCCAACCGTCTAAGTGGTTGGGCACTATTCCTGCCCCCGTTTCATCCCAAATCCTTATCCTGATCCCTTCCAAGTGCTATATAGACATAATGGCTTGGCGCTTTCCCCTGATAGTTCAATTCAATTAG
Organism: Procambarus virginalis; assembly: GCA_020271785.1. Classification (NCBI taxonomy): domain Eukaryota; kingdom Metazoa; phylum Arthropoda; class Malacostraca; order Decapoda; family Cambaridae; genus Procambarus; species Procambarus virginalis. The sequence continues at coordinate 9,697,459 of WNGS01009631.1, forward strand.
AAAAATGAGAACGGTGTGTGTTTTTTTTTTTACCTGTAACGCCTTTCAAGAGTTGTTCAGCTCTCATAGCAGAGTAAGTCCAAGTTTACCCTGTGATGATCAGGTTAGTAAGAAAATAACGTTCAAAATAATTAAGAATAATTTAATAATACAAATAATTACAGGCAACATGCCTGGGAGATTATTTAACTTTGTCCTTGATCAGCAAGGCTGTGGCTGTACCGGGTTCGCACGCCAACAAATCCATTACAACTCATCTAATCAAGCACTTCCTGCAGAAACTTATCTAATTAACCTCCGGAAGACTTCGTTCAGGTGATATTTAAAGTTGAGTTTTAACTTGCGAATAATTAAAAATAATTACACAATGAAATTAAAACCCTTACAAAAGGATACAATTATAAATAATATTAATAATAATAATAATATTAACAACATGTATTGTTAAAACAGGATACGGATTACCAATAAAAATATTAGTTACACGCTCCTTAATAAAAGTTATTTGCAAAATAATAAGCAATTTCGTCCCAGAACTCCAATTACCTTACCTCTGGAAGGGAAGGTAACTGTCAGGAGCAGCTGGGATATGAGGACAAGAAGCTGGGATATGAGGACATGAAGCTGGGATATGAGGACATGAAGCTGGGATATGAGGACATGACGCTGGGATATGAGGACATGAAGTTGGGATATGAGGAAAAGAAGATGAGATATGAGGACAAGAAGCTGGGATATGAGGACAAGAAGCTGGGATATGTGGACAAGAAGCTGGGATATGAGGACAAGAAGCTGGGATATGAGGACATGAAGCTGGGATATGAGGACATGAAGCTGGGATATGAGGACAAGAAGCTCGGATATAAGAACATGAAGCTGGGATATTAGGAAAAAAAACTAGGATATTAGGACAAAAAGCTGGGATATGAGGACAAGAAGCTAAGATATGAGGACAAAGTGCATGGATATGAAGACGAAATGAAAGGATGCAATCCAACCACTTGGACTATCTAGGTTTGAACGGCAACCCAGCAAGAAGCGAGTCCGTGGATGTGCCGACCAGTGCAAATGGTCTGATCGTGGATATAGGTTTTACAGCATCTATCCTGGCTGGAGTATTTGACAGGGATTATCACCAAGGACTCGAGTCTAAACTTTAGCGAAATGAGAAAATGCCATTTATTCCCCCTTGAAAACTATTTTGGTAACTGAATCTTTTAGGTTATTTCAGTGAACATACATACATACATACATACATACATACATACATACATACATACATACATACATACATACATACATACATACATACATGAACACAGATGGACAGGGTAAAAAAACACTACATAACAAAAAAAAAGGAGACTTCAGAACCCGTATAATAGCCAGAGAAAGAGTGTGGGAAGCCGCCCTGTACTTACCGAGCGGAATTCGAGTTTTATTAAACTGTAATGGCCAGCGCTGCCTTCAGCAAATCTATTGGAAAACCACCGTATAGGCTTCTATAATATATATCATTAGCCTCTATAGAAACCACGGTTCGATCTAAATTGGCGGCTTCGTCAACCTGTCCGGTTCTTTCGTCCCTTCGCGGTGGCTACCCACACACACGCCACCTCCCCCACTCACCCACCCACTCTTGGGTAAAGCTGGGTAAATGCTGTTAATGTAACAATGTATCAACGGTGATTTTGCTGATCCTACATTGACTAAGCGTTATTTGGGTAGGGATTTCTCCCCGGGGTAAATGCCTTTGTAAATGCCTTTGTAAATATAGCAGTTTCTAATATATATAAAACAGTCTTTGCTATGTGTGGGGAGACCTGCAGACTGAGTTAAGTTGGGGGCGGTATGCACACAGGTGCATACATTAGCAAAATAGCGTCTTTCATTTTCTGGTACAGGAAATTGGCACTAATAAATAGTTTGCCTATTAAGACGTTTTACAAATTATTACACATTCTAAAAAATAAAAAATAAAAATAAGATGCAATACAAATATTTCTTCTCGTTGTCTAATATGTGTATTATAATTATTAAAAAAAAGAGCAGGGTTCCTGCATAATTATTACATTAATTACTCATATTAACAAGCCATAAATATCAGAACAGCGGTTGTAACGTAGGTGAAGTTGGTGTTTATGTCGACTGATTGACTCATTCATAAACGATGTTGCTCCTCAAACCAACCCGTCCTCGACTCAAGTCCATTACATCCAGCGGTCGACCCCCACAGACGCATTCATAAATTTTTACATGTTGTTCATTCAAAACGGGAATTTTCTCAGATATAAAGCAATTTTATAATATATTAGCATATTGTGCATAATAGGCTGAGGCTAGGTTAGGTTAGGTGTTTAGGTTCTGTTGGCGATTATTTGTATTTGTAGTTCGTGGGGGAAACATTTACATCAGTGTGGTTCGAACAAAATTCGTCAGTGAAGCACTTGTTCCGGAAGTGTTCGAACGAAATCAGTTGTGAGTCGTGTGTAAACCGTTTTTCATTCATAAACAGGGGGATTGGCGGGTGCATGGAATCACTTTTGGGTCTTTGTTTGGAGGACGGGCTGCCTCAAACTGTGATACTAAGCGATCATAAAATAAGCTCAGATCACAGGGCAGCTCGTCCTCCAAACAAAGACCCAAATGTGATTCCATGCACCCGCCAAACCCCCTGTTTATGACTGAAAAACGGTTTACACACGACTTACAACTGATTTCCGTCGAACACTTTCGGAACAAGTGCTTCACTGACGAATTTTGTTCGAATCACAACGCTGTAAATGCTTCACCCACGTACTACAAATAATCGCCAACAGAACTCAAACACCTAATCTAACCTTACCTATGCCTATATATGCACAATATGCTAATATGTGTCCCCTCGACCCCAGAACGAGGGGACATGGGTGGAAGCTGGAAACTCAGATGAGACACAGAAATGTTAGGAAGTTTTCTTTTAGCGTGAGAGTAGTGGAAAAATGGAATGTACTTAAGGAACAGGTTGTGGAAGCAAGAGTCAATGCTCGATCCTGCAGACACAAATAGGTGGGTACACACAAACACACACACATGCACACACGCGTTCACACACACGCTAACACGTCCTCTTTTTCAATAATAACCTGAGGGAGAAAAACTTGTATCACAAATTTTGAATGTATAAAACCTATTATCCTAGGAGTAACTGCAGGATTGTAAAGACACGACAAAACCCGTGTTATGTGGACAGCTGTTGGATACGGTAACAGAATAATAATAGACTTTGTTGATGGGAAAAAGAGATTAGATTCAGTTGCGCCCTCTGTAAGTGGAGGGCGGCTACTCTGTCTGCTTATTACGCAAGGGGGAGCTGTCTATCGTCTCTCTCTTGTGTCCGACGTGCCGGTAGTTACCTATCTGTCCTGACCTAATTGTATCTACAGAAATTAACTGTATCTCCTGGGGTCGGCTCCAACTTGAATTCATTCCTCTAATTAAAGTTCAAAGGTTTGCAACAATAGTTGATCGCAAAATTTTGAGGTTGTAGGTATGAGGGAAGACGTAAATCTAGACGTTACTTCACTACAAATGAGCAGGGACGTGACCACAACATTCAAAATTAATATAGATAATACTAAGTGAATGTAAACTATATATACAGAACATGAACCAGGATTTATCCAATGATCATGAGTCTGAAAAATATCTCATATGACCCATAGAGAGGAAAACAAGCACTTCTTCAGTGTAAGCATAGTGGGCAAGTGGAATGAACTTAAAGGGGTAACTCTTCAGGGAAGTTCAAGACGCAAAGGGGGGGTCGGAATAAGCAATTACAAGGGGTGACCAACGGTTAAGAGTCGGGGCCCAGCAGCTGACGCTCATCCTGAAAACACATACATAACCGAGTACATACATGCACAGAAATGCGCAAGGCATGAACTAAGATACAATTGTAAGAAAAAAATCATTTCTTTTTAATAGTTTGAAGATTCTGTAAAACTTTGACGTGAGAGGAAACTGAGGCCTTTGAAATACAGACCTTTAGTAGAAGTTTTGTACCAATGAGAGTGTGCAAAATTTCTATAACTTCACGGTATGATTAGTTTGAATTAGTTCTTTAAATTGTCTTTTCATCATCCAAATTTTGTGACGTAAATCGTACCAGTTTCTGTCTCTCCTCTGATGGTAAATTACACTTTGCTTCTTAAATATATATATACATTCAAATTATAAGTTATTTGTTAATTTGGGCCAACAATATGCATTTATCTTATACACCTGTGCACTGTTGTTGTTGTTGTTAGAGATTCGCTATTTGGAACAAACAGCTCCAAGTAGCACGGGCTATGGTGAGCCCGTAGTGGATGTTATTACCTGTGCACTGTTTTGTCCAGCCAGTATTGTAATGAGTGTGGCTACTACTAGTTGTTCATCGAGAAAGGGAATTATCAGGGGTAAAAGCGCCAAGCCATTACCACTATATAGCACTTAGAAGGGGTCAGGATAAGGATTTGGGATGGGACGTGGGGAAAGGAATGGTGCCCAACCGTCTGGACGGTCGGGGATTGAACGCCGACCTGCATGAAGCGAGACCGTCGCTCTACCGTCTACCCCCAAATGGTTGAACTAGCGGTTCATAGAGGATCTGATTCCTGTATCTCCCAGAGTCTGAGCCGTCTTACCAAAAGATAGTCTTATCTCCAGCTCAAGTCGTGACAGGGGAGAAAAAAATAATAGAGGTAGATGAAGTCAAACTAAATATTTGGATGTATTTTTGAAGTAGAAATGAATAATAATTGTACACTTGAATCATATATACAAATAACAGAGCTGTATTATCCTTATCTATATCCTAAATACTTTTTATTATTGGAAAGACTCTCAAAAACACACACAAAACACATATAAACACACAGATACATACAAAAACGCACATAAACACACAAATAAGCACACACATATATACACACACATATGTACATAGCGATACATAAAAGCACGTACATGCATGCACACTCAAGTTCACACATAAAGACAGACTATTTAATACAAGGGGCCCACGCACTAGGGGACACAGATGGAAGTTGAGTGCCCAAATGAGCCATAGAGACGTTAGAATTTTTTTTCAGTATCAGAACAGTAGACAAATTGAATGCATTAGGAAGTGATGTGGTGGAGGCTGACTCCATACACAGCTTCAAGTGTAGATATGATAGAGTCCAATTGGCTCAGGAACCTGTACATTAGTTGATTGAGAGTCGAGAGGCGGGACCAAAGAGCCAGAGCTCAACCCCCGAAAGCACAACTAGGTGAGTACACTAACAAAATAGCGTGTACACAAGCGATTTTTGCAAATGTACATGTTACTTCATTTACTTTCATTGGGAACCTTCAGAACATTACATACAACCTATGTAAGACATACACTTGAATATGCAGCCACCGGATCGACATAGCCAGGACTGAACCAGCATCCTGGGCCGTCCTAGACGTGCGCCTTAACCCATGGACCACGATATGCTAAAAGTTACAGAGATATAACCTTATAGTGATTTAACTATGTTTAAAACTTAATTTCAGAAGTGTGCAGAAAACGTGAAAAAAACAAGGGGACAGGGGAGACTCAGTTACGCTGTTTTCTTTCACCTGGTGCCTCTGTTGACCTTGCAGGTACGAGGAGAAAGTGAATTGTTGTGGGTGCATTCTGGGAAGGTTAGTAGTCGGCCATAGGATGATGGGGGAGGAGATCTCCATAACCATAAGGCAGGGTGGGCCGAGAGCAAGTAAAAACAGAGAATATATAAAAACCGCGACGTTATTAAAGATATATATACATTGGAGAATGTTATCTGGCGAAAAAGAAATTAAAAATAGAGGCAGTTCTTTGAAAATCTGGCGGGTGAAAGTTATGAAAGAAATGTAAATGCGAAAATCGATCCCACTGGTGAAAAAAATAAAAGAGTGCGAGATTGAATCATAGAAGTTATTTCAGTAGAAAATATAAGAACACAAGTACTAAGGAGAAAACATGAGTTGTGTTTAGTAGACGGCTTAAGGCCTATTAAACTCTAGAAGATTAGAATACCCACCACAATAGTCCAGGAATAAAGTAACTCTCGTTGTATGTACACCAAAAAGCGGGGTATACCTCTTGATGTAAACATATCCCTTGAAATATACAAAAGCTGCAGGTATTAACTATTATTACTGCAGGGATTATTAAATGCAGCAGAGAGCAGGTCATGAAACTGTTGAAAATATTGACCGGAGCATATTCAAAAAGGAAACAACACGTTGTTCCAATGAATTCTGGCGACCCTGGAGCAGCCTGTGCTCCTCCCATACCCAGACCATTCCCTCTGCCAATTTGGGTGAGGCTAGCCCCTAGCATCTAGCCTCCAACTTACCAGGCAGTCAGACATTCTCTCTTATAAAACAGATACTGTATTCAGAATTTTAATGTCTTGTTGGTGAACGTGAGAGATGACAGCTCAATGTTAACGTAGATAAAATATATAATAGTAAGGAAAAGAGGAATCACGATACGTGTCTAAGACGAGTAAATCCTTGAACTGTTTGATCATTTAACCACCTGAGGTCTGGCACTGACCGACGAAGGCTGAATACAGGAAAGCTGAAGAACAAATTCAGTATTTTTTTTTAAATGATAACCATTTTTTTTAAATGATAACCATTTTTTTTAAATGATAACCATTTTTTTAAATGATAACCATTTTTTTTAAATGATAACTTATTTTATAACCATTTTTTTAAATGATAACCATTTTTTTAAATGATAACCATTTTATTACTTTTTTTAAATGATAACCATCTTGTTAGACGATCTGTTAACACGAGACACTAAAGTGAGTCCCAGCTGCGTCTGGGGTACAAGGGTCATGATGAATAACCCAGCGGGTTTCTTTCCTGAGGGAGAGAGGGGTGCCATACATGTTGCTATGATGGGACGTTTCAATCGCAGGATGAGTGACTGTGCTCGGTAAATTCGACCTACTGAGGGCAAGGGAATGCAAGTGCAAATTTAGAGTGATGTGCTATAAAAGCCTGCTGAGGCAAAACACGAGAGGACGAAAGTCTCATGCAGCGAGCAGAGGTGAAGTCGACCTTCATGTGTGGACGGACGCCGCTGACCTCGCCACCAAAATGCAAAATCACAAGAGTTAGATCCATAGAAGTGGACCCTTCCCTTGGTTGTATGGCGCGCTGCTGGGGAGGTATTTCCGACGCTGTAGTGGCGGTGTCGGTCCCAAGCGATGCTCTAGTATTATTGCTTGGAACATATTATGGAAAATATACCTTGTATATCTAAATATTTATATATATTTATTATTCTTTCCGTGATCAGCGGAACAATGAGACATAATGATAACTTTTCATTAAGATCAGACGAGTCCTGCCTACAAGGTCAACCGAAGAGAATAAAAAACAGAAAATTTATTTTTCACTTACTCCAGTGACAGAATAAACCCTAAATCTTCTACAATAACCCACGTGTGGTTTGTTTAACCAGAACCTTACTTAAAACTCCCCTGACCAATCCATACCAGTGTCATTATAGTCCGATTAAGCGTAAATTTGGCTGTGTTCTTAATTTCCTTACAAACAACCGTAATATTTTTGGTTTGGGTCGTAGGCGTTAAATATGGCGGGGGCATTAGGTAAGAGAATATAGGTTGTCAACCCATTCAACCTAAGTTTTGGGGTCAACGCCCCAACCAGATCGACCGATATCTGCTGAGCTCTTCTGGTGAACTCTCGGTGGAACACACTCTCCCCATTCATCAATATGGTGTCTAATTATGTCTAATTATTTTATGAATATTGTGTATGCACGATGTCCAGATTTGTTGGGCGGGGCATCGCAGTGGGAAATTAGTGTATGAGAAACATCATATAATGGAAAAGGTTAGGAATATCGGTTATGTTGGGGAACGTTATGGAATAACTGGCAGTTTTGTTAAGTTAGGTTGCTAGGTTTATTTTAGTCTTAATTAAAAAAAATTCTGTGCTTCGTTCAAACACACACACACACACCACACACACCACACACACACACACACACACACACACACACACACAAACACACACACACACACACACACACACAACACACACCACACACACACACACACACACACACACAAACACACACACACACACACACACACACAAACACACAAACAAACACACACACACACACCACACCACACACACACACACACACACAACACACACACACACACACACACACACACACACGAATCTGTACATCAGTTGCTGACAGTCGAGAGGCGGGACCAGAAAAGCTGAAGCTCAAACCCCGCAAGCACAACTAGGTGAGTACATACCTACCCACTCCTCCTTAGCAACATAAACCACCCCCCCCCCCTCCCTCCCCACACCCCTTGACCTCCCCCACACCCCTTGACCTCCCCCAAACCCCTTACCTCCCCACACCCCTTGACCTCCCCACCCCCTACCCTTCTCTCCCACGACACTCAAAACGAAACCTCTTAGGAAGGAAAGTCCCTAATCCCCCCCTACCAAAAAAATAAAAAATCCCCACACATACATAAGTCTCTCTCCTTTCCCTTTTCCCATCCCCCACTACCTTCCCCCTCCATCACCCCTCCCCACACCCAAATATATATTATCTCAGGCAAAGAAAGAAAGAAAGCGTTCTCCCGAAGGAGACTCTTGATTTGCACACTGAATTAGGGATCGACAGAGTCCACACAGCCGAGGCGGACCGCTGAGATTCCTTAGCAATACATTTGCGTTTCTTTGTTCAACTTATCGATGAGGATCAGAAATAGCTGGTGCGTGGTGTGAGTGGAAAGGAGCTGTATGGGGGGGGGGGGGGAAGGGGATGGAAGGGAAGGAGTTGCGAGAGAGAGAGAGAGAGAGAGAGAGAGAGAGAGAGGAGAGAGAAAAAATAAAAAAAAACTGAAAAAGAAAATAAAACAAAAGAGAGAGAGAGAGAGACACAGACACCGACCGAGAGACAGGAAGAGAGAGTGTGTGTAGAAGGTTTACAAATCACAAAGTCTGTTTGACAGGTAATTAGCTCGTTAATGAGTTGCATTGTTTACCAAGTTTTTATATAGGGTCTGTGACTAGCCACAGGGGCCCGACCAAGTTGTTTTCAGTGTCATATTGTTTCCCTCCTGTTTACTCCCTGGGAACTCCCCCCACCCTCCCCCGTTTGCTTTTTGACTGCGCTATAATGTGTTGGAAAAGATATTTTGATGTCTACTTCGGTTCTTTGTGCGTGTACGCGCGTGTGTGCGCGTGTGCGCGCGTGTGTGGTCTCATGAGAACGTGTGTGCACATGCGGTGTGTACACGCCTAGTTGTGCTTGCTGGGGTTGAGCTTTGGCATCTTTGGTCCCGCTTCAACTGTCAATCAACTGGTGTTACAGATTCCTGGAGCCTATTGGGCATCATATCATATCTACATTTGAAACCTGTGTATTGAAAACAGCCTCCACCACATCACTGTCTAATGCATTCCATCTTCTAACACTCTGACACTGAAAAAGTTCTTTCTAATGTCTCTGAGGCTCATCTTGGGCTCTCAGATTCCACCTGTAGTTCCCTTGTTCGCGTTTCCACCCCAGTGCTGAAATCAAATTGTCTTCACCCTGGTCAATTCCTCTGAGAATTTGTAGGTGTGATCATGTCTCTTCTTAATCCTCTGTCTTTCAGGGAGTGAGGTTTAGCTCTCGTAGTCTTTCCTCTAGATCCTCGTAGCTCATGTGTGTACTCACCTAGTTGGCTCTTCGGTGGGGTGAGCTCTGGCTCTTTGTCCCGCCTCTCAACTTCAATCAACTAAATGTACAGGTTCCTGAGCCTATGGGCTTCATCATATTTACATTGAACTGTGTATGGAGTCAGCCTCCCACATCACTTCCTAATGCATTCATTTGTCTACTTCTGAACTGAAAATTCTTCTAACGTCTCTATGGCTCATTTGGCCACTCAATTTCACTTGTGTCCCCTATGCGTGCCCTTGTTTAATAGTCTGTTTTTATCTACCCTAACAACTCCTCTGAGATCTGTATGTGGTGATCATATCCCCCTCTAACTCTTCGGTCTCCCAGTGACGCGAGGTTCAATTCCCGTAGCCTCTCTTCGTAGTTCTACCCTCAGTTCGAGTATTAGTCTGGTAGCAAACCTTTGAACCTTTTCTGTTTTAGTCTTATGCTTGACTGATATGAACTCCATGCTGGAGCCGCATACCTCCAGGATTGGTCTGACATATTGGTATACAAATTCTGAGAAGAATTCCTTATACAAGTTCCTAAAGGCCGTTCATCTGTTAGCCAACCTGGCATATGCTGCTGATGTTATCCTCTTGATATTGGCTTCAGGGGGACATGTCTGGCGTGATATCAACCTGACGTGATATCACACTGGCGTGATAAGTTGTGTATGATGTGTGTGTGTTGTGTGTTGTGTGTGTGTGTTGTTGTGTGTGTGTGTGTGTGTGTGTGTGTGTGTGTGTGTGTTGCTGTGTGTGTGTGTGTTGTGTGTTGTGTGTGGTGTGTGTGTGTGTGTGTGTGTGATGTGTGTGAGTGGTGTAGTGATGTGTGTGTGTGTGTGTGGTGCGCGCACGCCCGCATATTAAATCATATGTACAAATATTATATTTTCACTTAACCATTGTATTTATAGCCGTTCGTATTTCAAGAGTAAAGGAAATTTGGTTTGAACCATTGTCATACATGAATGGTGAACAACGGCAGTCATGGCCCCATTGTTCGTAGCGTGCTATCAGGTTCATGTGTTGGAGCAGGCAAACACATGTTCTTAAGGGGATGGGATTATTTAAAGGTAGGGAAAAATCCTTTTTCAAGGAGCGGAGGGATATATTTGTTTGGTAGGATGAGAGTGTTTAATGATAGAAGGAACACTCTTGTTTACAAAGAGGCATGAGAGTGTTTAATGATAGAAGGAACACTTGTTTACAAAGAGGATGAGATTGTTTTAATGATAGAAGGAACACTGTTTACAAAGAGGGATGGAGATTGTTTATAGAGAAGGAACACGTTGTTTACAAAGAGGATGAGATTGTTTAATGATAGAAGGAACACTTGTTACGAAGAGGATGAGATGTTTAATGATAGAAGGAACACTGTTGTTTGTAGCATAAGAGGATGAGTAGGTGTATATGATGGAAGGATACACTTTGTGTGACAAATATGAGGATGAGAGTGTTTAATGAAGAAGGAACACTTGTTTACAAAGAGGATGAGATTGTTTAATGATAGAAGGAACACTTGTTTACAAAGAGGCTGAGATTGTTCAGAGGAAGGAATCGTGAAAGAGGACTGGACGTGTTTACAGGATGATTGTTGTTATAGGAACACTTGTTTACAAAGAGGATTACATAAGTTTGAGGAACATCTGTTTATTGGGAGGAGATTAGTTGCGTAAAGGGATGGAAATATATTTTTAAGTGGAGGAGGGTAATATTTAAGGGGAAGAGTAATATTTAAGGGTAGTGGAAACATCTGTTTATGAGAAAGAGAGATTACAAATAAAAGGAGTTTAATTGTTCTTTTAGAGAGTTGTTGTATTATTAAGAAGATTTTTGCTGTTGTATGAGTGGAGACGAAGAGGGTGTGTTGTATTACGGGAGAATGAGTGGTTTAGGTGAGAAGTAGTTTATAGGGTATAGATTAGTTTGGCGTTTTAATCAGCATTCCATCTAGCCTTGTCAAGATATTGTGAAGCAAGATGCAGCTGAAACAACACAGGATACTGATCTGATTTTCCTCTGGTACAATTGTTAGCCTTTCGTTCGTGACTCGTAAATATTCCCAGCATCTATATTGTCATGCGTTAACGTCACCACTGTGGAAAAGCTCTCGGTTAATTGCAGTGGTAAACTGACATGAAACCATCGTATGCTGTACTTGCTGATATTTCTGCTTAGTTCACTTACGGGATACAAGAACAGCTTCCTTCGTGATTTTTTCTTAAATTTATCCTCCCCTTTTCTTCTTCCTTCTTCTCCAACTACATCACATCATGTCTTTACGAAGAAGATATAAAAGCAGAAAAAATAATAATCTTCCTTATACTATTTGTATCATGTTTTCTTAACTCCTCGTTGTGGAGACGAGGAGTCACAATTAACGTGGATGAAGTATGTTGACCAGACCACACACTAGAAGGTGAAAGGGGACGACGACGTTTTTTTTATGTTGCCGATTGGAGCGGGCTTAGTTATTGTGCCCCCCATACTCATCCTTGTGAGCGGTAGCGCAAAAGCAATACAAGCGGGCACAAAAGGTCTTATCAGACCTCATCTTAGATTAGTACATAACAATTTCATCTATCGGGACGATGACGTTTCGGTCCGTCCCTGGACCATTCTCAAGTCGTTGTGGTTATCCTCGTTCGCGTTGCGTGTCCTCCCCCTCCATCTTCCCTTTCGTTCGTTGCAGCATTGACAGTTGTCTATATTATTATGGTGATCCGTCAGCTATATATCCAGGTCCGCGGCGCACCCGGGTAGCAAGATGCCCTTGACTGAGGAGGATTACTCGTGTGCTTTGTGGCATCGTGTTCACGGTAGTAGTCTTTGATCCTCTGAAGAGTTGTATGAATAGAGGTCGAGAGAAGGTTGTGTTGGTGTCAAGGATGAGCAGGGGGGGGGTTGTCAGGGAAGGTTGGGGGGGTTTGGTGTCAGGGATGAGAAGGGGGGGTGTCAGGGATGAGCAGGGGGGGGGTGTCAGGGCATGAGCAGGGGGGCGGGCTGTTGGTTTCAGGGAAGGGGGGGGGGGGTGTCAGGGAAGGTGGGGGTGTTGGTGCCAGGGAAGGGGGGGGATTGGTGTCAGGGAATTGGGATGTAGGGGTCAAAAGAGGATCTAATATATCGGTCAAAAAGTCAAAACAAGTCACCTTTTCGTTTTGTTTTAACTTTGCTAATCTATTTTAACTTGCTAAAAAGATTTTGACCTCATTTACCCATACATCTTCCTTCTGTTTGCCTCTGATCTGCCCATCTTATATCGAGTCATATAAACCTCTTGACCTTAACCAATCATTTTGGGTAAGAAACTCATTCCTTCCTGCATCATCCAATAATAAAATTCACCCTTCTGAATATTACTCAACAAAAGCCTATCGTACCTTATTTAACAACAGGTATTCACCTTAACATACTTACCCCGAAAATATAACTCACCCTTTTTTTACCTTACCTATCAATGTAACAAACTTTTTTATACCTTGCTGAACCAAAACAAAAAACTCACCCTTTTGACCCCATACTAAAAAAAAGAAAAACACCCGTTCATAACTTAACCAACCAATAAGTTCATCCTTCCATACTTTCCCTAATATAAAAACCCGATTCGCTTGCATGCCAGTGGTAGGCCTTCGCTCATAGGCTCCAGAATAGTTGTAGGAGCTAAATCAAGAGTGTCGCCCGAAATGGTGTGCCACGCCGTTGAGGTCATCAGTAGGTGGTACTGAGGAGCATGGAAGAGCACTCACTACCTGCTGAGGCCCTCTCACACTGCCTGCTGTTCAGTTCTCCCAGTAGGTTTCGTGCCTGCTTGGCCATAATAATATGGCCAAACAGGCAGTAAATAGGTATGGGTGGCCCAGCAGGGAATGTGGACTACTGTCCTTGGAAGTGACGGGCGGCCGGTGGTGGGTGACGTGAATAAGGAATACGGAAAGATTAGCTTCTCCCATTTTTCCCAGTAATTTGGTGTTGGGTACATGCGCAACATCGCCGGGTCGGAGGTCGGTGCCAATCAAGTACAGTATCGCATGATGCTATGTCTCAAAATGGCATGAGCTTCAAACCTTCTCAACAAATATAACACAAAATTCCATATTTCTGCTTGTCCACGTAACAATGATCTCGGAAAAATTGGCAACAAAATTCTACTTATCCTACTTTGGCCATAATTGTCAAACATTTGTGTTCATTAAATCATGAACATTGAACCCTTAACTATTCTACTCCTAGCCATATCGTCATGGAACACTATCCACTCTCCCTGTCACTCGCAATCACCTGTCTTGATCTGTGATGTGAACTGACACCTACATAGCGATATGTGATACAATGACACATGTGATAAATACAAGTGAGAGAGAGAGACAGAGTCAGGGAGAGAAAGTTAGACAGAGAGAGAGAGGGAAGATCGAACGAGGGAGGGAGGGAGGGAGAAAGACAGAGGGAGAAACAGAAACAGAGACATAGAGAGCATCCACAGATAGTGTAATGGGAAGACGTAACGGATAAAGGGACAAGACAGGCATTGGTAGAGGGAAAATAAGTAATGGAAGGGATATGGATTTAATTAGAAATGTAATAGGGAGTACAAATGTAATATGACATGTGGAAGTAAAAAAAAAATCAATACTCATACACTGGTTAAAACAAAATAATGTTAATGACTAATCATCCGGAAAAAATGTCCTATCAATCAGTTATTTTGGAAATATTGATATTTCTAGAATCAAAGATTTTGAAGAGAAATAGTTTTATGACAAATCAGTTAATGCACAGAGGCAGATTTGTGGCAAAGCACATGAGCCAGAGTGTGTGAAGCACAGAGCCAAGAGTTGTGAAGCACAGAGCCAAGAGAGTTGTGAAGCACCAGAGCCAGAACGCGATTAGGTGGAGCCTTCCAGTGCTGTGGCAGTGAAGCACTGTGCCTGCATGTGGTATATTTATTGTGGCAGATATAGAACAGCGCACCTGCAGCAGCGCACGTACCCATGGCAGCCGTGCCCAGGGTTTGACCACGTTTGAGCAAACCAGCGTCCCGACGTGGTATAGCGAGATGAAATGAATCGCAATAGTGAATAGTTCTTGAAGGGGGACACAGGACCAGTGTTGTGGAGGCCACTCTGGGGCACCAACACTGTGACAGCATATCAGAAAAACCAATGTTATGATAGCTTATCAAAAATGGCCCACAATGTTGTGGTAGCCTATCAATGGAGCCAGTGTTGTAGTAGCCTATCAATGGAGCCAGTGTTGTGGTAGCCTATCAATGGAAGCCAGTGTTGTGGTAGTGTTGCAATGGAGCCAGTGTTGTGGTAGCCTATCAATGGAGCCAGTGTTGTGGTAGCCTATCAATGGAGCCAGTGTTGTGGTAGCCTATCAACGGAGCCAGTGTTGTGGTAGCCTATCAATGGAGCCAGTATTGTGGCAGACCATCAGAGGCACCAGCACTGCGGTAGCCGTGATGGTTGAAGCCCAGCCAGCTGTGTAGTAGAAGTCCAGCCAGCTGCGTGGTAGGGACAGCCAGCCAGCTGGGTATGTGGTGCGGGACTGGTGAGCGACGGGGGTGAGAGAGAGATAAAAGAGCGAGCAGAGGTTGGTCGTGGTGGACAGACGCACCCTTGTGGTGAGCCTTGTAACAAGATTAGCTCGGGTGGCACGCCCTCCCCGCCTGCATCTGGTGCCCCTCCTAAGCTGTGCAACTCCTCCTCAGCTCCTCCTTCTTCCTCCTACCCCTCTTCCTACCTCCTCCTTCTCCTCTCTTCTTCTTCCCTAGCCCCGCTTCCTCCTCCTACCTCCTGTACCTCTTCGCAT
>WNGS01009631.1:9713062-9731802 GCA_020271785.1 Procambarus virginalis
GGGGGGAATGATCACTAGCTTAGGAAGCATGATAAGTGGTCACTAGTTGTAGTGAGATTAGTAGCCGTTAGCTAAGAGATGCTTACAGCGGTCACTACGTGGAATAGAGAAATAGTGGTTACCGGCTAGCGGTCACTATTTTCTGTGGTCGTCTTGAAACACTCACACACACACACCACACACACCACACACACACACACACACACACACACAGAAAGAGAGAGAGAGAGAGAGAGGGAGAGGGAGGAGAGGGGAGAAGAGAGAGGGAGAGAGAGAGAGACGATGAGAGAGAGGAGAGAGAGAGAGAGGAGAGAGAGGAGAGGAGAGAGAGAGAGAGGAGGAGGAGAGGATGAGGGAGAGAGGAGAGGAGAGAGAGAGAGAGAGAGAGAGAGAGAGAGAGAGAGAGAGGAGAGAGAGAGAGAGGAGAGAGAGAGGAGAGAGAAGACGAGAGAGAGAGGAGAGAGAGAGAGAGAGGCTCTACACTAGCTGAGGAACGATGTATTGAACACCATCTGCCTAGTATATTAGAGGACAACGTAACGATTAAACCACTCCGATTTATGTCACATGCCTGACCATTCTAACTCCCCCCCCCCCCCATACACCCTCAAGTTCGAACCAGAGTCTCCTTATTTGTGGAGTTCCATGTTCCCCCACAATGATAATGTAGTTTCTCGTAATAGGAAATACTCACTGAATATTGAATATATAATTCCAGTTGTCGACGACAGGAAGTCTGTCAATAAACCCTGTAGCTCTACAGCTAACTCATGTAATCAATCCCTGCAGTCCATCCCTGTAGCTCACCCTGTAGCTTACCCTTAAAGCCTACCCTGAATTTCATCCTTGCAAACCACTTCTGCAATTCACCCTTGCAACTCACCTGTCTAGCTCTCCCTTACAGCTCACCTTTCAGCACACCCTTGCAGCTCACTCTTTCATCACACCCTTGCAGCTTCCTCTTGCAGTCCACCCAAGCACCTCACTCTTGCAGCCCGCCCCTTCAGCCCACAATTGCAGCCTCCTGTTGCAGCCCACACCAGTAGTTCACCCTTGCAACCCACTTCCTGGCTTACATTGAACCACCATCTTGGCCACTAATTTGGAAGAAGGCCGCGGTCGTAGCTGTCCACAGAGAGGATAAAGAGACATCGCCGGTGAATGTATTGACCAATATCCTTACTGCCAGTTGTTTGAACGATCTTGGAAGCCCATTTTTTTTTTGAGAGAGAGAGAAGCACGTCATTACTACCAGTGACCACGAAATGGAACAATAGTATCGACTGTGATGAGGATTCCTCTCATTGTCTTGGATATTGTTGCAACATTTGAGACGGTCTGGTTCAACATTTTCTGTCCCTTCATAAAAAAGCGATAGATCAACCATTCAGGTGCTCATCAATAGCTATTCCATGAGTGTGTCATACTAGTGCAAATGAGCCAGAGGACCTCTCCTGGGAGCCTGTATTTGAGGTCTGGGCTTATGTAAATTTATGCTCATTTACCTCTATTGGAGAAGAGGTGTATAATAAATTAACGAAAAACTCTTAGAGCTAACTTAGCCTGGAAATAAAGTTGCCTTGTCTCTGTTGGTTGAGGAAAATACCACACGCAGTTCTTCTCAGGGAGACACATGCACATCCTGGGTGGCAGATTCACCAAACAGCCATATGCATCCACTTACGAAACCTGTACATCTCTCATTAATCTTGGCGACTTTGTTTACATTTATTTAAGGAATATAAAAGGTCCGAATAACTATGAGGCTGTTTATAATAAAAACATTGACTTGTGACGTTTTGAAGCCCGTGAACAGTTCAATAAATATAAACACAGCCGTCATGGTTGAGAAAAGATGCATACATGAAGAGATTGATTAAAGTCTGTTATACCTTTAAACAAGTGAACGTTTATAAGCGATTAAATGCGCTAAAGCGTTGTCAATTATTCATTTCATAGTGACTATATTTTGATTGTCAACCTGTTGCCAAAACTAGTTCTATCATTGTTGTGTTTTGGATGCAACGATAATCGAAATTGATCGTTCAAATTGAATATTGTTTGATAGTCACATGTAGTTCCTTCTTGTTTGGTGCTGCCTTCGTGGGTCTGAGAGTTGTAGAGAAGTAAAGTTTGGGAGTTGTAGAGAAGCTTAGTGAGAGTTATACATGTTGTGTACATTTTACAATGCTCTTAAACCCTTTACAGCTGTGTGCTGAACATTCAGGGGTGTAATGCATTGGATCATAAGTTCTCACTAGATGATCATTCCTTTCCTCGGTTATTTCATACAACTTCTAAGTAAGTCTGTAGATAAGGATCTCTGAAAGATAGTAAATGTTCCATTTTCGACCAAATGTGCGAGTTATAGTGTTGAACTGCTTTAGTATCTAGGTTATGCACGATCCTGAACAAGACAATGTAAAATTATATATTTACATAGAAAATAGTACTGTATATAAAACGTAAATGAAATACCTTCAGAGTAATTTAATTTAATATTGCAGGAATATCAGAATAGGAGTAAATATTTTTACTTACTCTTAAACTAGTGTTAGAAATATTGATAGCATTACAATTAGAATAGCACTTAGTCACATAATAAAAGGATTACAATCAGAACTATTCTATTTAGAGACTCAAATTTAATGAAAACTTTTAATATTTATATAAAATTTCACTGCAGCAAATGGCGATTTCCTTTAGCAAAATACAGAATTTAACTTGAATTAAGTAGAGACTTGAATATCAATACCCCATCAGCGTTCTGGCATTATTCCAGACCAGAACCACTTAGAGAGAGAAGAAAAAAAAGGTCTAAATTATTAATCCGGAAGCGAATCCTTGGCAACTCTGTATAGCCCGCTGGCACGCAGAAACTGGCGTTGACAACACTGATGGCTGTTGAGAATATTTTCGTGTGATGAATTAAAAAAAAAAACTCCTGTAAGCAAATCCACAAGGGCCGTGATGAGGGTTCGAACCCTCATCACGGTTCTTATACCGTGTTTATAATATAAACACGGTATATATATATATACCGATATAATATATATATATTATATCTGTCGGAGGGGGGAGGGGGGGGCAGGTTGTGGTTACTGGGGGTGAAATGTTACTGAGGGAAGGGGGGGGGGGGGTGAAATTCCTAGGTTGGGGTTTGAGGATCCAAAGATGGGTTACTGGGAGATCCAAAGATGGGTTACTAGAAGATCCAAACAGAGCAATCTCAATGATTTAAGTACACATTTAAGTAACAATTTAATAATTTAAGGTTCACTTAAATTGGCTGTTTATTAAAGTTACTGCTTGTTTACAGAGGCCGTAGACTGTTTACCAGTCATGGGATAACAACACGAGACGTTCTGTGTGTACAGAGGCAGGTAGGCTGCCAGCGTAGGGAGGTTGATGGCAGAAATAGCTTGCTTATTTCTGCTTGTAAATATTGGGTTTTGGGTAGTGTTAAATATAGCATTGTTAACTGTGTTAATATTATAACGCTTAAGTTTGTTCTGGTTAGGTTAGGGTTGGATAAGTTATGTTATCTTGAGGTATCTTGAGATGATTTCGGGGCTTAGCGTCCCCGCGGCCCGGTCCTCGACCAGGCCTCCTTTTTGGTACTCATCCCCAGGAAGCAGCCCATAGCAGCTGTCTAACTCTCAGATACCTATTTACTGCTAGGTGAACATAGGCATCAGGGTGAAAGAAACTGCCTATTTGTTTCCACCTCCGCCGGGGATCGAACCCAGAACCTAAGGATTACGAATCTCGAGCGCTATCCACTCAGCCGTCTGGCCCCCGTTACGCTGTGTTATGTTAGGTTAAGGCTAGTTATGTTTGGTTTGGTTACGTTGTACTAGATTAAGTTGTACTAGCTTATGCTGAGTTAGATTCGGTTAGGTTAAGTTGTATTACATTAGGTTTAGTTATGTTGGTCAACATTGTTATTTGCTTAGCTAAACGAACTAGAGGGTTCAGTTCCTGAACCGATTATGTGCCTCTGTAATCCTTTACACCACCGCCCACGGATGGGTATGGGGTGCATAATAAAGAAAGAATTGAATTAAGTTGAATAGGGTTAGATTAGGTGTTATTTGATTAAGTGTAATTGCGTTCGGTTAGGTTAAATTTGGTTTAGCTAAGTTAAGTTGGTTAGAATAACTTTCGTTGGGTTACATTACATTTAGAAAATAGAAAACATGATAAAAATTTTCAGCAGTGATAACAATTTGACATTTGAATTTAAGAGAAATAGAAAAATATTATCAGATAAAACTTGTATAAAGAGTATAACTCTAATGTATTTTCATTTCAATGTCAGTAATAATATTTGTTAACTTGCAACGATAACAATATAGTTGTGAGGATGTAAAAATTGCAGCGGATTTAAAAGTAATTGTTGCCTTTTCCAAAGAATTTTTATTTGAAAATAATGCTGGATTTGTAATTATAAATTGCAAAATATTTTGTGATACTAAGATTTTTACGAGCAAAACTGTGCATGCCATTGCCAAACAAGAGCTGTATCCGGTGATGTTGCAGACAGAAATAAATACAAAATAATTCAGGTTGGTTTTTAGCATTCGTGTTTATTAGTAAATACAGGTTACATTACTTTAAGTTAACCTTAGTTTAAGATTTAAGGTTTCCTTAAATCTCGATCACCTTAGAAAAATGTGACTCCCATCCACTTGGGCTGGACGGTAGAGCGACGGTCTCGCTTCGTGCAGGACGGTGTTCAATCCCCAACCGTCTAAGTGGTTGGGCACTATTCCTGCCCCCGTTTCATCCCAAATCCTTATCCTGATCCCTTCCAAGTGCTATATAGACATAATGGCTTGGCGCTTTCCCTGATAGTTCAATTCAATTAGAAAATGAGAACGGTGTGGTTTTTTTTTTTTTACCTGTAACGCCTTTCAAGAGTTGTTCAGCTCTCATAGCAGAGTAAGTCCAAGTTTACCCTGTGATGATCAGGTTAGTAAGAAAATAACGTTCAAAATAATTAAGAATAATTTAATAATACAAATAATTACAGGCAACATGCCTGGGAGATTATTTAACTTTGTCCTTGATCAGCAAGGCTGTGGCTGTACCGGTTCGCACGCCAACAAATCCATTACAACTCATCTAATCAGGCACTTCCTGCAGAAACTTATCTAATTAACCTCCGGAAGACTTCGTTCAGGTGATATTTAAAGTTGAGTTTTAACTTGCGAATAATTAAAAATAATAACAGAATGAAATTAAAACCCTTACAAAAGGATACAATTATAAATAATATTAATAATATAATAATAATTAACAACATGTATTGTTAAAACAGGATACGGATTACCAATAAAAATATTAGTTACACGCTCCTTAATAAAAGTTATTTGCAAAATAATAAGCATTTCGTCCCAGAACTCCAAATACCTTACCTCTGGAAGGAAGGTAACTGTCAGGGGCAAGCTGGGATATGAGACAAGAAGCTGGGATATGAGGACAAGAAGCTGGATATGAGGACATGACGCTGGGATATGAGGACATGAAGTTGGGATATGAGGACATGAAGCTGGGATATGAGGACATGACGCTGGATATGAGGACATGAAGTTGGGATAATGAGGAAAAAAAGATGAGATATGAGGACAAGAAGCTGGGATATGAGGACTGAGCTGGATATGAGGACAGAAGCTGGGATATGAGGACATGACGCTGGGATATGAGGACATGAAGCTGGGGATATGAGGACATGACGCTGGGATATGAGACATGAAGTTGGGATATGAGGAAAAGAAGATGAGATATGAGGACAAGAAGCTGGATATGAGGACAAGAAGCTGGGATATGAGGACAAAAAGCTGGGATATGTGGACAAGATGCTGGGATATGAGGACAAGAAACTGGGATATGAGGACATGAAGCTGGGATATGAGGACAAGAAGCTCGGATATAAGAACATGAAGCGGGATATTAGGAAACAAACTAGGATATTAGGACAAAAAGCTGGATATGAGGACAAGAAGCTAAGATATGAGGACAAAGTGCATGGATATGAAGACGAAATGAAAGGATGCAATCCAACCACTTGGACTTTCTAGGTTTGAACGGCAACCCGGCAAGAAGCGAGTCCGTGGCTGTGCCGACCAGTGCAAATGGTCTGATCGTGGATGTAGGTTTTACAGCATCTGTCCTGGCTGGAGTATTTGACAGGGATTATCACTAGGACTCGAGTCTAAACTTTAGCGAAATGTGAAAATGCCATTTATTCCCCCTTGAAAACTATTTGGTAACTGAATCTTTTAGGTTATTTCAGTGAACATACATACATACATACATACATACATACATACATACATACATACATACATACATACATACATACATACATACATACATACATACATGAACACAGATGGACAGGGTAAAAAAACACTACATAACAAAAAAAAAGGAGACTTCAGAACCCGTATAATAGCCAGAGAAAGAGTGTGGGAAGCCGCCCTGTACTTACCGAGCGGAATTCGAGTTTTATTAAACTGTAATGGCCAGCGCTGCCTTCAGCAAATCTATTGGAAAACCACCGTATAGGCTTCTATAATATATATCATTAGCCTCTATAGAAACCACGGTTCGATCTAAATTGGCGGCTTCGTCAACCTGTCCGGTTCTTTCGTCCCTTCGCGGTGGCTACCCACACACACACGCCACCTCCCCCACTCACCCACCCACTCTTGGGTAAAGCTGGGTAAATGCTGTTAATGTAACAATGTATCAACGGTGATTTTGCTGATCCTACATTGACTAAGCGTTATTTGGGTAGGGATTTCTCCCCGGGGTAAATGCCTTTGTAAATGTCTTTGTAAATATAGCAGTTTCTAATATATATAAAAAACAGTCTTTGCTATGTGTGGGGAGACCTGCAGACTGAGTTAAGTTGGGGGCGGTATGCACACAGGTGCATACATTAGCAAAATAGCGTCTTTCATTTTCTGGTACAGGAAATTGGCACTAATAAATAGTTTGCCTATTAAGACGTTTTACAAATTATTACACATTCTAAAAAATAAAAATAAGATGCAATACAAATATTTCTTCTCGTTGTCTAATATGTGTATTATAATTATTAAAAAAAAGAGGAGGGTTCCTGCATAATTATTACATTAATTACTCATATTAACAAGCCATAAATATCAGAACAGCGGTTGTAACGTAGGTGAAGTTGGTGTTTATGTCGACTGATTGACTCATTCATAAACGATGTTGCTCCTCAAACCAACCCGTCCTCGACTCAAGTCCATTACATCCAGCGGTCGACCCCCACAGACGCATTCATAAATTTTTACATGTTGTTCATTCAAAACGGGAATTTTCTCAGATATAAAGCAATTTTATAATATATTAGCATATTGTGCATAATAGGCTGAGGCTAGGTTAGGTTAGGTGTTTAGGTTCTGTTGGCGATTATTTGTATTTGTAGTTCGTGGGGGAAACATTTACATCAGTGTGGTTCGAACAAAATTCGTCAGTGAAGCACTTGTTCCGGAAGTGTTCGAACGAAATCAGTTGTGAGTCGTGTGTAAACCGTTTTTCATTCATAAACAGGGGGATTGGCGGGTGCATGGAATCACTTTTGGGTCTTTGTTTGGAGGACGGGCTGCCTCAAACTGTGATACTAAGCGATCATAAAATAAGCTCAGATCACAGGGCAGCTC
Organism: Procambarus virginalis; assembly: GCA_020271785.1. NCBI lineage: Eukaryota > Metazoa > Arthropoda > Malacostraca > Decapoda > Cambaridae > Procambarus > Procambarus virginalis. The sequence goes on from WNGS01009631.1 coordinate 9,720,760, forward strand.
GTCCTCCAAACAAAGACCCAAATGTGATTCCATGCACCCGCCAAACCCCCTGTTTATGACTGAAAAACGGTTTACACACGACTTACAACTGATTTCCGTCGAACACTTTCGGAACAAGTGCTTCACTGACGAATTTTGTTCGAATCACAACGCTGTAAATGCTTCACCCACGTACTACAAATAATCGCCAACAGAACTCAAACACCTAATCTAACCTTACCTATGCCTATATATGCACAATATGCTAATATGTGTCCCCTCGACCCCAGAACGAGGGGACATGGGTGGAAGCTGGAAACTCAGATGAGACACAGAAATGTTAGGAAGTTTTCTTTTAGCGTGAGAGTAGTGGAAAAATGGAATGTACTTAAGGAACAGGTTGTGGAAGCAAGAGTCAATGCTCGATCCTGCAGACACAAATAGGTGGGTACACACAAACACACACACATGCACACACGCGTTCACACACACGCTAACACGTCCTCTTTTTCAATAATAACCTGAGGGAGAAAAACTTGTATCACAAATTTTGAATGTATAAAACCTATTATCCTAGGAGTAACTGCAGGATTGTAAAGACACGACAAAACCCGTGTTATGTGGACAGCTGTTGGATACGGTAACAGAATAATAATAGACTTTGTTGATGGGAAAAAGAGATTAGATTCAGTTGCGCCCTCTGTAAGTGGAGGGCGGCTACTCTGTCTGCTTATTACGCAAGGGGGAGCTGTCTATCGTCTCTCTCTCTTGTGTCCGACGTGCCGGTAGTTACCTATCTGTCCTGACCTAATTGTATCTACAGAAATTTAACTGTATCTCCTGGGGTCGGCTCCAACTTGAATTCATTCCTCTAATTAAAGTTCAAAGGTTTGCAACAATAGTTGATCGCAAAATTTTGAGGTTGTAGGTATGAGGGAAGACGTAAATCTAGACGTTACTTCACTACAAATGAGCAGGGACGTGACCACAACATTCAAAATTAATATAGATAATACTAAGTGAATGTAAACTATATATACAGAACATGAACCAGGATTTATCCAATGATCATGAGTCTGAAAAATATCTCATATGACCCATAGAGAGGAAAACAAGCACTTCTTCAGTGTAAGCATAGTGGGCAAGTGGAATGAACTTAAAGGGGTAACTCTTCAGGGAAGTTCAAGACGCAAAGGGGGGGTCGGAATAAGCAATTACAAGGGGTGACCAACGGTTAAGAGTCGGGGCCCAGCAGCTGACGCTCATCCTGAAAACACATACATAACCGAGTACATACATGCACAGAAATGCGCAAGGCATGAACTAAGATACAATTGTAAGAAAAAAATCATTTCTTTTTAATAGTTTGAAGATTCTGTAAAACTTTGACGTGAGAGGAAACTGAGGCCTTTGAAATACAGACCTTTAGTAGAAGTTTTGTACCAATGAGAGTGTGCAAAATTTCTATAACTTCACGGTATGATTAGTTTGAATTAGTTCTTTAAATTGTCTTTTCATCATCCAAATTTTGTGACGTAAATCGTACCAGTTTCTGTCTCTCCTCTGATGGTAAATTACACTTTGCTTCTTAAATATATATATACATTCAAATTATAAGTTATTTGTTAATTTGGGCCAACAATATGCATTTATCTTATACACCTGTGCACTGTTGTTGTTGTTGTTAGAGATTCGCTATTTGGAACAAACAGCTCCAAGTAGCACGGGCTATGGTGAGCCCGTAGTGGATGTTATTACCTGTGCACTGTTTTGTCCAGCCAGTATTGTAATGAGTGTGGCTACTACTAGTTGTTCATCGAGAAAGGGAATTATCAGGGTAAAAGCGCCAAGCCATTTACCACTATATAGCACTTAGAAGGGGTCAGGATAAGGATTTGGGATGGGACGTGGGGAAAGGAATGGTGCCCACCCGTCTGNGAAAAATTAATTACAATTTTGCCTAATCTGAGGATTTTGATAGTCTGATTAAAGTGAGGATAATGCTAGTAGTCACTGTCACGCAGGACAGAGGGTCATACATAAGACAATAGGTCTAAACTGTAGGCTGAAGCACATATATATCATGGTTACAATCAATGTTTTAATATATGGATATGTGAAAACAAGTTTCTACTGTGCACTGCCACACAAGGGCAGGGATGGGTTCATAGGTGATGCAGCTTAGAAGTAATATACATAAAAATTGTTCTTCATTCTTTAAAATGGACAAGCAAATTTTGGGTAAATTGTTAGGACGTCGTCCAGAACACCTGAGTCAATAAAATAGTTACACAGTTGGTGGTACAAGAGGCCAGGAGGTCTAAAGTCCTTTACGGTTTCACATTCATCAATGTAGTGTTCTAGTGAGTGCATTAAAGGTTTATCACAGAGTTTACAATCTGAGTATTCTGGTAGTGGCTCAGCCTCACTAACCTGCCAGATGTGTTACTACAACACTGGCTCCATTGATAGACTACCACAACACTGGCTCCATTGATAGGCTACCACAACACTGGTGCCTTTGATAAGCTGCCATAACATTGGTTTTTCTGATATGCTGTCACAGTGTTGGTGCCCCAGAGTGGCCTCCACAACACTGGTACTGTGTCCCTTCAAGAACTATACACTATTGCGATTCATTTCATCTCGCTATACCACGTCGACGCTGGTTGCTCAAACGTGTCAAACCTGGGCACGGCTGCCATGGGTACGGCGCTCCTGCAGGTGCGCTGTTCTATATCTGCCACAATAATATACCACAATGCAGGTACAGTGCTTCACTGCCACAGCACTGGAAGGCTCCACCTATCGCAGTTCTGGCCCTGTGTTTCACAACTCTTGGCTCTGTGCTTCACCACAACTCTGGCTCTGTGCTTCACAACTCTTGGCTCTGTGCTTCACCACAACTGTGGCTCTGTGCTTTGCCACAAATCTGCCTCTGTGCATTAACTGATTTGTCATAAAACTATTTCTCTTCAAAATCTTTGATTCTAGAAATATCAATATTTCCAAAATAACTGATTGATAGGACATTTTTTCCGGATGATTAGTCATTAACATTATTTTGTTTTAACCAGTGTATTGAGTTATTGATTTTTTTTACTTCCACATGTCATATTACATTTGTACTCCCTATTACATTTCTAATTAAATCCATTATCCCTTCCATTACTTATTTTCCCTCTACCAATGCCTGTCTTTGTCCCTTTATCCGTTACGTCTTCCCATTACACTATCTGTGATGCTCTCTATGTCTCTGTTTCTGTTTCTCCCTCTTTCTTTCTCCCTCCCTCCCTCCCTCTTTCTATCTCCCTCTCTCTACCCCTCCCCTGCTCTGTCTCTCTCTCTCACTTGTATTTATCACATGTGTCATTGTATCACATATCGCTATGTAGGTGTCAGTTCACATCACAGATCAAGATAGGTGATTGCGAGTGACAGGGGAGAGTGGATAGTGTTCATGACGATATGGCTAGGAGTAGAATAGTTAAGGGTTCAATGTTCATGATTTAATGAACACAAATGTTTGACAATTATGGCCAAAGTTTGATAAGTAGAATTTTGTTGCCAATTTTTCCGAGATCATTGTTACGTGAAACAGCAGAAATATGGAATTTTGTGTTATATTTGTTGAGAAGGTTTGAAGCTCATGCCATTTTGAGACATGGCATCATGCGATACTGTACTTGATTGGCACCGACCTCCGACCCGGCGATGTTGCGCATGTACCCAACACCAATTACTGGGAAAAATGGGAGAAGCTAATCTTTCCGTATTCCTTATTCACGTCACCCACCATCGGCCGCCCGTCACTTCCAAGGACAGTAGTCCACATTCCCTGCTGGGCCACGCATACCTATTTACTGTCTGTTTGGCCATACTGTGACTTATTATGGCCAAGCAGGCACGAAACCTACTGGGAGAACTGAACAGCAGGCAGTGTGAGAGTGGCTCAGCAGGTAGTGAGTGCTCTTCCATGCTGCTCAGTACCACCTACTGATGACCTCAACGGCGTGGAACACCAATTTCGGGCGACACTCTTGATTTAGCTCCTACAACTATTTCTGAGCCTATGGAGCGAAGCCTTACCACTGGCATGGCAGCGAATCGGGTTTTTATTATTAGGTAAAGTATGGAAGGATGAACTTTATTGTTGGTTAAGTTATGCAAGGGTGTTTTTTTTTTTAGTATGGGGTCAAAAGGGTGAGTTTTTTGTTTTGGTTCAGTAAGGTATAAAAAAGTTTGTTACATTGATAGGTAAGGAAAAAAAGGGTGAGTTATATTTTCGGGGTAAGTATGTAAGGGTGAATACTGTTGTTAAATAAGGTAAGAATAGGCTTTTGTTGAGTAATATTCAGAAGGGTGAATTTTATTATTGGATGATGCAGGAAGGAATGAGTTTTCTTACCCAAAATGATTGGTTAAGGTCAAGAGGTTTATATGACTCGATAAGATGGGCAGATCAGAGGCAAACAGAAGGAAAGATGTAGGGTAAATGAGGTCAAATCTTTTAGCAAGTTAAAATAGATTAGCAAAGTTAAACAAAACAAAAAGGTGACTTGTTTTGACTTTTTGACCGATATTAGATCCTCTTTTTGACCCCTAATCCCATTCCCTGACACCAATACCCCCCTTCCCTGGCACCAACACCCCCCCACCTTCCCTGACACCCCCCCTTCCCTGAAACCAACAGCCCCCCCCCTGCTCATCCCTGACACCCCCCTTCTCATCCCTGACACCAAAACCCCCCACCTTCCTGACACCAACACCCCTGCTCATCCTTGACACCAACACAACCTTCTCTCGACCTCTATTCATACAACTCTTCAGAGGATCAAGACTAATACCGTGAACACGATGCCACAAAGCACACGAGTATCCTCTTCAGTCAAGCATCTGCGACCCGGGGCGCCGCGACCTGGATATATAGCTGACGGATCACCATAATAATATAGACAACTGTCAATGCTGCAACGAACGAAAGGGAAGATGAGGAGGGAGGAACGCAACGAGAAACGAGGAACCAATCCACTTGAGAAGGGTCCAGGATGGACCGAAACGTCATCGTCCCGATAGATGAAATTGTTTATGTACTAATCTAAGATGAGGTCTGATAAAGACCTTTTGTGCCCGCTGTATGCTTTTTGCGCTACCGCTCACAGGATGAGTATGGGGTGCACAATAAACTAGCCGCCTCCAGCGGCAACAATAAAAAAAAATCGTCGTCCCTTCACCTTCTAGTGTGTGGTCTGGTCAACATACTTCAGCCACGTTATTGTGACTCCTCGTCTCCACAACGAGGAGTTAAGAAAATATCATACAAATAGTATAAGGAAGATTATTATTTTTTCTACTTTTATATCTTCTTCGTAAAGATATGATGTGATGTAGTTGAAGAAGAAGAAGAAGAAGAAAATGGAGGATAAAATTGAAGAAAAAATCAAGAAAGGAAGCTGTCTTGATAAGTAAGTTAACAAAGCAGAAATATTAGAATACAGCTACGATGTTTTTCCTGTCAGTTTACCACTGCAATTAACCAAGAGCTTTTCCACAGTGGTGACGTTAACGCATGACAATATAGATGCTGGGAATATTTACGAGTCACGAACGAACAGGCTAACAATGTACCAGAGAAAAATAAGATCAGTATCTTGTGTTGTTTCAGCTGCATCTTGCTTCACAATATGTCTTGACAAGGCTAGATGGAATGCTGATTAAATGCAACTAATCTTTCCTTAAACTACTTCTCACCTAAACCACTCATTCTCCCGTAATACAACCCCTCTTCGTCTCTACTCATACAACACAAAAATCTTCCTTAATTAATACAACAACTCTCTTAAAAGAACAATTAACTCCTTTTATTTGTAATCTCTCTTTCTCATAAACAGATGTTTCCACTACCCTTAAATGTTACTCTTCCCCTTAAATATTACTCCTCCACTTAAAAATATATTTCCATCCCTTTACGCAACTAATCTCCTCCCAATAAACAGATGTTCCTCTAACTTATGTAATCCTCTTTGTAAACAAGTGTTCCTTCTATCATTAAACAATCTCATCCTCTTTGTAAACAAGTGTTCCTTCTATCATTAAACAATCTCATCCTCTTTGTAAACAAGTGTTCCTTCTATCATTAAACACTCTCATCCTCTTTGTAACAAGTGTTCCTTCTATCATTAAACACTCTCATCCTCTTTGTAAACAAGTGTTCCTTCTATCATTAAACAATCTCATCCTCTTTGTAAACAAGTGTTCCTTCTATCATAAACAATCTCATCTCTTTATAAACAAGTGTTCCTTCTATCATTAAACAATCTANAAAACTCTCACACCTCAACAAAGCCTATCAACACAGAGAGTAGCAGAAGGTTCGCCCTCTGCATATATGTATCGTCAGGCCACCAAGTTAGACAGGTTAAACATCCCGAAAGGAACCACAATGAAATAGCAGTTCGGTTATATAAACTACGTCTAGGTTACAGATGCAACTGGGAAATTAGTGAACCAGGAGAGTGGAAATACATCTTCTGCCAAACAATCATAGAAAAGCCTCTACTTCACTATCTATCCTGGAATGTGAAGCAACCAACGACTTAGAAGAGCTTTAAGAGTCCCTGAATCTTGCAGTAACCACCTTGAAGCCATCAACACTGCCACTCTTCTAGTAATGAAAAGTGTCCAGCAGCTGGACACCCTCATAAATACTGTCACACTGTATCCTCCCCCCGGTATAGCAGCCACAAAGTAAGGACTGACATTTTAAATGCGAGCACAGCAAGCACTATGTTCTTTCACGACCAAAGATCAATTCACTCCAAAAAAATGCACCACTTACATGGTATTCATGCCCGTGCCACCTCTTGGGTGGCTTATCTTCATCAATCAATAAATCAAAATATTAAACAACACTAATAATAACAGTGAAAAATAATTGTTTCTACATTGTAACGGAATATTATTTGTAAAATATTTACAAGATACGTATAGAGAATTTGAATATTTTTGTTATTTTGAAGACCGAGTGATACGAGGCGTCTCTGATTATGAAATCTGAACACAATTTACACACATACAAGTGCATGTGTGTGTGTGTGTGTTGTTGGGTGTGTGTGTGTGTGTGTGTGTGTGTGTGTGTGTGTGTGTGTGTGTGTGTTGGTGTGTGGTGTGTGTGTGTGTGCATGTGTTTGTGTGTGTGTGTGTGTAAATTGCGAAGAGGTAAGGTAGACAAGGATGGATTATTTAACACGGGTGGTACACGTACAAGGGGACTCAGGAGACATTAGAAAGAACTTTTTCAGTGTCAGAGTAGTTAATAAAGGGAATGCACAAGGCAGTGATGTGGTGGAGGCTGACTCCATACACAGTTTCAAATGTATGATATGACAAGAGCCCAGTAGGCTCAGGAATCTGTACATCAGTTGACTGACGGTTGAGAGGCGGGACCAAAGAGCCAAAGCTCAACCCCGCAAACACAACTAGGTGAGTACACACACCACACACACACACACACCACACCACGGGGGCCTCGTAGCCTGGTGGTAGCGCGCAGGTCTCGTAATTCTGTGGCGCGGGTTTGATTCCCGCACGAGGCAGAAACAAAGGGCAAAGTTTCTTTCACCCTGAATGTCCCGTTACCTAGCAGTAAATAGGTACCTGGGAGTTAGTCAGCTGTCACGGGCTGCTTAGGGTGTGTGTGTGTGGTGTGGGAAAAAAAGTAGTTAGTAAACAGTGATTGACAGTTGAGAGGCGGGCCGAAAGAGCAAAGCTCAACCCCAACCAACTAGGTGAATACACCCACACACACACACACACACACACACACACACACACACACACACACACACACACACACACACAGTGGGAGCAGTCAGCACTCACCTGGACCCACCTGTTGACACACACACACACACACACACACACACACACACCACACACACACACACAACACACACACACAACACACACACCACACACACACACCACAACACCAACACACACACAACACACACACACACACACACATTTACACATACACATGTGTGTTTGTGTGTGTGCTGACACATTACCCACGTTGACATACAGGGGTTAAACCCATGTTGAGAATATGAGTGAAAACAACAATCTATTCCTCAGCCAGTCCCCACAACCCGTCTCCTAATGTCCATCAGCCTATCAACTATATCTGAAAATCATTACTCTTCACTAGTCCACTGCAAATTGCGAAGAGGTACAGGGGTAGGAGGAGGAAGAGGGGTAGGGGGAAGAAGAGGAGAAGGAGGAGGAGGAGGAAGAAGAGGAGGAAGAAGAGGAGCGTGAGGAGTGAGTGCACAGCTTTAGGAGGGCACAGATGCAGGCGGGAGTCGTCCACCCGAGCTTAATCTTGTTACAGCTCACCACAAGGGTGCGTCTGTCCACCCACACCAACCTCTGCCTCGGCTCTTATCTCTCTCTCACCCCGTCGCTCACCCGCGCACCACATACCCAGCTGGCTGGCTGTCCCTACCACGCAGCTGGCTGGACTTCTACTACACAGCTGGCTGGGCTTCAACCATCACGGCTACCGCAGTGCTGGTGCCTCTGATTGGCTGCCACAATACTGGCTCCATTGATAGGCTACCACAACACTGGCTCCGTTGATAGGCTACCACAACACTGGCTCCATTGATAGGCTACCACAACACTGGCTCCTTTGATAGGCTACTACAACACTGGCTCCATTGATAGACTACCACAACACTGGCTCCATTGATAGCTACCACAACACTGGCTCCATTGATAGGCTATACAACACTGGCTCCATTGATAGGCTACCACAACACTGGCTCCATTGATAGGCTACTACAACACTTTTATTATTATTAACATCTTTATTGACAAATTAATTACAATTTTGCCTAATCTGAGGATTTTGATAGTCTGATTAAAGTGAGGATAATGCTAGTAGTCACTGTCACGCAGGACAGAGGGTCATACATAAGACAATAGGTCTAAACTGTAGGCTGAAGCACATATATATCATGGTTACAATCATGTTTTAATATATGGATATGTGAAAACAAGTTTCTACTGTGCACTGCCACACAAGGGCAGGGATGGGTTCATAGGTGATGCAGCTTAGAAGTAATATACATAAAAATTGTTCTTCATTCTTTAAATGGACAAGCAAATTTTGGGTAAATTGTTAGGACGTCGTCCAGAACACCTGAGTCAATAAAATAGTTACACAGTTGGTGGTACAAGAGGCCAGGAGGTCTAAAGTCCTTACGGTTTCACATTCATCAATGTAGTGTTCTAGTGAGTGCATTAAAGGTTTATCACAGAGTTTACAATCTGAGTATTCTGGTAGTGGCTCAGCCTCACTAACCTGCCAGATGTGTTACTACAACACTGGCTCCATTGATAGACTACCACAACACTGGCTCCATTGATAGGCTACCACAACACTGGTGCCTTTGATAAGCTGCCATAACATTGGTTTTTCTGATATGCTGTCACAGTGTTGGTGCCCCAGAGTGGCCTCCACAACACTGGTACTGTGTCCTTCAAGAACTATACACTATTGCGATTCATTTCATCTCGCTATACCACGTCGACGCTGGTTGCTCAAACGTGTCAAACCTGGGCACGGCTGCCATGGGTACGGCGCTCCTGCAGGTGCGCTGTTCTATATCTGCCACAATAATATACCACAATGCAGGTACAGTGCTTCACTGCCACAGCACTGGAAGGCTCCACTATCGATCGCAGTTCTGGCCCTGTGTTTCACAACTCTTGGCTCTGTGCTTCACCACAACTCTGGCTCTGTGCTTCACAACTCTTGGCTGTGCTTCACCACAACTGTGGCTCTGTGCTTTGCCACAAATCTGCCTCTGTGCATTAACTGATTTGTCATAAAACTATTTCTCTTCAAAATCTTTGATTCTAGAAATATCAATATTTCCAAAATAACTGATTGATAGGACATTTTTTCCGGGATTAGTCATTAACATTATTTTGTTTTAACCAGTGTATTGAGTTATTGATTTTTTTTACTTCCACATGTCATATTACATTTGTACTCCCTATTACATTTCTAATTAAATCCATTATCCCTTCCATTACTTATTTTCCCTCTACCAATGCCTGTCTTTGTCCCTTTATCCGTTACGTCTTCCCATTACACTATCTGTGATGCTCTCTATGTCTCTGTTTCTGTTTCTCCCTCTTTCTTTCTCCCTCCCTCCCTCCCTCTTTCTATCTCCCTCTCTCTACCCCTCCCCTGCTCTGTCTCTCTCTCTCACTTGTATTTATCACATGTGTCATTGTATCACATATCGCTATGTAGGTGTCAGTTCACATCACAGATCAAGATAGGTGATTGCGAGTGACAGGGGAGAGTGGATAGTGTTCATGACGATATGGCTAGGAGTAGAATAGTTAAGGGTTCAATGTTCATGATTTAATGAACACAAATGTTTGACAATTATGGCCAAAGTTTGATAAGTAGAATTTTGTTGCCAATTTTTCCGAGATCATTGTTACGTGAAACAGCAGAAATATGGAATTTGGTGTTATATTTGTTGAGAAGGTTTGAAGCTCATGCCATTTTGAGACATGGCATCATGCGATACTGTACTTGATTGGCACCGACCTCCGACCCGGCGATGTTGCGCATGTACCCAACACCAATTACTGGGAAAAATGGGAGAAGCTAATCTTTCCGTATTCCTTATTCACGTCACCCACCATCGGCCGCCCGTCACTTCCAAGGACAGTAGTCCACATTCCCTGCTGGGCCACGCATACCTATTTACTGTCTGTTTGGCCATACTGTGACTTATTATGGCCAAGCAGGCACGAAACCTACTGGGAGAACTGAACAGCAGGCAGTGTGAGAGTGGCTCAGCAGGTAGTGAGTGCTCTTCCATGCTGCTCAGTACCACCTACTGATGACCTCAACGGCGTGGAACACCAATTTCGGGCGACACTCTTGATTTAGCTCCTACAACTATTTCTGAGCCTATGGAGCGAAGCCTTACCACTGGCATGGCAGCGAATCGGGTTTTTATTATTAGGTAAAGT
>WNGS01009631.1:9812033-9823166 GCA_020271785.1 Procambarus virginalis
ATTCTGAATATTTACTAAAATCTTCTGTTTAGGGGTCTTCTACCAGAGAAAAAAAAGAAATATCTATATCTAGGTTTATCTTAGCATCAGGGCTTAGCTGAAAGAGGAGTTCTTCAAAACTCATTTTCGTAATTTCAAGGTGAAGAAAACAAAGTGAATTACTATAGAAGTATTAACTTATTTAATACCAATTTGCCACAGGTTGTGCAAATATATATAAATAAAGTGTAATATATATATATATATATATAGATATATATATTAGATATAATACTAGTATATATATATATATATATATATATATATATATATAGATATATATATATAAAAAAAGGGGTACCACCTTTGGTGCAGTTGTGGGGACCCATTGCCTCATAGACGTAAACAAAGAGCATTCAGGGAAACTCTTATTGCTCGTCGATGAATTCGTATATTGCTTGTATCACACCCTTTTTATATTGTTATATACTTCATTGCACAGGTTACAAAATACTTGGTTACGAATTTAATAGTACTAACATACATTACATAATTACAATTAGAAATACATATTTTTTACTGTATAATGTATATGACAAACCTACTTAACGCTTATTACAATTCAAACCCTTCCTCGAGCTGCTAAGGTATTGGACCCATGCCAAGATGCAGGAAGCATTTCTCCCCTCTGAACCACAAAAACTAACGTGAAATATGCCAACTCTTTTGATACCCTTTTGGATACCCCTAATCAGTTTATCGCCCAGTCTCCCAGGAATTCATGCCATTTAGCCCACGAGCCAAGGGTTTCAGAGTCATTCGGAACAACACTGTAGGTGTTGTTCTATCATTCCACTATCATTTTCACTGCACTGAAGGAAGGTTCTGGCCAATGTGGAGGCGCATGTGTAATCCCCACACCATCAGCGTTCCGTCCTGGAACCACCAGCATGCCATGGTAAGCTGGTGACCCCCGTCTGGACACAACCGGTGTATCGTTGGGTCGGTACAGGAATGGTTCTCCTTGTGCCGGTCAGCGGGCAGTGGCGTGGTTCCTCTTAATGAAGTCGTTGATTTCTTCATATCTTGCAATCCATGGAATGCTGATATTCTTTGTTTTTACTGAAGACTATTTTATATGACATTCATTTGCAAGATTTTTCAATAGGTTGAAGCGATATCTTTTAACAGGCCGTTGGTTCCTTGTTATCAAATACGTTGCATAATTTTGCTTATTTCTGGTGATAAGAGCGAGTTGTTCTGTTCGTTCAAAGGGAATATCAGTTTGGTTGGAGAAATAGGGAAATAGATTCCAGAAGAGAGAGGAAATGTCAGCATTGTGGAGAAACGCCCGACAGACCACAGGAACATTATCTAAAAACAGCGTAGAGTTAAAAACCAAATGAGATTCCCACTGAGGCTTAACAGTGCGGAAGAAGTTCTTTACACAGTGGACATAACCATATACTGAACCCAAAGTACGAGTCCAACTACTCATCCACCGCCTGGATGAGAAATGAGTAGCTCTTGGGAAAGACAGGAATGAGTAACACTTAGTGGGCCAGCCCTAAAATATCCTATGAAAAAAAAACTAATTATCACATACCACATCTCTTGTTTGATTTTTTTTAAGAGGAGAGAGACTTGTGGAGAAGCCAAGTACTTGTGTGGGAATACAATTTTTGATCTTTTGTAAAAACACACACACCAGCATTCTCTTCTCTGTTGCAGAGACGATGTACGACACTGACGCTTGCTTCTCACTGGTTTTATACATGTCCTAGTATCTATATGTTGTCTTACTCTCAGTAGACAAGCTAGTTTTCTAGCGCATTCCACTGCAACACGTTTCAAGTGTGTTGAGAAGGAATGATTTCTATAAAGTTCCACTCTGAATATGGTATTTGGCTGGTTGTAAATCAGTGTTTTCGTGTCTAGTCTCATCCAAGCCGATATATTTGGTACCTCGGTCAGAGAGTCATCAGTTGGGTCCTGTCTTTGGAAACAATAACTTGTTAATAACATCCTCTCCAATTTAAAAATAGTTTTATCATTATATAATATTAATATACTTTTTTCATTAAGACCCTCTTTGGGTATAATTGCTCTATCACTAATATATACGTTTTATTCTTTTTAGTAAGGAAGCTGTATTATTCTTAAGCTCGTAATGATCCTGATGAAGACCAAGACGCCTTAAGAGTGAGCTGAGATTATCCTGAGGTAAGTAATATAAAGTTAAGTGATCTCAGTATCATTTGTTCGCGTGCTTAATACTGTTCTAGAGAGCTGGGAAGCGAGCTTAGCTGATCCCGAATTTTACTTTATGCGTTGACTCGAGCACCAGTAAGGTATTTCTGAGGTCAGGTCGTTATCGTAAGCATCCCTTGGCCTAGTTCGTAGACGATAGTTTCGTATTTTTCGAATGTTCGAATAACCTCAAATGAATGAAATTTAGAAATTTAATTCTTAACCAACTCGAAGGAATGAGTTGAGAACACCCATCTCTGAGCCTAAAACGTCTTTGGTGAGTGAGCTGAGAATGGTTGCACACGACCTGATTCGGATGAAGCGACTATACCTTCATCGATATGAAACGATGGTTCGAAAGTTGACAAATGACCACACCAGTAGCTAGGATAACCCCCCTGAATAATCCAAACTCACAGACCTGTTAAACCTGAAAATAAAAGTGAATAAAAGATCACTATAGAGCCTTACTGTTAGCTGAGACCACACACCTGTTGGGGTTTTTGATAACACACACACACACGTGAGAGCTCAGATCACATGAGGACGAGTTCAACACCGGCACCTGTGAAAGCAACACACGAGCGATCAATAGAGCACATATGTGTGAGTTAACATTACACACAATCAAGCCACGACACAATTCCTTTAAGGATACCAAATTCCTACTAGCCTGTGAGCCCAGATCACCCGCCAACCAGAAAAAAACACATTATTATTATTAACATCTTTATTGACAAAATTAATTACAATTTTGCCTAATCTGAGGATTTGATAGTCTGATTAAAGTGAGGATAATGCTAGTATCACTGTCACGCAGGACAGAGGGTCATACATAAGACAATAGGTCTAAACTGTAGGCTGAAGCACATATATATCACGGTTACAATCAATGTTTTAATATATGGATATGTGAAAACAAGTTTCTACTGTGCACTGCCACACAAGGGCAGGATGGGTCATAGGTGATGCAGCTTAGAAGTAATATACATAAAAATTGTTCTTCATTCTTTAAAATGGACAAGCAAATTTTGGGTAAATTGTTAGGATGTCGTCCAGAACACCTGAGTCAATAAAATAGTACACAGTTGGTGGTACAAGAGGCCAGGAGGTCTAAAGTCCTTTACGGTTTCACATTCATCAATGTAGTGTTCTAGTGAATGCATTAAAGGTTTATCACAGAGTTTACAATCTGAGTATTCTGGTAGTGGCTCAGCCTCACTAACCTGCCAGATGTGTCTATAGCCAAGGCGAATTCGCGCAATGACTACATCACATTGCCTGGTTCGGCTACTATGCTGACCATACAAATACCTATTATTACAAAACTTGTCATAACTTTTAATACTGCAGCTTTCAGGTCTCTGGGCATTTCTTAGTTCTTCTAAATCTGAATTAATTTCTTTAATTTGTATGTTTCTAATAACTGCATTAGATAGTCCAAAGTCATAATCAATGTTTTCTTTCCTGCAAGCCTCATTGGCCAATCGATCTACGAAATCATGTTTTCCAACTCCAACATGGGATGGGATCCACACAAAAAAAACACAATTCCCGTGAGGTGAGACCACCTGCCTGAGCTCAGAGGCGCACCTGAGACTTGAGCTCGAGGTGGGTCGCGGCCACATCTACAAGGCCGCTACTATGCTCCTTTGATGTCGTCGCGTCAGCGATATTACGGACGGTGGTGTTTGTTGTCGGGTCTCAGGGGAGAGGGTGATAAGGAGGGTAGGGAGAGTGAGGGAGAAATGGTTCAAGGTAGGTAGGTAGTGAGAGACAGATAGAGAGAGAGAGAGAGAGAGAGAGAGAGAGAGAGAGAGAGAGAGAGATAGAGAGAGAGAGAGAGAGAGAGAGATAGAGAGATAGAGAGAGACGGTTCAAGGATAAAGACAAAGGTATAAGACTGATTTTGTGTGTGTATTTACTATCTGTGTCTGCAGAATCGAGCTATTAGCTCTTGGACCCCCGCCTTTCTAATCATTAATTTTTCCTCTATTATATCTACTACATATATTTCTAACACACACAGACACATCCCCCAGGCAGCACCCGTAGCAGCTGTCTAATTCCCAGGTACCCTTTATTGATAGGTGAACAGAGGCATCAGGGTGAAAAAAATCTGCCCACTTGTTTCCGCCTCGGCCGAGAATAGATCCCGGGACCTTGGGACTACGACTCTCGGGCGCTGTCCACTCAGCCGCGAGCCGTGTGTGTGTGTGTGTGTTTGTGTGTGTGTGTGTGTGTGTGTGTGTGTGTGTGTGTGTGTGTGTGTGTGTACTCATCTAATTGTACTCACCTATTTGTGCTTGCGAGGGTTGAGCTTTGGCTCTTTGGTCCCGCCTCATCAACTGTCAATCAACTGGTGTACAGGTTCCTGAGCCTACTGGGCTCTATCATATCTACATTTAAAACTGTGTATGGAGTCAGCCTCCACCACGTCACTGCCTAGTGCATTATATCTGTTAACTACTCTGACACTGAAAAAGTTCTTTCTAACGTCCCTGTGTGTGTGTACGCGCGCGCGCGCGAAGGTATGTGTGAACTTGCATATGGTGTAGTACATGTGTTGAGTTGCAAGACAATTGCTAAACGGGCACGAACTGAGGTGTAATATTGCAACATTTACTCTTACATAAAGTACAAAAAAACGAACTTTTTTCTTGAATTCTTGAAGAAACTCCCTCAAAAATTACAAAATAAACCTAAACAGTAATTTAAAAAAAACCCGATAGGGATAAAAATTAATGACTGGCATCCCGTTATTAATTTTTAACGGTAGGGGGGGAGAAGAGGGGAAGAGTGGATGGGGGGGGGGGAAGAAGAGGAGGAGGAGGAGGAGGAGGAAAGAGGAACAGGAATTAGGATGAAAAGTTGTAAAACAAAAATATATATAAAGTATGCTGCAAAAAAAAAAAAAATCCCGACGAGAATGTACAAAAAAGTCATTAATTACATCCCAAGCACTCGCCCAGCCATTAACCTCAACGGAACGAACACATTCCGAATGGAAAATAACTTAAAATTTCTAAATCTAACACCTCTTGTGAGGAGACAATATTCCGCAGTCCTTAGACGGTGGTCTATAAGGCGGACGTTCCATGTATCGGAGAAAGATGGTGGTCGAATAAGGCGGACGTTCCAGGTATCCGGGCAAGATGTGACCCAGCGAGGCGCACCGGGAGCACCTTCACTTTAATTATCATTCGTCAAACTTGTGGAATAGAAAAAGAATACTGATGGTGTAATCTGAGATCTTAATGATAATAACACACAGGAGGAGGTGGCGGTGAAGGGGATAAAGAAGGTAAAGAAGAAGAAGAAGGTAAAGGTGTGTTAAAGAGAAGGTTAAAGAGGGAAAGGAAGAGGTGAAGGCGGTAAAGAAGTTGAAGAAGGAGGATGAGAAGATGAAAGAGGAGGAGCAGGTGGTGGAGACGAGTTAAGACAAAAACAGAAAAGAAACGAGAGACAGAGGAGAGAGAGAGAAAAGGTAGGAGGAAACAGCAGTAACACATACTAACAGAAGGAGAAGAAAATAAAAGTAAAACTCCACAGAAGGAAAGGAGGAAGAAGAGGGGATCAGAAGAATGAGGAAGTGATAAAAGAGAGAGGAAAGGAATAAAATAACAATGGTGAGAACAGAAAGGGCATAAGAGGCAACAAACTGACAAAAATATGAGAACAAAGATAAGTTAGATAGACTTAAAGAACATGAAAGAAACACACTACAAGGGGAAAAAAAAGTGGATTAAAACGCGACACTGATGACAGTTGTAACTTCGACAGCCCATCATCTTCTTCTCGAGGTTATCTTGAGATGATTTCGAGGCTTAGCATCCCAGCGGCCCGGTCCTCGATCCTAATTATCATCCGAAAATGTGGAGAATACCTGCTGCTAGAGTTTGCTGTTTATAATAATTTTTTGTTCCTGTCGAGAACGGTGACTGCTATTACTGGTAATGCTGACGATGCTATCTGGACAGATGACAATCTTATCTAAATATCTGATTAGCTTATCTGGCTAGCTGACGACCCTTCTGATCAGGTGAAGATCCTATCCAGTAACCTGAGGCCCTCTCTCGTTAGGTGAGCGCCGACCAAGTTAACTGAAGTCTTGAATGGCTTGCTGGGGGTCTTATCAAGACAGTGTGTGAGTGAGGCCGGGTGCAGTCTATAATTAAATAGATTCGGTTATACTGAATGAGTTTGATTCAGCGTATCTGGATACTGAGGATTAATTGCACGAATTAAGAGGATATCGATTAACAGTGATTCACGCATATTGGATTATTGTAATTGATGTTAGTTACATGTTGTAAGTTACTGTCCGATATTACTCCCTCCACGTTAATCCTCGGGGGAAGAGGGCTTAGGTGCCCTCCACTGCCAGCCCAGGAGGGCTTGATTCCCTCCACCATCACTCCGCGTGGGGTAAAGGTTCCCTCGAGATTACAGTAAACTATAGACGAAGAAACTCCCTTCTCTCGTTTATAATTTTGTTGATGTACAGTAATATATAAAAGCCAAAAGTGCCTATTTAAAATGCTAAATATTGAACGAAATGGAAAAGGCGTATCAGTTCGGAAATAAATAAATAAATAAGGAACTTTATTCACTTCTTGAAAGACAGAGGATGAAAGGGGTCGGTGGAAATATTGTTTAATCTTATACATTAAATATTATTTTTTAAATATCCTGCACCTCATTAACTTTCTGTGATAAAATAAAATGTCTTCAACGTCTTGAAGGGCAATCTAATATATGTTTCTTTAGTAAATAATAATAATACATCTTCATTTTTTCCTCTTAATATATATTTCCTAGCCCCTATGAAGACTTGTTTTTATTCTACATTCATTTCCTCGTCCCCTCATTTCCCCTCCCCCTCATTTTCTCCTCCTCTATCCTCCCTGTATTTTCCAATCCCTATCCCCTCATTTCCCAAGCCCCCGTTTCCCCTTTCATCCACCTTCTCATTTTGGCGTTCATAATATACACATTGCCAATAAAACTTGAGAATGTCACATTTAACGAATACAAAAAACTCTTTCAAAATAGTTATTAACTCACACATTTACATAAATATTAAACATTTTGATTTTACTATGTGGAACTGCGACATCGTCTCTATTCGACGTGTAAACAGAGTTGATAATGCGGAAAACCTATCATATGTGGGCAAAATATATACTCTTCAAAATTCCTCTCACCTTGTGCAAGTTGATATACAAAATTTTGTGCTTACATTTTTTCATTTTAAACTATTGTATTCCAATACACATAATAATATGTACTTAGTGTATTATTAATAACCTGCAATTATTCAGAAAAATAGTTGAATGCACAAGGAAGAATTACTGTGATTTTTCTTAAATCGTTAATGGATGACATTTCTATAACATGTTTTGATATTTTGCAGCGTGAAAAAGACAGTATAAGGATTTATTCCGGCATTATTATCCGGCTGATACATGTTTAAGAGCGTTTAGGGTTGAAATTCTGTAAGATGAGGCGGGAAACTGTCGACCTTATTGGCTCGCCAATAGCTCGTTATGCTGCCTACTTTTTTGACGCCTCCAGATGGGAAACGTCCGCAAGGGGTTAATGATGCACCGATGTTGGCAGCAAATAACATCAGCATCAACCACCATCAACGACTAAAGACTGCACTCATTAGAAAAGACGTGGAAAAGGTCTTTAACACTGGCATGATGGCGTTAAATTCAAACTCTGTAACAACTTTGATCTTCCTCTCATCACCATTAAATTACTTTGCAACTACTTAGACAGCAGGACAATGAGGATTAAGTTCCTCCAACGACACTCAAGACTATTTTTTACTTACATGCAGGACCTCTGTCCTTTTTCGGACACTTTGCATCCTCTACATTAATGACATCCCTGATCCTCTCCACCGTACATCATTAACTATCTGCGATGCTGATGTCTCTCACTTTGTCACCAGCAATTCCTTAGACGCACTCTCACAAAAAGCACAAAACGAACTTGACGTTGTAGCAGAATGGGTGTATAACTGGCGTATCAAAACTCTGAAAAATACAAAATCATCTACTATTTCTGTAAACTAAATGCACGCTCTCTCCCTATTAAACTCTTTTCACTCTCATATTCCTACTAACATTTCAGTATCTCCTTCAACCACAGTTTTTGGCCTCACACTTGATCAATACTTACACTTTAATGCACACATTGCTCAGAAACATACAATAGCTCTTCAGGCAATAGGAAAATTTTACAGACTAAGATTTACCAAGACACACAAAATTGCACCTCTATAAAGCACTTATAAGACCTTTTTTATCATATGTTCCACTTACTCTTTCCTTAGCTGCACCCACTAACAAACTAAAGCTCCAGAGGATCCAGAACAGAGCTAAGAGATCGACAATCAACACTCATTGGCTAGATTTCAACACCAGTGAAAGCCCTTCATGGTAGCACAAACATTTCTGCCCACAATGTTTATTGGAAAACTCTTATTAAAACAAACAAATTGACAGACTTCTTTCTTACCACGAACAACACATTGATTTTCTTCTACACACTGTCAGGCAACCACTCAACACACATGATCTCTACTCCTTTCTTCATGATCATCCTCCTGACTCTATATTTCGATAATTTTTTGCTGTCATCTACCATCACCTTACCATCCGTAACTTCTGCCGTGACACTGTGGAGCCAATCACTGTGATGATGCCAGACTGATGGTGTCCCTGTATGTTGTCACTGAAAAGCTCAACTCGTGTACTTGCGTCTTAAGTCGCGACCTACCGACACGCAGCTGGGTTAGGCCCTGTCACCTTTTTCTTCTCCTAATTCCTCTTCCCCTACTTCTCTTCTTCTGCTGTCCCCACTACCAGCTCCCTCTCTGGGAGTATGGTAGACTTATCTATCTTAGACTTAGACTAGATACAGGATAAGTCAACCAAAAGCATCAGCATCAAAGGCCCCAACACCATCAGCAGACAACCATCATTACTACAATCACCTCCTTAACCACTGTCACTGCAACCAATACTTCTATCACCACTTCTACAACCACAGCCTCAACCACCACCACTACAACCACTGCTTCTACCAACATTCCTAAAACCTCTACCAATACAACCATAGCCTTAACCACCACCAATACAACCATAGCCTTAACCACCACTATAACCAGAACCACCACCAGCAACCGCAAGACGAAGATGCCCCAGAGCTCTGCCACTAACTTAATATTACTGTGAAAACTTTGGCCGCGTTCCCAGTTAATATTCAGCAAAATTCTCCAGGATTATGTTGTCCCGCGGTTCTGCCCTTAAGTGGCGCCCGAGGACCACGAGGAAGAACTGAGAACATGTGTGGCTTGATTCCTTAAGCTCCCCGAGTGATGTCAGCTCACGAGGCTGCAAGACGGACACCAGATAGGCATTTTTCCCCCCAACGCTTCGCATCGACGACGTCTGTTTTGCTTTAAGGAACCGCATATTTCGCGAGCGCGGGTCATCTGAGTGGCTTGGTCAGCATTCGAATGATTTATATATTTTTTTCGGGGGTCTTGGTGAGGACTGTGTACTAGAACGTCCGTTGTGTGGGGTAGATCACGGCGCGCTCCTCCTGTTAGTGTCGGTGGGTGTGTGTGTGTGTGTGTTGTGGGGTTGAAGCCAAGACTTGGGTCGTATACTTAGGAAACATTACTTAGTTTAATGCGGAAATTTGTATCCAGTACACGAGGAGAATGCGATATATGTGCGTACTTCTGTTATATATTATTCCACCGTTACTAAACACAGTTTCGGCATACATAATGGTATACATGTTATTCTATCGTATATACTTTAATCTACAGTATACATGTTATTCTACAGTATACATGTCTTTTATAACATCGAATATAATGTTCCTTTTGATGTATTTAATAATACATCATTCTTCTGAAGATGTATTATTAAATACAAAAAGTGCTTAAGGAAATTCTTGTTTCAATTCTTCGTAGTGGTCTGACACTGTCACATTTTTCATCACGTGTAATTTTCGTGATTTACACACACACACACACACACACACACACACACACACACACACACACACCACACAACACACACACACACACACACACACACACACACACAATAGGGTATTTCAGAACAAATTATATAATCTCGTAATCTAATAACTGACAAATTCTCGTTCAAATGATCTCAAATTATAATAGAGTGTGTAGAAACTAAAAATTCTATATTTAATGTTTTTTTCTCTTCGGGAATAGAAATGCCATTCATTGGAAAATAAAATGCATTTTGTGTGTTAGAGTATGAGCGAACCAGTCGAACAAGACTGTGCATTGTGCATTTTTTGAGAGAATTTGCTAAAAATGCACCACCTGCAATGCAGATTTGGACATGGAACAAAACGTTCAAAACGAAAAGGTTCTCTGTAAGGGGCAAAAGGCACCATTGACGACCTCCAGTATCGGAAGAGATGGTCGAGCGGGTCCTGGATACATTTTTGCCAAGCCCGCCTATAATTGTTCAACCACTTGGTGTGGAGGGTAGAGCGACGATCTCCCTTCATGCAGGTCAGTGTTCAATCCCCGACCGTCTAAGTGGTCGAGTACCATTCCTTTCCCTCGTCCCATCCCAAATCCTTATCCTGACCCCTTCCAAGTCTATATAGTCGTAAAGGCTTGGTGCTTTCCCCTGATAATTCCCTCCCCCTCCAACCATAGTTTGGCGTGTGGCAAGGAAACGTTTGTGAAATCGTTCATGAAATCCACATACCATTGAATTTCTCATTCAAATTTTGATGAATAAATAAAATTTTTGCTTTAACGTTAAGCCCATTTAGTTTCATTTGCCTAGTCTATGTTGTTACTCGGATATTTACATAATCAATAATATA
>WNGS01009631.1:9834669-9867523 GCA_020271785.1 Procambarus virginalis
TTAGATTTTGACTGTGCCATTTTCTTGCTGACTGCACTGTAGTATTGGTGATTGATGCCTACCGTTTCCTGTTGATTTCAAATTCTGTCTAAGCTACGCAAAAAATGAATATCTAATTGTCATTGATTATCAGCAAACGTACAGCTATTATCTAAAGATGCGTTTTTAAAGTGTAAAGTGGTGCAAAACGTCATGTGACGAGCCAGGCCATACAACATTGGACACAGACCTTAAACTGAACACAGCAGTACAATGTGTTGTTACCTAATTACCGGGGACGAGTGTCCGCGTAAATCTAGCTTGGTGTGTGTGTGTGTGTTGTGTGTGTGTGTGTGTGTGTGTGTGTGTGTGTGTGTGTGTGTGTGTGTGTGTGTGTGTGTGTGTGTGTGTGTGTGTGTGTGTGTGTGTGTATTCACCTAGTTGTATTCTCCTACTTGTGCTTGCGGGGGTTGAGCTTTGCTCTTTCGGCCTGCCTCTCAACTGTCAATCAACTGTTTCTACTACTACTACCTTTTTTCACGCCACACACACACACACAAACACACCAGGAAGCAGCCCGTGACAGCTGACTAACTCCCAGGTACCTATTTACTGCTAGGTAACAGGGGCATAGGGTGAAAGAAACTCTGCCCATCGTTTCTCGCCGGCGCCCGGAATCGAACCCGGAACCACAAGATCACGTGTCCAGCGTGCTGTCCACTCGGCCACCGGCTGCGTGAATAAAATGAATAAAACTATCAGGAGAAAGCGCCAAGCCATTACTACTTTATGACTGGGAAGGGGTCAGGATAAGGATTTGGGATGGGACGGGAGGAAGGACTGATACCCAACCACTTGGACGGTTGGGGATTGAACGCCGACCTGCGTGAAGCGAGACCGTCGCTCTACCGTCCACCCCAAGTGGTTGGGATGGCCGGCTGTGTGAGTGTGTGTGTGTGGGGGGGGGGGTCCACGTTAGCGTTGAGTATGTGGCATTAATATGTATGTGGACTTGTATGCAAGTAAAAATGCTGAACTTACGATGTCATGGAATTTAAGCGTGTAGTAGTTAGCGTAATATTGTTGAAAATGACCCTGCCAGTATTTTATGGACGCTATTATTACATTCTTGTCGAGCTGCTTCAGTTGTTCGTAAGTTTAATTTCAGGATGGAAGCCCTTAGCCAGCACAGAAAACGAAGGGTGAGTAAGTTTAAATTATACTGACCTTAAAAGCTCAAGATGCAACAACGTTCTATTTGGTTTTATAAACCACAGCATATATATAACAACTTGCATTTGAAGTTATATAGTTCAGAACTATACGCTGCTTAGCATTAACTATACACTATGACAATTTCATCCCATTTTTGCAGCAGTTGTGAAGCTGTTACTCTTCCTGGTTAATGGCATGTTGTAAGTACTGTACGATGTGACCTGTACCTTTGACCTTGATTTGCCACTCCGTAAAAAATCCAGCCTCCCAACCTAACCAAAAGCATACGAACCCAAGCAACCCACCTAACCTATCGAATCCTCTGCATAGAATACGTAGATATTTGTGAGCTGTTACTTTCCTAATAGGTTGCATTTGAAGCGATGCTTGTGATAACGTTAAAAACACGACCTATTAGTGGAGACGAAGGGCTGGTCTAAGGTCTTGCAAGAATTCTTGGACCAACCGGGCTGTATGCTACGAGCAGCTGCAAGCAACAACCTGTTGGATCAAGTTATCACAAGTCGAGCCTGGCCTCAGGCCGGGCTCGGGGAGAAGAAGAACTCCCGAGAGAGTTCCAGGTAAGCTCCAGGCCAAAACAGAGGGTTAGCGGGAGTTAACAGTTTACACTCTCTTATGAAACTTTTTTAATTATTAGACATACTGATCACCAATACTTGAAAAATGTAGAAATACATGAGACGGAGGAATTTTTCAGATTTTTATTTAAGGCCTTTTCGCAATACAGGCCTTAAATAAAAATATTTAAGGCCTTTTCATAGGCCTTAAATAAAAATATTTAAGGCCTTTTTATGGCACGCGCGCTCGCACATACGCACCCGCACACACCAACGCACATATTCATAAACGCATATAAAGATGCAGATGATTTTGAAAACCATAAAGTGCTCAATTTTTTTTAAGCATATTGACACTAAATAAACCGAAGACCGACATTTGTAATTTAATTTCCCTTGTATTTTCTTTCATTTTCATATATTTATGTTTTTCATTTTTTTTTATTATTAACTGTCTTTGTTAATAATTAATACAATTATTATTATTAATATTATTTTGAATATTTACTGCCATTATCCACTCTTTTTCACGTGAAAGCCTTTCAACTATGGCATAATTATTGAGTGGTATGTGTATGATTAAGCCCAAATATTGTGTTCATTTCACCTCTATTAAGTTACAAATTTTATATTTTACTTTCATCGCGAGACATCCATATACAGGAGACCTAAAACATCTTTCTAGATTTCTCTCTCAATTTGAGTATCTTAGAATCAGTAATCATTTATAAACAGCTTTATCTTAAAAAAAAAGTTTTAAACCAATCTATACTGCTTCCTAGATTCGAAGTTGGAATTATGAGGAAACTATTGTCACAAAGAGATGGCTAACTGACAGTCCAATTGAAGTTAGATCTGTGTTATGAGCTGTGTGTGTTTAGGGTGATTTTAATCCCGGATAGCTCCAGAATCTGTTGATGCAGAATGCTGAGGGTGTACTCAATTCTATAACTTCATGGTGTGATTAGTTTATATTAATTCTACTTGTAATAGTCTTATCATCATTTTAATGTTGATATAAATTGTGCCAATATTTGTCTTATCGCCCTAAATAGTAATGTATATTTTATTAGATATTTAAAGGTTACAAGATGTACATTAGTTAATACAATAGGGGTTTAAACGTTATGGATCTCTTGGAGCTCCTCCGCTTCCGAACAGGAACCGAGGACGCAGCAGGCGTTTCCCCTCTGGATCGCCACACTAAGGAGCTGAAACAGGAAACTGGCAGCCCTTGGGTCTCTGGTGATGTCGGTGAGCCTGGAACTCAATTCTTTGAGGAATCCCAAAACACTCTTACCCCCAGGGGGCCCATGTGTCTCAGACGCTATGGGAACAAAGGTGTATTGACCTTCCAGACGCCTGTACCTGATTGATTTGGCTCTTTCCCTGTGGTTGGTTTCCCCTTTTTTAATATATTTATGGGTTATCACCTCTGGTTGAGTTTGTATTGTAGTGTAGTGTAATGTTTGTAATTAATGTAGGTAAACTTTCCCAATTATATATGTACAACATTTGTGAATAAAGTCTATGATTTTAATTGAACTGAAATAATGTAAATATACAAAAACATCATAAATATCCCATGCTCATCCCATTTTAAATTTCTACTCAGATTCGAGAATATGCTAATTCTACTTTATCTTCAATGTATTTATGGAGAATTGCACAAATGGTTCTCATACCATAAATTCGTGCCTTTCCAAACACCAATGTGTATACATTGTCCTGCTTTACTTTAGGCATTGTATAAGCACCTTCTCTTACAATCGAGTTTTGTTCTTTTATATTTTATAAACAGCTTAAACTGTGGCCGATATTTAGTCAACCTCTCGTTCTCTTCCATTGTTGCAAGTCTGCAGTCCTTGTATATACTGGAATGTCTGCCTTATGCCTCTGCTGAGTTAGGAAATTATCAGGAGCAAGCGCTAAGCCAGTTTGACTATATAACACTTGGAAGGAATATCAAGAGCTTGGATATGAGGATTAACTTATTTGATGAACTGAAGTGCCATTACTCAACACTTGTAGAATCATGGCATATTTAAAGGGTATTTCATGTACCGTGCCAGCTTTAGTGGGTAGGGACGATCCTGGTTGATTTTGATGTTATTTGATGGATCTTGACATCTCATCGTTGCCTTTGTCGGTAAGAAGAAATGAAGGAAAGAAACTATCAGGGGAAAGCGCCAATCCACGACTATATAGCACTTGGAAGGGGTCAGGATAACGATTTGGGATTGGATGGGGGAAAGGAATGGTGCCCAACACTTAGACAGTCGTGGATTGAACGCCTTTGACGATAGTTTGACGGTGTTTGATTCGTGACTGCTGCTGAAGGAACTTGACAAAGCAACCTACAACACTGTACCGCTCAACAGGTATGTGAGAGTGCGGTAGACAGTACATAACTGTGGTAGACGGTACACGACCATCTTAGACAGTATGTGATTACTCGGTGGTTTTGCTAAGAAACTTCGTATCCAGGCTCAATGGGTTCTCGGCCTGGCGATGGACCGTTTTACATGGATAATGAGATCTTAAAAATTCCATTTGGGAGGGACTCCTAATCAACGCTTTCCTTCCTCCTTCCAAATCCCAAACTCTCCCCACTCTCAAACAGTTCATCCGTCTAATACCACCTCTCCATCAGTCATCCCTCGACTCAACTTACCACAACTCCACTCTGGTCTACTATAGGTCTGCGTTACCAACCTGCTTCACTCTGTTGCTAATCTACCACTTCTCCAATCACGACCCACCGACACACTCCACCTCTCCAGTAGTCAACCCCCAACACCAACAAGTCATCCCATGGTTAACAAGTGGAATGAACTCAACGAGGACGTTGTGGAAGCCACCTCCACCCACAACTTTAATGCCAGATTTGGCAAAATATTCGTACGTCAGTATAATTAAAGTGCAACTCGTGCAACGAGGCCAGTAGCCGTGCAGAAAGAACTTCACTTCACACCCGCTTAAACACTGATAGGTAGGTAAGTACGACCACTGTACTCACTGTATTAAGGGCTATTCATGCCCGTGCCACCTCTTGGGTGGCTTAATCTTCGTCAATCACTCAATCTCACTGTACTCGCAACAATTGGATGTTGTGAGTACAGTGGGACTGGGGTTGAGAGGAGGGTCACGGAGGAGATGGGGTGAAGAGGGGGGAAAGGGTGGATGTGGGGGAGGGAAGGAGACCTGGGTGCAGCCGTATACTCCTTCTATATATAAATGGAAATGTCTGTCTGTTCGAGGTTGGAAGGGAGATGGGGGTGAGGGAGGGTAGGGAGAAGATGGAAAATGAGAGAGATAAAAGGGAAGAGGGTGGACGGACTAGGGAGAAAGGGGGGATATGGGGAGAGAAGAAATGAAAATGGGTGGGATGGGGCATGGGGCAGAAACATATTACCCCGGGTACCGCCGGGTATACCTCTCCAAGTAAGAGATGTCTGAGTGAGAGAGAGAGAGACAGAGGCGAGAGACTATTAAGATACACATCACCACCAAAATACTGAGCTTTGAAATATGTAGACTGTGAAGCCTGACTTAGTCATTACAGCAACCTATCACGCATGACACAAGCCCGCATGACACAACCGCATGACACAAGCCCTCACAACAGGCACAAAGCAGCATCCCTTCTACAAGATGATCATCAGACGAACACTGGTAGAGATGAGAGATGACAGTTCTCATCCAATGATAGCCACGCGAAGAGTGAGTTATCCTGTGCTATAATTATAGTTTAATAGGTTATATGTCTGATATTTCAGCCAATCGCAGAGTGCCACATGTCATCTTGATCCTTATTGGTCGAGAACATCACGTGCAAAATACTATAATAACAGATGATCAAGTACATTATTTCCTGCCCTGCAACAAATTAAACAGACGCTTTGAATAATACCGAACTGT
Source organism: Procambarus virginalis (assembly GCA_020271785.1). Lineage (NCBI taxonomy): Eukaryota > Metazoa > Arthropoda > Malacostraca > Decapoda > Cambaridae > Procambarus > Procambarus virginalis. Next base: position 9,840,363 of record WNGS01009631.1, read on the forward strand.
TGCGTGACTCTCAGGGGGAGTTCTGAGATGTACACAGCAAGCAATGTGGCACCGTGCCAATTGTCAGTCAATAATATGTCATTTGGCGCTAGGGTCATTAACTCTGGAGCTCCCCCCCCCCCTTCCTCCCTCCCATTGGGATCAATACTTGGACCATTGTTGACGTCACTACTCTATACTTACGAAAGCACACAAATTGCCTTATTATGTTCCAGGTCATGCTTGCGTTCTCTGAATCCTTCCATTCCATTTTCTCATTGTTTGCCTTTACGTAAGTTTTTTTTTCTTTCTTTCATTGTAAAGGTTTTACGCGTTTTCTTCCTCCTGTCATGCTCTTTATTTTTTTTCGGATATACTTTATATTTTTGCCTTTCATTTTTATTTCTCTATCTTCTTTTCTATATTCTCTTCCCTCTTTCTTTTCCGATATATTATGTCACGGATATTTTTATTTGATTTACTTCCTCCTTCGGTTTTCTCCTTTTAGGAAAAAAACATCTTCAATAGTGGTGCGAGAAAAACAGTGGCGGATGTCAACACCAAGCAGGTCAGCGCCTTGACCTCCGCCTCTGGGAGGGTTCACTAGGGTTCGATGCTCTTAGGTTTGTTTTAGGAGACTTCAAGATGAATGGAGAATTGGGGGAAGTTCCGGAAGTTTCATGGAAATTTAACAACGTGTATCAAGAGGATTCACATGAGTTAAACCGAATTAAACTGTGTAAGGGTTCAGAGCGTTTCAGAAGCATTAGGGACTCTCTATATCAAAGGGATTCAGAAGAGTTTATAAGGTTTAGGAGGATTTGGCAAAGTTCAGGAGGCTCTAGGAGGATTAGGAAAGCTTGGATGGTTTTATGTGAATTCGGATGGTTTAGGAAGTTTAAGGATTATTTGGAAGGTTTATTAGATTCTAAAATGATTAGAAATATTTAGAGGGTTTGAGGAAGAATGTGAAGGCTCAGGAGGTTTTATGAGGATTGGGATGATTTAAGAGAATTGGGAAGGATTAGAACGTTTCGAAAAGATTTGAAGGTTTTAGGAGGATTTGGATGGTTGAGAACGTTTTGGGAGTATTTGTGTGGTCTAGAACATTTGAGGACGCTCTGGATGGCTTAGAACGTTGTAGGAAGACCTGGATGGGTTTAGGATATTATTGGGGATTCAGAAATTTTAATGGGAATTACTTGTGTGTAAACTATTTACAGGCAACCATTACAACTCATACATTTGTCTGATACGTGTCAATTATCTGGTAAGTACGTTTTGATAAAGCTACTTGGTAACTAATTCTATAAATCAAGTACCTTAGTTCTGAATTAGTGCCAACCTATATATTATTTTTCTTTAAAATCTAATTATAATAGTTTTAAATCCGTTGTTGTTTAAATCCAGATTTATATAGTTTCTAGATACATAGGTAAAACTGTTCAGTTAGTCGAAAATTTCAGTTCTGTTTTTTAGGGAATGTCAGCTTATATTGTGTTCATAATGGAAGTTCCTAATGCTCTGTAAAATAACTTATATAACAAGAAAATTTATAGTCATCCAATAAACCAGTTCCGAAAACTATACTGCATTATCCCAATGTTGTGTATCACTGAGATAATATTTGAGAGGATATATTAACGCCTCTTATGTAGGTAAATTCTGGTGCTTTGTTACTTTATTTCCAACATTTATGCATTATTCTGTGTTACTGTGTCTACACAGATTCTAAGACCAGTTTAACATTCCGATTTAACTATTTCAGTTTTCTTCAGTTTACAGATGAGTCTGCACATCTAATTTGCTTTGCTAGTTATAGAACAGCAATTACCAGTCGTTTTTTGAAAGTCTGCTTGGGCCGTCCGTAGAGTGTTTATCTGAAGTTGTGAAAACTAACATGATAAAAATCCCCATCACACAGGATGGTTAGTCATACAGGGCCATATGTTTAGTAGCCTGCACTTTGCCAGTGCAGGCTACTAAACATATGGCCTTGTATGACTAACCATCCTGCCAGATGGAGACTTTTATTACCACTGCTACCTTATTCAATCATGTGTTGATGATATCCTCAAAATGCTTCTGGAGTCTGCCAGTGCAGACTGCCCATCACATGCCTCTGTATGACTAACCATCCTGTGTGATGGGGATTTTAGCATCATGTTGCTAGCTTTTTAACACACTGAACTCCCTTTCAAACAGTCTAGGGTCTAGGGTAGCTGGACAAAATACAGATGTACCTAAATATGTTAAGTAAACAAAAAAAAAAAACTACTTTAGGGCCATATGCCAATTTATTAATGTTGATATTCATTCGGTTTAAGTATTGGGAGAACAACAAACGTCCTAAGACATAAAATTCTAAGTCTTCTTCATGTGAAAGCCGCATTTGAAAGTCTTTCTAAAATCTATAGATCCACAGCATCATGCACTGTGCATATATATATATATATATATATATATATATATATATATATATATATATATATATATATATATATATATATTATATATATATATATACATATACATATATATATAATATATATATATATATATATATATATATAAATATATATATATATATATATATATATATATATATATATATATATTACTATATATATACATATATATATATATATATATAATATATATATAAATATATATATTATATAATACATATATATATATATATATATATATATATATATATATATATATATATATATAGCAAGTTCATCGAAATAGGCAAATAGGCGGCCCACCACCAAATAATGGCTAGGTAAGGTACTGCGCCCACAGGGTAAATACCATTAATTTTCTCGATGGCCTTTTTATGCAGAACAAGCTGGGCAAAAGTGCACAACTGCATATGAAACTTCGTAAAGCTTGAACGAGTTTTGTGTAAGGAACGGAAGGGAGAAAGCGCACTTTGCCCCCCCCCCCCCCCCGTGGTGGAAAACAATGTCTCTAGAAAGGTTTGTATAATGCAATTACCCATTTTATTAGTATCAGCAAGAATTGTACATATTTTTCCTAACAAAAATTCCAAATGTGAATTTTGCGCTTCTAGTTCTGCGTAAAATGTATCTGGATACTCGTTAAGTCTCAGATTAGAGCGACGATAACAGCAAAATTGGCTTTGGGAGCACAAACTTGTACGACTTTTTGAGAGATAAGTGTACACAGTGTACGATAAATACACACGGAACCAACACCAGCAAAAAATACATGACTAGATAAGGGCAAATACCTTAGTAACACTAAGATAACGAGATCACTTCCGAGAGGCAGCTGGACATTATTTTATTTCTCAGTGTGCTAGAAGGAGATGAAGTCCTTTTAGCTTTTGAAAACTTTNGGGGGACGCCGCCCCCTACCACTTAGGCTTACTGGACCCCGGCAGGCAGCCCCAAGAGCAACAGCCGGGCTAGAAGGAAGGGATGTAGAGACTGAGAGAATAGAATGGAGTGGGAAGGGTAATGGACATAACATGGGAATAGAAGAGAGAGAGAGAGAGGAACGGCTGAGAATGTAAAACAAGACACATGCACGGATACTTAAGGATGAGTGTGGTGGAGGCAGGAGGAAGGAAAAGAGGAAGAGAGCGAGGTTATCCATATATCTTTAACATAATATATTAAAATCGTGTTGATGTATATTAAAGTTTATCGTAATAAACAGGAAGCATAAAGACGCTCTCCATCATTTTCGCATAATACTTTTTTCAATGTTATTCTTAAATTTCTGTAACTCAAGAACAGGAATATATATATGTATATATATATATATATATATATAATATATAATATATATATATATATATATATATATATATATATATTAGGCTATAGGCTATGCTGCAAGGCTCCTAAAGGACGCTGTATTCGGCCATCATATTAAATATTTATGCCATGATCCGTCCTCTAGTGAATAATGTAGCGGCTCCCTCGGGATGCCACGCCAGTGGGGTCGGCCAGATGGTGCCGCTCATATTGTTCTTTTTTCCTCCAAGGGACCACTGAGTGACTGTTTACGTGTTGGGGACTTACCTGCGTGGTCATAACGCAGATCGGGACGGTTTTAGAACAATACTTTACCTTCGGACTAAGAAATCTGCATATTAAGTCCACTACGGGCTCACCTTAGCCCGTGCTGCTTGGATCTTTTGTTCCGAGTAGCTGAATCTCAAACAACAACAATGACTTAGTAATGCTAAAAGATATATATTTTCTCTCAAATTTGGCTAGGTAATTGGGTTATCTTATATCCCATGTGTGGCAAGCCATGTATGGGAAGGTTATAGGCACCCATGCACTGGTGCCCATACACTGATGCCCATACACGGGTGCCCATACACGGGTGCCCATACACTGGTGCCCATACACTGGTGCCCATACACGGGTGCCCATACACTTGTGCCCATACACTGGTGCCGATACACGGGTGCCCATACACGGGTGCCCATACACGGGTGCCCATACACGGGTGCCCATACACTGGTGCCCATACACCGGTGCCCATACACTCGGTGACTTAGGTTCGCAAGCCGAAGTTTTACAAACTCGAGCTTGTTAATTCTATTTAAAAAAGACATTTAATGAATAAATTGTTTTAATTATATTACAAATAAAACAAAATTTATTTTGCTGAAAGGAGGCGGCAGTTTTATTGGGAACCAATTTTTATTCTATTATGCGGATATATTTTACAATGTTAAAAGAGAAAACCGAAAATTTAAAGTTGCAGATGTGTAACATAACAGGTTTATCTCTACCTTTTCTTTAATGTTTTCGTAGGTTAGATTAAAGAGCTTTGATAGTGCAGTTGTTGATGATTTATGAGTAAAACAATTTATTCTGAACCGAAACGAGCTTACTGACCGAAAATATTGTTTACTTATCCTACACCCAGGACCTATTCCTTCCCCTGAACCTCTACCTAACCTGACCTACTCCTCCCTGAACCACATTCTCTCTGGACAGCCTGTCTGTGCTTCATCTCCTAGACCACGTCTATGGACCTCTTCTGAAGACCCCTACCTCCCTAGACCTCCTCCGAAGACCCCCCTACCTCCCTAGACCCCCTTACGAGGTCTACTCCCCCCCCCCTCCGGACTGCTCGTGTTGGCCTCTCAAATCAATAATAAAATAAATATCTGCAACAGTGGAGTTTCTATCATTGATCATGAATAACGCCATATGCAAAAAGGCAGACGGTTGATAGATGCATAGATAAATATAGAGGTGGATGGATAGATAAATGGAAAGTTGGATGGATAGATAAATGGAAAGTTGGATGGATAGATCAATAGATTGGTGAATAGATCGATAGATAGATGGATGGATTGAGGGATGCATGGATAGAATGTTTAATAGATGGATGGATTGCTTAATGGATGTATGGTTTGATGGATTAGATAAATGCAAATACAGATTAGTACGTGGATGGATAGATACATGGATAGGAAAATTAGTAAGTGAATGAATGGACAGATGGATGGGTGGATACATGGATGCAAAGATGGATGGAGAGAGATGAATAGATAGATGGATGGATAGATGGACAAATGGATAGATAGATGGATGAACAGATGAATAGAGGGATACATTGATTAATAGATAGATGGATGAATAAATGGAGAGAAAGGGAGACAAATAGATAGGATGATGAATTGATGGATGCACGGTTGGATGAATTGATGGATATATGGATAGAGAGACATATAGATGTATAGATACATGGATGAATAGATGGATGTATAGATGGGCATGTAGATAGATGGATGCCTGTGAAGAGCCACACTAGCCAGAGGGGTGGGGATAGATAAATCTATCTATTTATGTTCATTTAACTGTTTTTTGGCCCAGGTACCAAAACCTGATCCGGCCCTGGATATTGTGGATCAACATAGCTAGCTCCTGACACTTACTATATATAGCCCTTCATATTATCTAACCCTTGATAGCTGCATATATGTGGATGTTGATAAAAAGATAAATGAACAAAAAACATCCACCTCCCTTCAACATCTCTTACCCAACAACCTCATTCAAGTAGAACAAAGAAGAAGAACAAGACGACACAGGTGGAAATTGGAAACTTGAATGAGTTAAAGGAATGGAAGTTCTCATTCTCTCCATGGGCGGGTGTTCAGCGAGTGGAATGCACTGAGAGAGGAACTGTAGATACAACCCTCCTCTATTCACGTTCACAAGTTTCATTCATTCGATATATATCATTCGATAACACGATATATAACATAACATTCATAGCACAACGACGTTAGAATGAATTTTTTCAGTGTCAGAGTAGTTAATAAATGGAATGCACTAGGAAGTGATGTGGTGGAGGCTGACTCCATACACAGTTTCAAATGTAGATATGATAGAGCCCAGTAGGCTCAGGAATCTGTACACCAGTTGATTGACAGTTGAGAGGCGGGACCAAACAGCCAAAGCTCAACCCCCGCAAGCACAATTAGGTGAGTACAATTAGGTGAGTACAACCGTTCCTCCATTCACAACTTTCCGGATAGATTCGACGAAGAATGTGAACGTCAGGATAGATTAGTTGTAACGCCTCAGGTATAACAAGGCGGGACAGAGAGAGTGTTAGACCTGACTTAATAGCAGTCACTGTTATGGGTATAAGGACACAGGGCCCCACTTGCCTAGCAGCTAGGAGGAGGACCTTGGGTCGGGTCCTGGTCCGCTCAACGGTAACTTGGCTTAATTTCACCTTCGTCCTGGCTGCCATATGTTATATATTAGTACTTTGGAGCGTGCTGTATGCCATATGTTGCCATATATTAATGCATGGGCGCGCGTGCACTTCTGCAACATCCGGTTCTCAGGTGACTCCACCTGGTGTCTATCGAAGGATTAAAGAATATTAATGTCCTGGACAATTTGCACTTACGGTCAGTTACTTGATTCATTGTTAAACAACTTAGAAAGGTCAAATTCGCAATATGGTGTTAGCTAACTAGGGTGTTGAGCTTTCAGCCACTCCTGTCGGTGATGCCCCAACCACTCATGCCCACCGTCAAGGAAAACGATTATCATTATTATTATTTTTTTTGGAAGGGGGGGGGGGTTGACCAAATATGCCGAGACAGGATGTATGGGTTGTGTCGGGAGTGTTATATGCGACGGTTGCTGTTTCCTTCTCAGTCCTAATGGGCCACTTTATTCATCACTATTTATAATATATTCGGTTTATTTTTAATTTTAAAATTAATATTGAATATCCTCGTTCACGAGGATTCGTTCATAAAATGGTTGTTGATAAATAATTAAACATAAAAATTTTTAATACCATTTTCATTCAGACGGTAAGAAGTTAATATTAATGTCCTAGCACCGTTCATTACAATTATTAATTATATACCGCATACCATAACTGGAAGGCCCATTATGACATGATAAAACAAATTATCTTAAATAGATTTATTATAAGTGATAGGAGAAATATCAAATAATTTAAAGAGAAGACAAAACGAGACACATAAAATTTCAAAGATATTTAAAGAAACTAAATATAACATGAACCTATAGACATTTCCTCAGCCTGTGCGTTTTACATCCACAATAGATTTAGGGGATACCCTGAATCACAGTCACCTTGAACGTACAGCTCGTAAAAAACTGAATTAATTTCAACAGTGTTTAAAATGCTTGAAACCACGCCGTTTCTCAGCGAAAGTAATTCCTCAATGTCCGATATCCGGCTAGAGGTATATTCCCGTTGTCCCTGGTGTTGCAACCCGTCCTTGCAAATTCGTATAGTCAATATTGACTTATGAAATAAGTGCACAGGCGACATACTTAACATAATAGTTTCCCTTGAAAATCTTCATAGAAAACACCGACCTTACCTAACCTACTTAGTATGTTAAGATAAGCATCTTATTGCTTCGTAATTATAATTATTACCTAACCTATACCTATAATAGGTTAAATAACAATTGTAATTACGAAGCTATAAGATGCTTATTTTAACATACTAAGTAGGTTAGGTAAGGTCGGTGTTTTCTATGAAGCTTTTCAAGGGAAACTATTATGTTTAGTATGTCACCTATGCAGGTAACTAATAAGTCAATATTGACTATACGAATTTGCGAGGACGGGTTGGGTGACTAGTAGTTTTAATCTAACCATATATCTTTAGACCTGTAAGTTCTTACAATCAACGTCTGGTGATGGTTATCTTGAGGTTATCTTGAGATGATTTAGGGGCTTAGCGTCCCCGCGGCCTCTAACTCCCAGGTACCTGTTTACTGCTAGGTAACAGGGGCATCAGTGTGAAAGAAACATTTTGCCCATTTGTCTCCGCCTCCACCGGGATCGAACCCGGAACCTCAGGACTAAGAATCCGAAGCGCTGTCCACTCAGCTGTCAAGCGCCCATGAGATAAACAAATGCTGTTTGCTAGGAAGGTGATTCGTTTCGGACTTATAAATAACATTCGTTTCTGAATTATTTATTGAGATCTAAGTGTGGATATCTGGCTAGATAAGAGATTGCAATGAATGCGACGATGACATCTACGATTCGTCTTGAACATTNAATTGGGAGTGATGCAGATTCGGTCGTCGCCCTACCGATCGCAGTCGAAGGGGCGGTCGGAAGATTCCACCCACCTCAGAGACAGCTCTGAGAATGTTCTGCACAAGCAGGAAGACGAGTGGGAAGAGACAGCGGGCCCTGTTTTGTTGGACATTTGCAAAGCAGTGGCTGAACCGTTATATCTTCTCACATTTCCAGCTGGTGAACGGACGTGAGGTGTGGAGCCCTCGGTCCGCAATAGGTAAGCAGTGGACGCCCAGGATGACCTTGAAGACGGTCTGCAGACACATGAGGAGTGTCACACATTGGCGGCTGCAATACTGGCTGGAAGCCAAGATTTTCAGTGGAAAGGACAGCGTAGTCGCAGATGCGTTGTCCCGCATGCACTAACCAGACATGACTCTTATTTTAAGGGAGGGGTATGTGACGGTGTTCCCACCCTTCTAATTCTCCCACGCCTGCTGTAAGAGTCATGTCCACTATTCCGAGCGTTCTCTACATTGCAGGCAACAATTGAACATATGTGGGAGAGAACAGTATTCTCGAAGAGCCGAGAAATTTGCGAAAATAGAACATTTTGGCCTGTGGGATAGGCCCTTTAGGGAGCCAATATGGCGCTGGCAAGTCTGTTCTCCCGCCAAAACTGTGTGACGTCAGTGGCGCCAGATTGGTCACCGTCAGCGACATGGCACTGGGAGCCAATGAAAACCAACTTTGGGAAAAGTGACGTCACATAGGCATAGGGGGTCCGCCCGTGTTGGCGCCAGGCGATATCAGTCTTTCACGACACGTCCGAGAGGTAGGACGCGCGATCGGTCATCCTGTCAGAGTGACGGATTTACCGAACTCCGGTGGATTTAAGCGTCTCCAGTTGTTGGCACGCACTCTGTGAGGTCTTCCTGCAACCCAAAGTGGCTCAGATAAGGAATTGACAAAATATTGAGCAACAAGTGCTCAGGGGACAGGTGCGTTGCAAGAAGTGGGCCGGGCATCGACGTGTGTCGTCGTTGGCAGTTCACCAGTATAAGAGGCAGCTTAGTGGCCGGGCCACCCACCGTGAGTGAACCAGGTTGACAGCCTTGTCAACCAGGTTGAACGTGTGATCGACGATCCTGTCAAGTTTGACAGTAACCCCACCTTCGTGGAACCCTACGAGTCAACAGTTGGATGCAAGCACGTCGAGAAGTCTTCCCAAATACCTAGCGATATATCTAGACGACGAGGGAATTGACAGTGTTGTGAGCTTCAAGTGCTCTGAAGTCGGGTGCTGTGCGTGTGTCGTCCGGGACGGCTGATAACTTCAGTGACTTCGTAGTGGTGAGAGGCAGTTACTCTGGGAGTACAGTGACAAGGACTAATTGGGAAACGTACGACGACCGCCGAGACGTAGGCTGGCTGCCGTAGTTGGGAGGAAAGTTGACGGCCAGGAGACCGACTTCAACCCAGCGACGTACTGTAGGGAAAGAAGCACGGACCTGCTGTGTACAGAAGCGGCGAGACGCGACATCCTAAGGTGTGGGCTTGTGTTTCTGGATGAACGAGGCGAGAGCCTGGACCAGGAGCTACAACCCAACTGTCATCCTAGGATAGGTGAAGTAGGTGTTTACAGTTCCCTCCCATTTCCCCTTTAGTTAGCTATATATATTCTTGTCAGGATATTTTGTATGTCGTGAGCAAGTCTCACTTGAGTTTAAGTCACAGAGAGCACAGTATGTGGTGAGGCTACCCAGAGCGCTCACAGTATCAATTTACATATATATCTGTGTGGGTGTGTGCAAGCACCAAGATTCATCAGAGAATTTACTGTGACTATTATTATTGATCTGTGATTATTATTATTATATATATTGGTAGTGAACCAGATATTGGTGTATTGATCTCTATATAATCTATTGATATAAATGCCTGTGGATTGATCTATAATCTATTGATATAAATGCCTGTGGATTGATCTCTATAATCTATTGATATAAGTGCCCGTGTGTTGATCTCCATAATCTATCGATATAAATGCCTGTGTGTTGATCTCGATGATCTATTGATATATATATGCCTGAAGTTCGATTACTGATTTATATATGACATGATTGTGTGCTGAATAATATATATATGAAGTGATTGCCAGTGATATCTCTTTGAGAGGAAGTATAAATATAAAGAAAAGTTCAGTGATCAAGTGAGTGCATTCACAGTAAATATTATTAAGAATAGAGTAATCTTTTGGTACAGTGAAAAGTCACTGTGAGAGTATTGTGAATATAGATGTTGATCGTGAGGCCAGTGAAATCATAAGTAAGCCATGTGAACGTTGAATAGTGTTTTGGAAAAAGTTAAATAAACGGTGATCGTGACAATTAGAAAACAAGTACTAGTCTTTCCCACGATCGCGAGGGCCCGGTCAGCTGGCATTTCTGACAGGTGACACGTGCCGATGTTGCCATATGGTGCGCTCTAGAATATTATGCTATGAATGGAGCAATCGTCATATATTAATTCTGATACATTGATGCATGTATATTTCTCGTGATATTTTAAGTAAAATACCAAAACTCTTTGGTGTTTGATATCATCCCCTCCATTTATCTTGTGACCGTGTGAGGATATAAAGTAGAGTGACCTGCCTGATACTATATGACTGGATTTGGCTCTTGCCACAATTACACCTAACCACTGCAGTGTTACTGGACATCTAAAAAACCAGTTGGCGACCTTGAGGCTGTGTAAGAGTTCGGTGTCGGGAGGGCCACAGATTGAGGGAACGATCTGTGCTCCCACTCATCTTACAAATCTAAGGCCGGTTGTGAGACCGACTGGGATACTCTCCGAGGCCAGCAGTGGAGCCTAGAGGATTGAGGGAAGACCCGCCGAACGACGGTGAGTAAGGGTTATTGTTGGAGCAACCACCTGGAAAGGAGATCCAGTCTACTGTTGCTTTAACCCTTCTCTTACGAGAACACCGTGAAACCCCGACACATATGTGGTATATAATGTTCTGAAAGATTCCTTACACAAGTTTCTAAAGGCCGTTCTTATGTTAGCCAACCTGGCATATGCTGCTGATGTTATCCTCTTGATATGAGCTTCAGGGGACAGGTCTGGCGTGATATCAACCCCCAGGTCTTTCTCTCTCTCTGACTCTTGAAGTATTTCATCTCCCAAATGATACCTTGTATCTGGTCTCCTGCTTCCTACCCCTATCTTCATTACATTACATTTGCTTGGGTTAAACTCTAACAGCCATTTGTTCGACCATTCCTGCAGCTTGTCCAGGTCTTCTTGAAGTCTCAAGCTGTCCTCCTCTGTCTTAATCCTTCTCATAATTTTGGCGTCGTCAGCAAACATTGAGAGGAATGAGTCTATACCCTCTGGGAGATCATTTACGTATATCAGAAACAGGATAGGTCCAAGTACAGAGCCCTGTGGGACTCCACTGGTGACTTCACGCCAGTCTGAGGTCTCACCCCTCACTGTAACTCTCTGCTTCCTATTGCTTAGGTACTCCCTTATCCACTGGAGCGCCCTACCTGTTACTCCTGCCTGTTTCTCCAGCTTATGCATCAACCTTTTATGGGGTACTGTGTCAAAGGCTTTCCGACAGTCCAAAAAAATGCAGTCCGCCCACCCTTCTCTTTCTTGCTTAATTCTTGTCACCTGATCGTAGAATTCTATCAAGCCTGTAAGGCAAGATTTACCCTCCCTGAACCCATGTTGATGGGTTGTCACGAAGTCTCTTCTCTCCAGATGTGTTACTAGGTTTTTTCTCACAATCTTCTCCATCACCTTGCATGGTATACAAGTTAAGGACACTGGCCTGTAGTTCAGTGCCTCTTGTCTGTCACCCTTTTTGTATATTGGTACTACATTAGCAGTCTTCCATATTTCTGGTAGGTCCCCCGTTTCCAGTGACTTACTATACACTATGGAGAGTGGTAAGCAAAGTGCTCCTGCACACTCTTTCAATACCCATGGCGAGATTCCATCCGGCCCAACAGCTTTTCTCACATCCAGCTCCAATAGGTGCTTTTTGACCTCATCTCTTGTAATTTCGAACCTATCCAAGGTCACCTGGTTTGCTGCCACCTCTCCCAGCGCCGTGATATCTCCCTGTTCTATTGTAAAGACCTCCTGGAACCTTTTGTTGAGTTCTTCACACACCTCTTTGTCATTCTCTGTGTACCTGTCCTCGCCCACCCTAAGTTTAATCACCTGTTCCTTCACTGTTGTCTTCCTCCTGATGTGACTGTGTAGTAGCTTTGGTTCAGTCTTGGCTTTATTAGCTATATCATTTTCATACCTTTTCTCAGCTGCTCTTCTCACACTGACATACTCGTTCCTGGTTCTCTGGTATCTCTCTCTACTTTCTGGTGTTCTGTTATTACGAAAGTTCCTCCATGCCCTTTTGTTCAGCTCCTTTGCTTTCATACATTCCCTATTAAACCACGGATTCTTCCTTTGCTTCTCTGTTTTTTCCTGTTGGGCTGGGACAAACCTGCTTACAGCCTCCTGACATTTTTGGGTGACATAGTCCATCATGTCTTGTACGGACTTGGTTCCGAGTGTGTGTGTGTGTGTGTGTGTGTGTGTGTGTGTGTGTGTGTGTGTGTGTGTGTGTGTGTGTGTGTGTGTGTGTGTGTGTGTGTGTGTGTGTGTGTGTGTGTGTGTGTGTGTGTGTGTGTGTGTGTGTGCTCACTATTTACTCATTTATTTGTACCTGCCAGGATCAAGCATTAGCACCTGAACCCTCCCCCCCCCTCACCTTTCTAGCCACCGGTTACCTAATGGAAAAAGACTCCTGGAGCATATTTTTCCTATTACATCTACTTTGTAAATTATGGATGGAGTGTTCTTCTATAACTTGCTCCGTTAGTTCCTGCCATTTTCCCACTACTGTTATACTAAATTAAAACGTTCTAACATCTTTATGACTTATCTGATTCTCAAGCTTCTATCTATGCCCTCTAGTTCTTTTGAAATTCACTGTGAACAATTCTTATATTTCCCCTCTGTCACTCTCCATATCGCCCGGCTCTAACCCTTGGTCCAAATATCACTTTGTCTCTGATGGATCGGTTCATACCTAGCCGTCAGCGGGCTCTAACCTCTGGTCCCCATGTGCTGCTGCATATATGCTCTCCTACGTTTTTCCCCTTGTCTTAAAGTGTGTGTATGTGAGTGTGTATAAGTCAACAAATCATATTAGGTGCATCTTATAGTTGTATTAGTAATCGCACTCATCAATCGCTTATTTAACAGTTAAGAAACACACAACTGCATGACTATAAACGTACCAGAGTCCCACCTACATAACACAGGGATGTGACCCATCTTTGCCACCCAACATTTTCTGCTTCAGACTCTCCCGAGTCAACATTAGGACAGATAACAGTTTTCAAGTTCGATAAAAACATCTGCAAGAAGAGGTGGGACCTCCCGGCTGCCTGAGGTGTATGGGGAGGGGGTAGTATCGAGCGAGAGAGCCATCAGGGTGCTGTGAGGAGACATATGCATTTAGAGTAGATCGGGCAGACCGCTATAGATGGTATACCTCGATATGCTGGTCCGTGCCTCCTGGTATAAGCCGGGGACGCCGCCCCCTACCACTTAGGCTTACTGGACCCCGGCAGGCAGCCCCAAGAGCAACAGCCAGGCTAGAAGGAAGGGATGTAGAGACTGAGAGAATAGAATGGAGTGGGAAGGGTAATGGACATAACATGGGAATAGAAGAGAGAGAGAGAGGAACGGCTGAGAATGTAAAACAAGACACATGCACGGATACTTAAGGATGAGTGTGGTGGAGGCAGGAGGAAGGAAAAGAGGAAGAGAGCGAGGTTATCCATATATCTTTAACATAATATATTAAAATCGTGTTGATGTATATTAAAGTTTATCGTAATAAACAGGAAGCATAAAGACGCTCTCCATCATTTTCGCATAATACTTTTTTCAATGTTATTCTTAAATTTCTGTAACTCAAGAACAGGAATATATATATATATATATATATATATTAGGCTATAGGCTATGCTGCAAGGCTCCTCGAGGACGCTGTATTCGGCCATCATATTAAATATTTATGTCATGATCCGTCCTCTAGTGAATAATGTAGCGGCTCCCTCGGGATGCCACGCCAGTGGGACCGGCCAGATGGTGCCGCTCATATTGTTCTTTTTTCCTCCAAGGGACCACTGAGTGACTGTTTACGTGTTGGGGACTTACCTGCGTGGTCATAACGCAGATCGGGACGGTTTAGAACAATACTTTACCTTCGGACTAAGAAATCTGCATTATTAAGTCCACTACGGGCTCACCTTAGCCCGTGCTGCTTGGATCTTTTGTTCCGAGTAGCTGAATCTCAAACAACAACAATGATTTAGTAATGCTAAAAGATATAATATTTCTCTCAAATTTGGCTAGGTAATTGGGTTATCTTATATCCCATGTGTGGCAAGCCATGTATGGGAAGGTTATAGGCACCCATGCACTGGTGCCCATACACTGATGCCCATACACTGGTGCCCATACACGGGTGCCCATACACTGGTGCCCATACACTGGTGCCCATACACTGGTGCCGATACACTGGTGCCCATACACGGGTGCCCATACACTGGTGCCCATACACTGGTGCCGATACACTGGTGCCCATACACGGGTGCCCATACACTGGTGCCCATACACTGGTGCCCATACACTGGTGCCCATACACTGGTGCCCATACACTGGTGCCCATACACTGGTGCCCATACACGGGTGCCGATACACGGGTGCCCATACACTGGTGCCCATACACTGGTGCCGATACACTGATGCCCATACACTGGTGCCCATACACTGGTGCCCATACACGGGTGCCCATACACTGGTGCCGATACACGGGTGCCCATACACTGGTGCCCATACACTGGTGCCCATACACGGGTGCCCATACACGGGTGCCCATACACTGGTGCCGATACACGGGTGCCCATACACTGGTGCCCATACACTGGTGCCCATACACTGGTGCCCATACACTGGTGCCCATACACTGGTGCCGATACACTGGTGCCCATACACGGGTGCCCATACACGGTGCCCATACACTGGTGCCGATACACGGGTGCCCATACACTGGTGCCCATACACTGGTGCCCATACACTGGTGCCCATACACTGGTGCCCATACACTGGTGCCCATACACTGGTGCCCATACACGGGTGCCCATACACTGGTGCCCATACACTGGTGCCGATACACGGGTGCCCATACACGGTGCCCATACACTGGTGCCCATACACTGGTGCCGATACACGGGTGCCCATACACTGGTGCCGATACACTGGTGCCCATACACTGGTGCCCATACACTGGTGCCCATACACTGGTGCCCATACACTGGTGCCCATACACTGGTGCCCATACACTGGTGCCCATACACTGGTGCCCATACACTGGTGCCCATACACTGGTGCCCATACACTGGTGCCCATACACTGGTGCCGATACACGGGTGCCCATACACTGGTGCCCATACACTGGTGCCCATACACTGGTGCCCATACACTGGTGCCCATACACTGGTGCCCATACACTGGTGCCGATACACGGGTGCCCATACACTGGTGCCCATACACTGGTGCCCATACACTGGTGCCCATACACTGGTGCCGATACACTGGTGCCCATACACTGGTGCCCATACACGGGTGCCCATACACTGGTGCCCATACACGGGTGCCCATACACTGGTGCCCATACACCGGTGCCCATACACTCGGTGACTTAGGTTCGCAAGCCGAAGTTTTACAAACTCGACCTTGTTTAATTATATTAAAAAAGACATTTAATGAATAAATTGTTTTAATTATATTACAAATAAAACAAAATTTATTTTGCTGAAAGGAGGCGGCAGTTTTATTGGGAACCAATTTTTATTCTATTATGCGGATATATTTTACAATGTTAAAAGAGAAAACCGAAAATTTAAAGTTGCAGATGTGTAACATAACAGGTTTATCTCTACCTTTTTCTTTAATGTTTTCGTAGGTTAGATTAAAGAGCTTTGATAGTGCAGTTGTTGATGATTTATGAGTAAAACAATTTATTCTGAACCGAAACGAGCTTACTGACCGAAAATATTGTTTACTTATCCTACACCCAGGACCTATTCCTTCCCCTGAACCTCTACCTAACCTGACCTACTCCTCCCTGAACCACATTCTCTCTGGACAGCCTGACTGTGCTTCATCTCCTAGACCACGTCTATGGACCTCTTCTGAAGACCCCTACCTCCCTAGACCTCCTCCGAAGACCCCCCCCCCCTACCTCCCTAGACCCCCTTACGAGGTCTACTCCCCCCCCCCCCGGACTGCTCGTGTTGGCCTCTCAAATCAATAATAAAATAAATATCTGCAACAGTGGAGTTTCTATCATTGATCATGAATAACGCCATATGCAAAAAGGCAGACGGTTGATAGATGCATAGATAAATATAGAGGTGGATGGATAGATAAATGGAAAGTTGGATGGATAGATCAATAGATTGGTGAATAGATCGATAGATAGATGGATGGATTGAGGGATGCATGGATAGAATGTTTAATAGATGGATGGATTGCTTAATGGATGTATGGTTTGATGGATTAGATAAATGCAAATACAGATTAGTACGTGGATGGATAGATACATGGATAGGAAAATTAGTAAGTGAATGAATGGACAGATGGATGGGTGGATACATGGATGCAAAGATGGATGGAGAGAGATGAATAGATAGATGGATGGATAGATGGACAAATGGATAGATAGATGGATGAACAGATGAATAGAGGGATACATTGATTAATAGATAGGGATGAATAAATGGAAAAAGGGAGACAAATAGATAGGATGATGAATTGATGGATGCACGGTTGGATGAATTGATGGATATATGGATAGAGAGACATATAGATGTATAGATACATGGATGTATAGATGGATGTATAGATGGGCATGTAGATAGATGGATGCCTGTGAAGAGCCACACTAGCCGAGGGGTGGGGATAGATAAATCTATCTATTTATGTTCATTTAACTGTTTTTGGCCCAGGTACCAAAACTGATCCGGCCCTGGATATTGTGGATCAACATAGCTAGCTCCTGACACTTACTATATATAGCCCTTCATATTATGTAACCCTTGATAGCTGCATATATGTGGATGTTGATAAAAAGATAAATGAACAAAAAACATCCACCTCCCTTCAACATCTCTTACCCAACAACCTCATTCAAGTAGAACAAAGAAGAAGAACAAGACGACACAGGTGGAAATTGGAAACTTGAATGAGTTAAAGGAATGGAAGTTCTCATTCTCTCCATGGGCGGGTGTTCAGCGAGTGGAATGCACTGAGAGAGGAACTGTAGATACAACCCTCCTCTATTCACGTTCACAAGTTTCATTCATTCGATATATATCATTCGATAACACGATATATAACATAACATTCATACACACGACGTTAGAAAGAATTTTTTCAGTGTCAGAGTAGTTAATAAATGGAATGCATTAGGCAGTGATGTAGTGGAGGCTGACTCCATACACAGTTTCAAATGTAGATATGATAGAGCCCAGTAGGCTCAGGAATCTGTACACCAGTTGATTGACAGTTGAGAGGCGGGACCAAACAGCCAAAGCTCAACCCCCGCAAGCACAATTAGGTGAGTACAATTAGGTGAGTACAACCGTTCCTCCATTCACAACTTTCCGGATAGATTCGACGAAGAATGTGAACGTCAGGATAGATTAGTTGTAACGCCTCAGGTATAACAAGGCGGGACAGAGAGAGTTAGACCTGACTTAATAGCAGTCACTGTTATGGGTATAAGGACACCGGGCCCCCACTTGCCTAGCAGCTAGGAGGAGGACCTTGGGTCGGGTCCCGCTCCGCTCAACGGTAACTTGGCTTAATTTCACCTTCGTCCTGGCTGCCATATGTTATATATTAGTACTTTGGAGCGTGCTGTATGCCATATGTTGCCATATATTAATGCATGGGCCGCGTGCACTTCTGCAACATCCGTTTCTCAGGTGACTCCACCTGGTGTCTATCGAAGGATTAAAGAATATTAATGTCCTGGANCTCGTACTCTGGGACAAGCCTCGTCGCAAACCTCTGAACCTTCTCCAGTTTCCTTATGTGTTTCTTCAGGTGGGGGCTCCATGATGGCGCGGCATACTCTAAGACGGGTCTCACGTATGCAGTGTAAAGCGCCCTAAAAGCCTCCTCATTTAGGTTCTGAATGAAGTTCTAATTTTCGCCAGTGTAGAGTACGCTGCTGTCGTTATCCTATTTATATGTGCCTCAGGAGTTAGATTAGGTGTCACATCCACTCCCAGATCTCTTTCTCGAATCGTTACAGGTAGGCTGTTCCCCTTCATTGTGTACTGTCCCTTTGGTCTCCTATCACCTGATCCCATTTCCATAACTTTACATTTACTGGTGTTAAACTCCAGTAGCCATTTCCCTGACCATCTCTGCAACCTGTTTAAGTCCTCTTGGAGGATCCTACAATCCTCGTCTGTCACAACTCTTCTCATTAATTTTGCGTCATCCGCAAACATTGACATGTATGACTCCACTCCTGTAAACATGTCATTTAAGTAAATTAGAAAGAGGATTGGTCCCAGCACCGATCCTTGAGGTACTCCACTTGTTACTGTTCTCCAGTCCGACTTCTCGCCCCTTACCATTACCCTCTGGCTCCTTCCTGTTAGGTAGTTCTTCACCCATTCTAGGGCCTTTCCGCTTACAGCTCTGTTACATCTAATCCTGTTGTCCTCTGTCCTTTGTCTTCTGTACTTCCTCCACTCCCTCCTGCTTCTCACCTTTGCTTCCTTACATTGTCTATCAAACCATGGGTTATTATATTCCCTCCTGCTTTTTCCTTTATTGTTGGAATAAATCTCTCTTCAGCCTCTTTTCATTTCAATATGACTTGGTTCATCATACCTTGCACTGTTTTTCCTATAAGCTCTTCCTCCCACTGCACTTCTCCCAGGTAGTCCCTGGGAGAAGTACACACACACACACACACACACACACACACACACACACACACACACACACACACACACACACACACACACACACACACACACACACACACACACACACACACACACACACACACACACACACACACACACACACACACACACACACACACACACACACACACACACACACACACACACACACACACACACACACACACACACACACACACACACACCTCCTGTCCTGGAAGACAGGAGAGCTCGGGGAGACATGATCACTACCTACAAAATTCTCAGAGGAATTGACAGGATAGATAAAGCTAAACTGTTTAACACGGGTGGTACGCTAACAAGGGGACACAGGTGGAAATTGAGTACCCAAATGAGCCACAGAGACATTAGAAGGAACTTTTTCAGTGTCAGAGTAGTTAACAGGTGGAATGCATTAGGAAGTGATGTGGTGGAGGCTGACTCCATACACAGTTTCAAATGTAGATGTGATAGAGCCAAATAGGCTCAGGAACCTGTACATCAGTTGATTAACAGTTGAAAGGCGGGACCAAAGAGCCAGAGCTCAACACCCGCAAGCACAACTAGATGAATACAACTAGATGAGCACGCACAAACACGCGCGCGCGAACACACACACACACACACACACACACACACACACACACACACACACACACACACACACCACACACACACACACACACACCACACACACTTTCATAAATTTAAAACTGCGAACTCAATTCGTAATTATACAAATACAAACGATATTAACATTTGAAAACCATTACATAAAGAAGGCAATAATAAGTATAAATTTCACGTACAATAAATAAATCCCCAGACCCGTAGCGTGATAGGTATCTCTGGCCACCCTACACGATCCTCACTTTTTAATTAGTTTTGTGAATTATGTTTCCCAGCTGCCTGACCACAACACACGCATGAATTTTAGCAGTAATATATATATATATATATATATATATATATATATATATATATATATATATATATATATATATATATATATATATATATATATATATTCCTCGAGCGGGGGAAGATTCTCGGTGTTGTCCGGGTCTATCTGTCTGTCTTCCATCTGTCTATCTATCTATCTATCCATCCATCTAACTTTCTGTTTATCTATCTATTCATGTATCTATCCATCCATCTTTGGATCTATATATCCATTTATCTATTTATCCATCTATTCCTCTATCCATCCATCTACCCGTCTAGCCATCCATATATACATCTATCTATCCATCTGTTCGACTATCCACCGAACCTTCTATCCACCCTTCTGTCTCTCAACCTATCCATCTCTATCAATCTATGCATTTATACCTCCATCTGTACATCTATCCATTCCTCTATTCATCTATCTATCCACCCATTTGTCTATCCATATATTCCTCCATCTATCCATTTATCTGTGCATCCTTCTCTCCATCATTATATCAATCTAGCTTGCTATCCATCTAGCTTTCTATCCATCTTCCTGTCTATCCCTGTATCCATTCAGCTGTCCATCTCTCTGTCTATTCATATATCCATCTCTCTGTCTATCTCTATATCCATCTATCTATCCATATATCCATCTCTCTGACTATACACATATCAATCTATCTATCCATGTATCTATGCATCTATCTATCCATCAATCTATCAAATTTGCTTTCTATCCATCTAGCTTTCTATCTATTCATCTATCTATCCATGCACCTACTCATCTTTCTATCCATACAACTGTCTACCCATCTTTCCATTAATCGTTCAATCCATCTGCTCATATGTCTATCCATCTATATATCCATTTATCCATCCATCTATCCATCCCTCTACTGTCTTTGTCGCTGCCTCTCTCTCTCTCTCTCTGTCTCTATGTGTCTCGGTATCTTTCTCTCTCTGTGATAAAAAATGCCATTGAACAATGTGTGGATGGTCACCAGTGAGAGGAGCTCAGTAGTGAGTGGGTAAAATACTGAACAAAAATAACAAATAGCTACCCGTTATTCCAAGCAGCCGCGTCCAACAGTCTGGTTGACCAGTCCAGCAACGAGGAGGCCTTGTGGAGGACCGGGCCGCCGAAGGGATGTTGAGCCCCCGAAACCACGGCTTGCTAAGTGCTTTGGCTTGTGAAACCTTTGAAGATGTGGAAGAATCGTCTGTTTTATGCCAGTACGGGCAAATTATACATGGCACGACAGTTTCTGTAAATTTTCCCAAGATCAGTGAATACTGCTGCACATTACGAAAATGTGTTCGAAAATGTTTTTTTGAAAAGTTTGTTTTGAAAATATATAGTTGAGCAGGAAGTGGGCAGTGCCAAAATTCGTCGTGTAAGAGGGGGGAGGGGAGGGGGTTCTGATGGCGGCCCAGGTACGATATTCCCATTTAAAGTCAGATGATCGTAGACCAGCCTATGTTTATCCCGTACCCCAGACCATTCCCTCTGCAAATTTGGGTGAGGACTGCTCCATTCGTGGGGCTTCCATTTGAACAAACAGACAGACATTTTCTTATTTGTATAGATATATAATTGCAATAGTGCAGTTGCGTTCTGTTTAGGTTGCCCTCACAGTCACGTACTGAGTTACGACTTCTTTTCAGACTTTGTTTATTAACGTCAACTTAATTAAAACTGTGGCATTTACAAACCTAGAATTAATTAATGTAATTGCCCCCCGGAAGGGTAGTTTATTGGACAGCGTCACTCACCCTGAAAGTGAACATACCGCCTAAGCAGCATGTACAATTCCCTCTCAATTGTAACAAAACCCGCTGGTTTGATCACTCTCTGATAATCATTACCTGTTAATTGAGTCTTGCTGAGTTTAATGTTAATATCATGCAAACTGATAAAGTAGCTATGGGAGTTCCTTGGACTCCTTCCAGCATTAAAAGTTGAATGGGCTCAGACATCATTCCATTCAAGGATCATCACTGTGTGTGGTACTTCATTAACTATGGCGAGACGTCGACATACAGGAGTTTAAAGTGTCAAAAATAACACTTGGCTAATTTTTTAAATAGTATTCTTTTAATCTTTTACTTCATTCATGAAGGAAAATGTGTGACTGGAGTTTTCCATATAAAGAAAATGTTTTGTGTTAAAATATATTACTTTTAAATGATCGTTTATGCAAATATGTCTTTATTTGTTGTAGGTAATATAACTTAAAATTTTAGGTTAGCTCTGAGTTAGTTAGTTTTGGCCTAATTATGCAAGTTTTGGTAAGAAGGAGGTAGGAGTAGGAGGCCTGGTCGAGGACCGGGCCGCTGGGCAGTTGAGTCCTGAAATCATCGCAAGGACAGGATTCGTTTGGGTAGGTTAAATTTAGTATTGTTAGGATAGGTTTATTCATGTTAGGTTCCTATTTTTATTTGAGCTGATTTAAATGTTCTTCTCGCTGTTCTTCCTTATCTTCCCTCTACGTTATCTCACTTCCCTCTATCTTCGTCGAATGTGGCACAGTCGACCTAGTCACCAATAGCTCAACTCTCTCCTCCAGTAACGTATGTCGAAATGAAGCTTTCAGTAACGCGTCTCAGTCGACATAAAACTTTCAGTAACGCGTCTCTATTGAAATAAAACTTTCAGTAGCGCGTTCTCAATCTAAATGAAACTTTCAGTAAAGCGTCTCAATCCAAATGAAACTTTCAGTAACGCGTCTCTGTCGATATAAAACTTTCAGTAACGCGTCTCTGTCGACATAAAACTTTCAGTAACGTGTCTCTATCGAAATAAAACTTTCAGTAACGTGTCTCTATCGAAATAAAACTTTCAGTAACGCGTCTCTGTCGACATAAAACTTTCAGTAACGCGTCTCTGTCGACATAAAACTTTCAGTAACGCGTCTCTGTCGACATAAAACTTTCAGTAACGCGTCTCTGTCGACATAAAACTTTCAGTAACGTGTCTCTATCGAAATAAAACTTTCAGTAACGCGTCTCTGTCGACATAAAACTTTCAGTAACGTGTCTCTATCGAAATAAAACTTTCAGTAACGCGTCTCAGTCGAAATGAAACTTTCAGTAACGCGTCTCAATCCAAACGAAACTTTCAGTAACGTGTCTCTATTGAAATAAAACTTTCAGTAACGCGTCTCTGTCGACATAAAACATTCAATAACGTTGACCAGACCACACACTAGAAGGTGAAGGGACGACGTTTCGGTCCGTCCTGGACCATTCTCAAGTCGATACGTTTTTCACTAACGTGTCTCTATCGCAATAATCACGAACAATCCGACTCTTTTATCATCTCCAACCCCCCCCCCCATCTTTCTCATCTCTTCCCCCCTTCCATCCTGGACCAGCCCCACACCATCAACCCTGCCAGTGAACTCAGGACGCATCAACAAAGATATTATCCCTTGTATCAACCAACAAAAAACGGCTGCCTTGTGTCAGCTTACTGCGTGTTATTGGCAAACTTTGGTGCTGAGGGCATATGCGACACACAACAGTGGTTCCCAAAATAAAGAGGTTTTACAATGCCGTGGAGTCCCTGACCGCCCCCCCCCCCTCTCAAAAAATGAAAAGGATTTAAAAATTATGTCCGAATAATGCCAGCATTCCTAGTAGCAACCAATCCGGTTTAATGCTACCTTTGTTGGCCTAACTCCAGCATTACAGGCGGGAATATATTCACTTATGCAAATTTTCTCTCTCGTATTTTTAAGCGAAAGAACCATTTTCATGGGCCATGCAGGCAGAAATGTTTAGAATACTTTTTCTTCTTTCTTTAAATGAATTCCGTTAATCATCCGGTCCATTGTGATGTCACAAGTGGATTAAATACACATATATAATGAAGACTTTCAGTAACGAGATTTAGTTTCATGAATACAGTATGCTTATCATCCAATAGTTTATGACGTTAAATGTGCTCTATATATATATATATGCTATATATATATATATATATATATATATATATATATATATATATATATATATATATATATAACCCAATTAAATGTGCATAGAAATTTTTCACCGTATATAAAAGTACAGCAATCTCGATACGTTACAGACTTTTCTTTAATTTTTTGTGTATCTTTTTGCCAAGTGTGTTTTTTCTTGTCCCGTTAGTGACATGTGAACCTTAGAATCGTCATAAAAAACATTATCTACACACCATCCATCACAGTAACCGCCTGTACTATTTTTTTTTTTGACAGAATAATGGTTAGAAGAGTTGAGAAAATTGTTGAAAATTTATCAGTAGTGATCTAGACCGTTTTCCTTATTCTTTTGTGTTGGTTGCTGTCAGGTCGCCCTCCTCTTCCTTTCTGGATGAATTCGTTGTATAAGCTTACAGATAAGCTTATACAGATAAGCTTATACAGATAAGCTTATACAAATAAGCTTATATAGATAAGCATACTGTACTCCCCTGTTCCTGTTAGACGTATTCGCTGAATAAGAGTACTCTTTATGCTCTAGTAATCTGTTATTCCTATATGCTGCACAGAGTGACGTTATGTAGGGTTAACTAACCTAGCCATGACGAATGACTAGTTTTGTACCCCCATTGTTACGTTTATCGAGGACCTCCCTATCCAAAGGCTATATAGACCTGCGTGATCACCTCGCCAGATAAAGGCCAAAGCCCCACCCACGTGAGCAGGCAAGCAAGCCCTGCACCTCTCACACAACCAAGCAAGCAAGCAAGCAAGCAAGCCCTGTACCTCTTACACAAGCAAGCAAGCAAGCACTTTACCCTCTACATAATAAACTTCGCAGCAGTTCGAAGAAATGAAAAAATGAGACAATTTCAATCATTTTTACCCCGCGTAATGTGTTTATTTTGCTGGCGTGGTCTTGCAACATTTATCTACGTTAATGCCGTGCTTCACGCCAGAGTGGGTACCTGGTTAATGCCGTGCTTCACGCGTGGTGGTATCCTGGTTAATGCCGTGCTTCACGCTGGGCATGTCTAGCCGGCGTCACGCCAGGGTGGGTACCCAATGGTTAATGCCGTGCTTCACGCCGGGGTGGGTACCCTCCGGTTAATGCCGTGCTTCACGCCGGGGTGGGTACCCTCGTTAATGCCGTGCTTCACGCCGGAGTGGGTACCCTCGGTTAATGCCGTGCTTCACGCCGGGGTGGGTTTCCTCGGTTAATGCCTGCTTCACGCCGTGGTGGTATCGGTAATGCCGTGCTTCACGCAGGGGTGGGTACCCTCCGGTTAATGCCGTGCTTCACGCTGGGGTGGGTACCCTCGGTTAATGCCGTGCTTCACGCTGGGGTGGGTACCCTCGGTTAATGCCGTGCTTCTTTAAAACCGCTTTAAAACTGCACTCATGCCGGTCCGGGCCCGCACGCGCTCTCACTAATGATCTCTGGCGCGAACTATATGATATTAGGACCGGACTTTAGGGGGTTTTGACTCCATAATTGTCATTCACGTGATGCTTGAAGATATATTTGTCAAGTAAATCTTTATTTGTCTATCTTGTCTCATTGTGACTTAGTTATCTGCCGAGAACTCGTCCCAAACACCTCTTTTCTCATACATGTAACATTACTGGCTAGTAAAGTTTTATCTCAACGAACGATATAAATGTTTACTCGTGTCTATCCTGGGATAGACACGAGATGTGTCTCTATCCCAGGGATGCGTCTGGGATGTGTGTGTTTGTCGTAGCAACTCGAGACTTTATCAGTCTTTTGATGAAACATCTAACATTGACCGGACATTTTTTTTTAAGTTATAAGGTTCAATATACTTGAGGGTCCACGAAATGAGGTTTTCGGGGAATACTTAATTAAGGCATCGCAGTGTAACTAAAGATAAGGGAAGATTAACTAAAGATATAGCTGCTCTTTTCGCTATCAGTTTAAGTCGCTACTCTTACTACGGCATAATTATCACTGATGTTTCTATTATTACTGCTAGACTACCACTATTGCTACTACTACTACTACTACTAGCTACTAGTACTAGTACTACTGGTATTACTTCTACTTTTACTACCATCCTAGTATCCATACAACTAACAGAACATCACCAACCTAACCTAACCTAACCTAACCAACCTTGCACGATTCTCCTCACCATACCCCCTACCATAACCATTACCACCATCCCCACCATCACCACTAAAATCCCCACCACCACCACCACAACCACCACAACCATCATTCCCACCACCACAACAAGCACCCTCACCACCATCATCATCCTCACCACCACCACCACCCCCACAACCACCCCCACCACCACTCCCACCACCCCCACCCCACCCCACCACCACCACCCCCACCCCCACCACCACCACTCCCACCACCCCCACCCCCACCACCACAACACCCCACCACCACCACCTCCACAAGGGTCGCTGCGCTATACATACTGAGCGTAATTACGTGAATACGATGTCTCCATTAATTCTCTTAATTGTAGTTGCTTTGTATTTAGCACGTTATAAATATTTATAAACATTTGTCAACGTCACGTTGAGCCGGAGTGTAGACGGCTCTGGCTCTTCCTCGGGTTGGAAACCTGCCCTCTGAATTAGAAACCTTGCGGTGTTTCAGAAACCTATCGCCTGAATTA
>WNGS01009631.1:9895650-9917423 GCA_020271785.1 Procambarus virginalis
GGGTGTCTCAGAGATGGTTGGCTACCTCAAATCAGACGTAGACTTAAGGCTCAATATTATCAAATCACAAAGAGTATTAAGAGAAATATAATACTGTGAGATCAGAGGTTGCTGATTACCTTTAAAGAAAAATATTTGATGAATTTTGTGATGAATTAGAAAAAAATAAAACGTTCATGCAATAGGGTAACAAACGTATTAAATGATTCGTTTGGGCCCATATTACATGTAATTTATTCAGAGAGAAATATTCAACGTTGTACAACAGAGCTGTATACCGGACACGTGAGACAAACCGATTTAATTACAGCTATATGTAACACCTGCATACACCCTCATACACCCTGCATCAAGTGTTAAATACGTGCACACTGTAAACCCCTCCCCCCCCTGTAATGGTTGAGATAGCTGTATGAAAGCTAAAAAATGGGAAAACTCCCATTTTTTACCCTTTAACATATTAGTCCCTTTAACATATGCCCTAACAGCCATGCTGGAATATAAGCTAAACAGCTGCATTTATGTTAATTCTAATAACTTCAGTAATACACATTCTTTGTGAACAAATATCTTGGAGTAATGTAATGCTTTACATTGAGCTGTGGGTGCAAGTGCTTTTTGTTGCGGCTGTACCCTCAAAAATGTACAGGACGACCTCCTTCTTCCTGTACCGTCAAAAGTGTACACGAAGACCTTGTTGTTTCTGTACTTTCAAAAGTTTACAGGTAGACCTCCTTGTTGTTCCTATACCTTCAAAAGTGTGCAGGATACTCTTGGTTGTTCGGAAATAGGGGTGTTGATGTTCAAAACAAGTTTATAAACAACATACCAACTTGAGCAGTCTTCCTCAGTCTTTCCCCCAACCAGCTTGTGAGATCTCCCTCAGTCTCTCCTACACGCCAACTTGAGAGATCTCCATCAGCCTCCCCTACACCCCAACTTGAGAGATCTACCAGCCTCTCCTACACGCCAACTTGAGAGATCTCCCTAGGTCTCTCCTACACGCCACTTGAGAGATCTACCAGTCTTCCCGTCCCACACACACACACACATCAACTTGAGATAACTCCCCCCCCCCCCCCCACGCCAACATTGCTTCATGATTGCATCGGAAATCACTACTAACTCTCACTCTTACCAGCGGCGGCTGTTCCTTTTTATTTCGAGGTTAGGGATATTTGCACAGCTTCCACATCCATCCTCATTATCGAAAATTCGAACAGAGTTAACAAATCCACAAGGGCCGTGACGAGGATTCGAACCTACGTACCAGAGTTACATCCGTGATTCAGAAACCTGGATAGGAGTAATTACAGACACTGCAAACTACTTAAGTGCATCATGTGCTAGAATGTGTATCTGCTTGGTTATATATCGTTACTTATAAATTAAAATGTTTCTCTGTACGAGGCTGGAGGCCAGACGCTTGGGCTAGTTTTCCCAGCTTGTCCAGGGTGAGACATATAGGCGTGTCATAGGTCAGTCGGGGTCGGCCTTAGTGCCATTCTTTAAGAAATAACGGCATCTATAGAAACCCACCCTGTCTTGATATTATTATATTTGACATTGTGTTTTATTATAGCTATTTTCGATTTTCCTCTCATTGCGAAGTACTGAAAAGTAGTCACTATGGACCATCGGTGGTTCACGAACCTCCAGTTGAGAACCGCTTGAAGTCTGGAACCTGACCTCTTTCTGGAGTTAAGAGTCTTGACAGATCAAACACTTCTGGAAGAAAATGTGTCCGAAATAAATATGATATTAGAAGAAATAAGGAAACAGTTGTAGATAAGTTGGATGTAATGAAAGCTACGGACCCCAGGTCTCAAAATGGATTCAAAGAAAGGCAACTTCAGTACTGTGAAGATGGCTGACCAGCTGTAGGGAACCTGCGGTCTTTTAAGGTAGTCAGTGCTGCCTTCGACAGCAATTTAATGTAATGAAAACACTTTATCTGTAAAATCATTGGCCACATGAATGTACTCACCTAACTCACCTAATTGTGCTTGCGGGGGTTGAGCTTTAGCTCTTTGGTCCCGCCTCTCAACTGTCAATCAACTGGTGTACAGATTCCTGAGCCTACTGGGCTCTATCATATCTACATTTGAAACTGTGTATGGAGTCAGCCTCCACCACATCACTTCTTAGTGCATTTCATTTATTAACTACTCTGACACTGAAAAAATTCTTTCTAACGTCTCTGTGGCTCATCTGGGTACTAAGTTTCCACCTGTGTCCCCTTGTTCGTGTCCCACCCGTGCTGAAGAGTTTGCCTTTGTCCACCCTGTCAATACAGTATACAGCGTATGTATGTATGTATGTATACAGTATGTATATAGTATGTATACAGTATGTATACAGTATGTATACAGTATGTATACAGCGCTTAATGCAATGCGAAGCCTTATGAAATCTTCGTTAAGTAGAATATGTTTTTCGTATGGTTCCCTACCCCTTGGTGCAGACCATTGATATAGAATTCACTTTCTCACAGGGAGCTGGTGGCTGAGTGGACAGTAAACTGGGCGCGTGATCCTGTGGTCCCGGGTTCGATCCCGGGTGCGGAGAGAAACAATGGGCAGAGTTTCTTTCACCCTGATGGCCCTGTTACCTAGCAGTAAATAAATACCTGGGAGTTAGTCAGCTATCACGGGCTGCTTCCTGGGGGTGGAGGCTGATCGAGGACCGGCCGCGGGGACACTAAGCCCCGAAATAATCTCAAGATAACCTCACTAGTGAGAAAAGGAATGGCGCCCAACCACAAACTGGACGCTAGAGCGATGATCTCTCTTCTTGCAGGTCGACGTTCAATCCCCGAGCGTCCATGAAGTATGGCACTATTCCTTTCCTTCGCCCAATCCCAAATCCTCATCCACAGATACCTTCCAAGTTGCTACGTAGTCGTAATGGTTTCGCGCATTCTCCTGGTAATTACTTTTACCTTAGAGAGAAGAGAAATGTACTACATATGTATAAGCAAAAATATTCTGGAAAAAAAGAAACTGAAGCTTATTACGTTGGAAAAGGAACAGGAAAGAGACGACTAACCAGAACCGGAATTAAATTATGATATAATATGACGGCGACATAGTGACGGTGCACAACTTGGACATAATTGTATAACGAAAATTTGACTCTCTTATTTCGTTAAGTTATGTTGTGTTAGATTAAGATAAGTTGGGTTCGACTGGGTTGGGTTGGGAAGAGTTGGGTTTGGTTGGGAAGAGTTGGTTGGATTAGGTTTGGCTAGGATAGGATACGTGAGGTTAGGTTAGTTAGGTTAAGGTTAGGTTAGAATAAGTTAGGCTAGGTGGGTTGGATAACGTGGGTTAGGTTAGGTAGGTTAGGTTAGGTTAGAATAAGTTAGGCTAGGTTGGGTTGGATAACGTGGGGTTAGGTTAGGTTAGGTTAGGTTAGGTTAGGTTAGGTTAGGTTAGGCTAGAGTAAGTTGGGCTAGGTTAGGTTGGATAACGTGGGGTTAGGTTAGGTTAGGTTAGGTTAGAGTAAGTTGGGCTAGGTTAGGTTGGATAACGTGGGGTTAGGTTAGGTTAGGTGGTTAGAGTAAGTTGGGCTAGGTTAGGTTGGATAACGTGGGGTTAGGTTAGTTAGGTTAGGTTAGAGTAAGTTGGGCTAGGTTGGGTTGGATAACGTGGGGGTTAGGTTTGCTTTAAAGAGTAGCGATGACGTAGTGTGGCGACATTTTCTCAAGTCTTTGACCCAACTCACAGCGGTAGTGGAGACAGATTGCGCAACAGAGAAGCAAACTGGATTCTCAGAGAGGAAGTCATGTTTGACAAACCTTCTAAAGCTGGGATAAAATGACAATGATCAAATGGCAAAGATAAGAATGAGACGACTACATCTTCCTGGACACCCAGAGATCCAATAAACATGGTTCTACACACAGGAAGCTCCTATACAAAGTAAAAAAAAACACAAGGAGGAACAAACCATGTTGAACTGGATGGGAGAACACGCAACAGGATGTAAAGAGAGTAAATAAAGGAGAAACCCGAAAAAAAGAACGGAGTAACAAAGGAAAGTAAGACAAGGCTCGCCACATTGTGGCAGGAAGCAGTCAACCTGCACACCATTCCTAGAGACACATATAAGCTGAGCTCGGGTCGACCAACTTACTCCCCTACATCACTTCTGGAGCACCTCTACGCTGTCAGGGAGTCAACCATCTAACTCGCACACACAGATTCGAACATCAAACGCCGGCCAATTTGGAAATTTAATAAAGCGACGAGATTCTTCGTGAATCCACTCGCCCGGTACGAACACGAGTGGCCTCCAGAGACAGGCACACACACACGCATACACAACACACACACACACACACACACACAACACACACACACACACACACAACACACACACACACACACACCCACACACACACACACACACAACACACACACACACAGTACCTAGCACAGTACTCTGTTACCTAGCAGTAAGTAGTTCTGGAAGTTAGACAGCTGTTACGGGCTGCTTCCTGGTGTGTGTGTGTGTGTGTGGTGTGTGTGTGTGTGTGTGTGTGGTGTGTGTGTGTGTGTGGTGTGTGTGTGTTTGTGTGTGTGTGTTGTGTGTGTGTGTGTGTGTGTGTGTGGGTGTGTGTTTGTGTGTGTGTGAAAATATTGATCGTTGATTGACAATTAAGAGGCGGGCCGAAAGAGCCAGAGCTCAACCAACCCCAGCAAGCACAACTAAGTGAAACAACTAGGTGAATACACACACGCGCGCGGAACATGGGTTCACAGGTGCGTGAAGAGTATATGTATTCATGGTATATACATTCGTGTACGAATGTGAATGTGGCAAAGTGTGTCAATTGATCTGGCATTTTTTTTATCAAAACAGTCAATACCTCGAACACGACAATCATCACAATCACCTTCTCTGCTACTACTACAACCATCTCCACAACCTTTTATCATTATCATTATCACCAATGTTTCCCGCGCAACACCACCACCACCACTACCACCACCTTAATGCAATGCATTGGAAAGTGATGTGGTGGAGGCAGACTCCAATACACAATTTCAAGTACAGCTATGATAGAGCCCAGTAGGCTCAGAAGCCTATACACCAGTTGAGTGACAGTTGAGAGGCGGGACCAAAGAGCGGAAGCTCAACCCCCCACAAGTACAACTAGCTGAGCACAGGAACCTCCTACACCAGTATATTACAAGCGTAAACTCCTCTCTCACAACCATACCTGGTACTTCGCTACCACTTATACCAAACATGCTCTGCCATGTTAACCACCACCACCACTACTACTGCCACTACCTCACTATCTTTCCTTCCTTTCATCCCCCTGCGTGAGGCCACCTTGTACATCACCCAGGATGAATACAACAACAAGATGAATACACCAGACTCACCGCATCCACGGACCTACTTCGCCAGGTTATAAATCACCACCGAAGACCCGGCCTTGCTGACTGCAACCCTTCACAACGTTCCAGCATATCGACTTCCAGACTTCTACGATATTCCAACATAAATTGACTTCGATCCTCCAACATACTTAACTTGACCTCCACAAAGGAAGGAAGGAATCAGCCTCCACCACATCGCATTAGGAAGCGATGTGTGGAGGCTGACTCCATACACAGTTTCAAGTGTAGAATGATAGAGCCCATTAAACTCAGGAAACTGTACACCTGTTGATTGACGGTTGAGAGGCGGGACCAAAGAGCCAGAGCTCAACCCCGCAAGCACAACTAGGTGAGTACAACTAGGTGAGTACAAACTTCCAGCACGATTTCCGCTCTCCAAGATTTTCCAATGCACTTCACTTCCACGCGTCCAGGGTAGTCTAATACTTTGACTTCCACCCCCTCTAGCACCTTCTAATATGTTGTTGTTTAAGATTCGCTCCTTGGAACAAAAAGTTCCAAGTAGCACGGACTATGGTGAGCCCGTAGTGGACGTTTTCTTCACCATCTAATAGACTTGACTCCCTCTCACATGCACCTTCCTGAACATTCAATAATTATCACAGAAGGCTGAACCTATCCGAGGTTCTTGATTTACTTTCCTCCCTAGCTCTAGGTATAAGGAGCTCCAGAGCTCTTTCGGTCGGTATAAGGGCCTGGCCCTTATACCGACCGCTCGCCGGACCTGAGGGTGTGGCCTACACCGACAGCGGCTTTGTGCAACCTGTCCTCCTACAAAAACAGTCGCATTTCGATCGTATGCGTTACATTAGGCCAAAATTGTCGTACTAGAAAAACGGAAGCGGCTCGCGAAAGTGACGTACTGTCCCGTTTTATGTTTTGGGGTCCTCTGGTAGGTTAGGAGAGGACACTTTAATTTGACCGCTTTCGTGACGTTGGAAAACCTTAGGATGACGGGCTGCTGCGTGACTGGTTGATTACCTCGCCTGTTTGGGAGGTCGAGATGCAGCTACTCACTCTAGCAGCGGATCTAGAACCTACTGAATCATGGAGGCTTTCATGCAGTTAATTGTGAAAAATGACGTGTGATTAACGTGGAGTTGCTGATAAAATGAACCAAGAATTGATTAAAAAAATGGATAGAGGAAGAGAAGAGAAAGAAACCAAAGCATCTGAGACTCGTACACTTGTTTCAGGGATTCTTTAAGGGGCGACACAAGGGGGGCAAGGAAGGAAGGAAGGAAGGCCGAAGAGACAGCCAAAAAATAGCTTGATAGAGATAGGTAGAAAATAGAGATAGGTAGCTATAGACATATAGAGATAAGAGAGAGTGGAGACGGACAGACAGACCCAGGCAATGCCGGGTACCCACCAAGTATATATATATGTATATGAAAATGTCCTGTTAAGATTAAAATACATTCAATACATCCAACTTGATTTGGATTTGAAATTTCGAATTTTGCAGCATAAATATTCTGTATGAAATATTATTCTTTAATGCTCAGTTTCATTTATCAGAAAATTCTATCCAAATTGATTGGGAGAGGTCTTCTTCAGTAACAAATGGTATAATAAGTTTTAATAGAAACATTATTGAATCTGCTTCAATACAAATTACAAAGCCATAATACCTGAATAGTAGCAATGTTTTGTACACTTTGGATCCATTTTTTAAGGATCAATTAAAACGATTTTAGAGGATTAACTGACAGGTATCCCGGTAAGGATTTTGCTTCCAGGAACTTACATATATATTGGTCATCAGGCCATCTGCAGTTTCCCTTTGTTCTTATGTTCATGAACCAATATTATGGACATGTTTTTCTCACATCATGTCTTCTTCCTTTCCCCTGCTATATATTCAATTATTGTTTATTATTGATTATACTTTTGATGATCTGTTAACACGAAAGTGCTCGAGACATTTCACGTTTCACTTTCCCTTCGTAGTTATACATTTTCACATTATTATGTGTTAATTTCTTCGCGATTCACATTTATAGTTACGTCGTGGTAACCAATGAACCAAATGTAACGTGCTATGAAAAGTAACGGCACACAAACATCCGTTTTCTATGCATCGATTGGTTATGCTAGGTAGGTGGCTTGGGTTGGTGCGCTTCTTGTTTTGTTAGGACAGTGTTTTTTGTATGTTGGGGAATAGTATGTGCGGCGGTTTGAGGAAGGGTCAGGGGCTCAGTTACAGCCCTGCTCCTGTGCCAGGTATGTCCACTACAGGCTCACCATAGCCGGAATCTTTAGCTGAATCTAAAACATCACCACCAACGTGTGGTGCTCCAGATGTTGTTATTTGGGATGACGGGAAAGATTGACATGCTGGGATACCAAGACCCCTCTCAGTAACGCACCTTGCTCCCTTCCATCCTCCACGCTCTCTTGCGACGGAGGCTGGAAGAGACGCTCTACCGGCCACAGAGCGTGTGTAGGGGGGGGGGGAATTGGGTTCAAATTGTTGGCGGAAGCGTGGGGACACTTTGGAGAAGCGTGGGGCATTGTAGTGACAGCGTGGGACACTCTACGGTAGTGTGGAATACTACGCTGGTAGCGTGAGACACTCTGAGATTGAAACAGGGTGACTAACTCACAACAGGATAAGGAAAAGCATCCATCAGCAAGCGTCTTATCCCAACCCTCCCAGCTCTTGCCTCACACCACTAGCCACGAAGACATTTTGCATTGGGGAAGGGAAATGGGTACTTATTCTATATATATCAATATATATATATATATATATATATATATATATATATATATATATATATATATATATATATATATATATATATATATATATATATATATATTTACTGTAGATATTGGCTCTATATCTAGAGCGTGGGGTATAAGATCTCCATGATATAGTGGAGAAAATCCCATTGCCATATGAGCTATGAAGGAGATTGAGTCGACATCAATTTGCTTAGGTAGACGGGTGACATACGATAATGGCATTTGGAGCTGAGGAAAGTGTGAGCTGTTGGAGTGCCAAAAGTACCCCACTTTTTTTTACGGGGGAAAAAATCAAGCATCAATCGCTTTTCTGGGACACATTTAGGAATATGGCACAACAAATTCACATGCAGAGGATTAAATCACACTTGCTAGTATATGTTGTACATGCAGACATACACGAGATCATCCTGATGAATCATACACCATCACTACTTCCTTGGGCGACACGTACAGTATTGGATCTTCTGTTTCACTTGTTAGAGCATTAAGACAGTCTATATAAATACAAATGGAAATGTTCGTTTGTGCATGACCGCCAATCTCCGAAAGTTCTTCACCGATTGCTTTGAAATTTTGACACGACGTTGCATTCGAATAGGCGCGTATTTCTATACCTACTATATACATGCCACACCTGTGACAGGAAAAAACATGTTTTTTTTAAAAACAGTGCCATCTGTTGGACGAAAGAGCATCACACGCTGTAATCTCCGAAAGTTCTTCACTGATTGCTTTGAAATTTTGACACAACGTTCCATTCAAATATGTGCATGTTTTTATATACCTACTATATAGATGCCACACCTGTGACAAGTAAAAACATGTTTTTTTTTAAACAGTGCCATCTGTTGAATGTAATAGCCACGCATGCTATACTAAATATGTATATATCCATTTCATATATTTCTGATTGGATATCCATTATCCAATTATTATTTCTGAAATGGATATCCATGTCAATATTTCTGATTGCATTGACAAATTGAATTTTCATAGATTTCGATTAATTTTCATTTTGATTTAATTATTTCCTGAGACATTGCGTTGGAATTCAGCTGTGTTGTTTACCATACTGTTAATTTTGTAAGCATAAGTATAGATGCCACACCTGTGATAGGTAAAAACATTATATTTTTAAGAAACTGTGCCATCTGTTGCACCTAAGGCTATACTAAATATGTTACAATTCCATTTCAATGTTTCCGATTGCATTCACAAATTGAATTTTCATAGATTTCAATTCATTCTCATTTTGATTTAATTATTTTGTGTGACATTGTGTTGGAATTGAGCTGTGTTGTTTACCATACCGTTCATTTCGTGGATTCGTGGATTTCGTGAGTATAAGTTTAGATACCACACCTGTGACAGGTAAATGCATACTTCTTTTGAAAAACAGCGCCATCTGTTGCACGTAAGTGCAACATACGCTATACTAAATATGTAACGATTTCATATCAATGTTTCTGATTTCATTGATAAATTGAATTTTCATAGATTTCGATTTATTTTCATAGATTTCGATTTATTTTCATTTTGATTTAATTACTTTGTGTGACATTGCGTTGGAATTGAGCTGTGTTGCTTACCATATTGTTCATTTCATGAGTATAGTTATTTTTTTATTTTTTCATTGTTTTTCATTTCGTTTTTTTTTTAACTGTTTCTCTTATATTTCAGTGATGGGAACATCAGATCATTTGATGTTCCCAATTTTCTGATGGGAGCATCAGACCATTTGGGAATGCATCAGACAGAGGAGTAGGAAATGGTGGGGAGGACGAGGGGATGGTGGAGTTGGGGATGGTGTGGAGGACAAAGGGACGGGAGGAGGGAGGGAATAGTGGGGAGGGCTGAGAGACGGAAGGTTGCTGTGGCTCAGCATCGCACATGCGTTGCTGAGCCTGGTTGGTTGATGGGGTTCCGGGAGTTCTTCTACTCCCCAAGCCCAGCCCGAGGCCAGGCTTGATTGTGAGAGTTTGGTCCACTAGGCTGTTGCTTGGAGCGGCCCGCAAGCCCACATACCCACCTCAGCCCGGTTGGTCCGGTACTCCTTGGGGGAATAAATCTAGTTTTAGCCACAGCAACGCGTGGCCGGGTACAGCTAGTTGTTAATATACGTGCAGTGGGGAGGAGGGGAGGGGGCACGTAAAATTAAGGCATACTATCTGGGTCATAAGATCTATTAGCTAGTAGTATAGAGCATCCTAGCTCACCCCAGACACACTTTCTTAAGTAAACTGTGACACCAAACACACTTTATTTAGTAAACAGTGACATCAGACATACATTCTTTAGTAAACTGTGGCACCAAACACACTTTCTTAAGTAAACAGTGACATCAGACACACTTTACTTAGTAAACAGTGACACCAGACACTTTCTTTAGTAAAGGGACACCAGACACACTTTATTTAGTAAACAGTGACACCAGACATACTTATTTAATAAACTGTGACACCAGACACACTTTATTTAGTAAACAGTGACACCAGACATACTTTATTTAATAAACTGTGACACCAGACACACTTTATTTAGTAAACAGTGACACCAGACATACTTTATTTAATAAACTGTGACACCAGACACACTTTATTTAGTAAACAGTGACACCAGAGAACTTTCTTTAGTAAACAGTGACACCAGACATTAAAGGTGTAATGATTCACATGTTAATGATAACAAAGCAACAGACTCTGGAATAGGTGGTCACAGAGACCACAGACACTTCTGCATGGTTACCAGTCTTCAAGTACAAGCTGGAGTGCAGAACATGTCAGTGACTGGCTGCGGCACAGAAAGGGTTTACTGGGGTGTCAGTGACTGGCTGTGGCACAGAACAAGCTTGATGAGGTGTCAGTGACTGGCTGTGGCACAGAACAAGCTTGCTGGGGTGTCAGTGACTGGCTGCGGAACAGAACATGGTTGCTGGGGTGTCAGTGACTGGCTGCGGCACAGAACAAGCTTACTGGGGTGTCAGTGACTGGCTGCGGCACAGAACAAGCTTACTGGTGTGTCAGTGACTGGCTGCGGCACAGAACAAGCTTACTGGGGTGTCAGTGACTGGCTGTGGCACAGAACAAGCTTGCTGGGGCGTCTGTGACCGACCGTTGTATAGAGGACCCGTCTGGGTCACACATAACTCTAGTATAAGTGGGGCATCAGTCACCCCCAGGTAATATATCTGCGGTATAATTGTGGGGTTTCAGGTCCCCAGTTATACTCCCGTGCGTAAAGATGCCAAGAGACGGGGAGGAAAAAAGACCACCTCAACTGTGTTAAAAATAGCAGGCAGCACATGACGCACATCATCTTGTTGGGAGAAAGAGATCCGAAATGCCCACCCACCCCGACACACCACCCACAACACACACACACACACACACACACACACACACACACACACACACACACACACACACACACACACACACACACACACACACACACACACACACACGCCAGAGCAAAGCCTGAACGAGACGGATGGGGGGGAGTCAGATGACACAAAAAATATATAAAAAGTATTCAAACTGAGTTCCATCGGCGTGCGGTTTTCATCGTTGTACCCACCTTGCTGCTGCTGCTGGAGCGGCTGGCAGAGACAGACGGGTATACCTCCTCCAGGGTACATGGTCTCTCCCCTCATCCCCTTCCCTCACCCACCCTCCAACATCAAAGTTGTCTCCGACTTGCCTGTGTGTTTGTGGCGCGCCTGGGCCGTCGCCAGTCCACACGCCTCACAAGTGAATATCCGAGTATAGATTCAACCTTCACTTATTTATATATATATATATGATTAAAACCTAATTGGTATAGTATTCTCTTGTTTCAAAGTCTATAGGTTAATATATTACTGAGTACATATGCACTTTATATGAAAAAGAAAAAAATCAACGCTTGACAATTGTTTTGACTTTAAACTGTCACATTTGCCTTAAATTACACTTAGCGAGTTCATCAAAGGTGCTGATAACATCTGTATTAATTAACTAGAAGAAGCACATCATTACATCCAC
This sequence comes from Procambarus virginalis, assembly GCA_020271785.1. NCBI lineage: Eukaryota > Metazoa > Arthropoda > Malacostraca > Decapoda > Cambaridae > Procambarus > Procambarus virginalis. The sequence continues at coordinate 9,907,844 of WNGS01009631.1, forward strand.
TCAGCAGCGAACTGACGCGACTCGCGCTTCAGGCTCTGCTTGGACACAAGTTGCATGAGAGTGAGAATTCGGCAGAAGNCAACAGTGACTGCCCAGATAGGTACAAGAGGAGTGTTGTTAACGCTTATGTCGACCGTGCTCTCAGCCACAGCTCAGAATGGAAGCAAGTCGACGAAGAACTCTGTAGAGTAAGGCAGGTCCTAGTCAACAACGGCTTCTCCAATGGTTTCATTGAAGACATCATAAGAAGGAAAGTGAAACGCCATGCAACCTCTGAAGATACAACTAACACAACACCTATACCCCCTATTAGACTATTTTACAGGAACTTCTTCTCCACAGCTCATAAAACGGAGGAAAGGGTCCTGAAAGATATTGTTAATAGAAACGTTATCCCTACAGACAAAAATCAGAAGATACAATTGACGATTTACTATAAAACCAAGAAAACTGCCAACCTACTCATGAGAAACTCTCCAGACACAAAGCAGAACGCTTTGAAAGAGACCAATGTCGTCTATGCCTTCAAATGCCCACTTGGGGACTGTAAGCCCCAAAGAACTCAATATATAGGCAAGACAACAACATCTCTTTCCAGGCGATTAACGATGCATAAGCAACAGGGCTCTATCAAGGAACATATAATCTCTTCCCACAACCAAACCATCACCAGAGAAATCTTAACAAACAACACAGAAATCATTGATAGATACAGCGACAACAGGCGGCTTGACATCTGCGAGGCACTACACATCAAGAAGTCAACACCAGCAATCAACAGCCAATTAACGCACTACTATATTCTACCCACTTCAAGACTCCGCTCCAATATAGAAACATCAAGAAATACGGGCCAATAGGCCTTCTGCAGTTACAGATCTATTCTTCCCTTATACCCATTGTTTCGTGTTCTGTGTTTGTTCTCACCTCACCCCAAACCATTGTAACATGTCACCTCACCCAAATGCAGGTATTTAAACTCTGTTCAGTTATAGTTGTTCTGTGTGTGTGTAACTAAAGTCTTTGAAAATGTAATAAGTTTTACGAAACGCGCTCAAGTGTCGCGTCAGACTAAGAAATAAAGAATGAATTTTGGAGAATTGATTTTTAATTTACCGTCATCAGTAAAAACAAACATAAGGAAAATTGAGAAAATTCGTGTTAGAATTATTAATCTTACTTTTTCGGTCATATTTAATAACATATGTCTACAGGAAAGACTGCTACCAAAATATACTATATATATATATATATATATATATATATATATATATATATATATATATATATATATATATATAGGCTTGGTGCATTCTCCACATCATTCCTCATATATCCTTCTATCATTCTCCTTGGTATTTATATCCTCTCGTCATTCTTTTCGGTCACTCCTGTAATTATTCCGGTCACCCTATCGATGTTCTCATCGATTGTGGTCATGGCGTCATTCCTGTTACTCTCTCTATCTGGCCTGTGAGTTGTTCCTGTTACTTTCCGGTCAGTGCGTAGTTTCTTGTGTTCATTTGTTTCTGTTTGGACTTTTCCATGTCGGCACATTTCCAGCATCGCTTTTTTTCACGGGGAGTGCATAGTTCATGCCTGTTATGGAGTGCCTGTGAGCGTTGCAGCCATTTCTTGTTTCTGTGTGTATTTCTGTCTTTCTGTCCCTCTCTCTCTCCGTCTCTTTCATTCGGGCACACTTGTTATATCGTTTTCCGTGACCGGAAAAAAAAGTCAAATAACAACAGCTCGTTGTTGTCCATTTTCTACAAAATATAAAACTCGTTGACACGTTTAATCTCGAAATGTTAATGGCTTCATCGCATCAATACATTATTCGAGCATTTTGAAAACTGCATTTTGGAATGACAGAGATTCTGATGGATCAACAGAGAAAGAAAGAGAGCGTGCATCTCATCAACTCTCACCCCCCCACCCCACACACACCACATGATATGCTGGAGTCTGTAACTCGGCAAGCACAAGACTAAATTGAAGAAGGTTCAGAGGTGTACCAGTGTTAGTACCCCGAACTGATTTATTTTTTTTTAACACATTTATGTACACGAACAACAAGAAGAGCCTATGGGAACTAAACCTCACGTCGCTGGAAGACATGAGAGTTAGGGGAGACATGATCACCACATACCAGATTCTCAGAGGAATTGATTGGGGAGATAAAAGATAATTTATTTAACACAGGGCGCACAAGCACAAGGGAACACAGCTGGAAACTGAGAACCCAGATGAGCCATAGAAATATTAGAAAGGACTTTTTTATAGTATCAGAGTAGTTAACAAATAGAATGCACTTGGCAGTGATGTGGCCTAATAGGCTCCGCAATCTGTACACCGGTTGATTGACAGCTAAGCGACGGGACCAAAGACCCGAAGCTCAACCCCTGTAAGCACAAATAGGTGAGTACACATAGGATCTCGGGGCCGAGCGGACAACGTTCGCGGTTTGCAGTCCACGGATCCGGGTTCAATTCCCAACCGAGGCAGAAACAAATGGGGATGTTTTCTTTAAACTGATGCATATCAGTTCACCTATCAGTAAATTGATACCTGAGCGTTAGACAGATGTACCGTCACCGTTGGGATGTGTGTGTGTATATATGTGGGTGTGTGTGACGGAGAGAGATGGCAATACATTAGACAACCGACTGCTAGAAAGGTGGGGTCCAAGAGCGAAGAGTTCGGTCCTGCTGGCATACATAGTAAATACACTCATTCAAGGAAGTCCACACAAAGCTGGGTGTTGGAAGCAAGATACCGAATAGGAGAAGAAAACATCCTGGAGTAAAGCAGAGAGAAAAAGGTGGAGAGGTTGACCTCATTCCGACATCTATCTTCCGAAGCCCACATCAGATGGGTATCATCAACTGGGTGCGCGAGGTTGACCAACATTTGAACTGTCAGATGAAATCTATATATAAAATTTAGGACCTTATATACACGTGTATCCGATCAATTCTGGAATTTGTGGTGACATAGTTGAGACTTATTTCATTGAAGACAAAAGAAAGCTGGAGAAAGTTCAAGGAATGCTTCCATAATATCTGAGCTAAAAGGCATGAATTACAAGGAGAGTTATGGGAATTAATTACTATATCAGTGAAAGAGGGAGGAGTAGAAATGATGACCATATACGAAAATTGTCAAAGGAATAGACAGGGCAGCCTAGGCCGGACTAAGTAACATATGGAGGTACACGATCGAGGACACAGGTGGAAACTAAGTCCCCGAAAAAGTCAAATATACATTATAAAGATTTTTCTCAGTGCTAAAAGAGCAAATGAATGTAATTCGCATCGATATGCAGTTGTGGAGACAGAACTCAAAACAGAGCTTCCAATGCACATATGACAGAACGAATTAGGCTTATAGATCTTCACAACCGTTGATTGAACGTTGAGAGGCGGAAGCAAGGAGCTGAAGCTCAGTCTCTGCAAGCACTACTAAGTGAGTGCCTGTCATACTTCCCGCCCTAAACTGGCAGCATAATGATGCCGGTGTGTACACTCGCGCTCCAGCGTACAGACGAGGTGGGCACAACAAGGAGAGTGCAGCATATTTCATCGATTAACATATTCCAATAATGAGTCACACGCAGTTTTATGACGCTTGTGTCACATATGACTTTCATTCGACGACGCTCGAATTTTGTCGGACCTACAGACAATACAATCTTACTCACGGAGACTTCTCACAATGTTACGTACGCTATAATTACTTTGTCGCGGTATTTCATTGTCAGACCATGAAGGAAGGAGTAAGACAAGGAATTTCCTTAAGTACTTTCGTATTTAATAATGCATCATCAAAGGATGGATTACAATTTAGTGATGTCTACCCCCCCCCTTTCCAGGAGTATGGTGATGCCATCAGAGCGAAGTGCGGGGAAATCCTAGTTTTGGTCCCCTAGGATATATATATATATTATTATATATATATATATATATATAATATATATATATATATATATATATATATATATATATACTGAAAACTCACACCCCAGAAGTGACTCGAACCCATACTCCCAGGAGCAATGCAACTGGTATGTACAGGGGCGCCTTACGCCTTATGCCCAAGATTACCATCCGAGTGCCGGCGGGGAAGTGGTTCATATAGCCTCGCCTATCACTTCCTTATAGTCCGGTCGTGATGGTCAAGTGGTTTAGGCGTCTCTGTACATACCAGTTGCATTGCTCCTGGGAGTATGGTTCGAGTCACTTCGGGTGTGAGTTTTCAGTTGTATCTAGTCCTGGGGACCATTCAGGCTTGTTTGCATATAATATAATATATATATACTATATATATATATATATATATTATTATATATATATATATATATATATATATATATATATATATAGTAGTAGTAGGCATCCATCAGTTTCAGGAGACTATGGAGTTGCGCTCTGGTTGTCGGTCTGGAGTGGCCTCACCAGGGCGCAAAGCCAGGGTAAATGAGGTGATTTGATAAAATGCTATGCCCAAGATTACCATCCGAGTGCCGGCGGGGAAGTGGTTCAAATAGCTTCAGCTATCACTTCCTTATGTCCGGTCGTGATGGTCAAGCGGATTAAGGCGTCCCTGTACATACCAGTTGCGTTGCTCCTGGCAGTATGGGTTCGAGTCACTTCTGGGGTGTGAGTTTTCAGTTGCATATAGTCCTGGGGACCATTCAGGCTTGTTCGCATATATATATATATATATATATATATATATATATATATATATATATATATATATATATATATATTATATATATTATATATATATATATATTAGTAGCAGTCTTTCTTGTAAACATATGTTGTTGAATGTGACCGAAAGCGAATCTTTTCAATATTTCTTACGTTCTTCTTCACTGTCGAGGGTAATAAATTAACTCTCCAAAATTCATTCTTTATTTCTAGTCTGACGCCTGAACGCATTTCATAATGCTTATTACATTTTCGAAGACTTAGTTTACACATATAATACATTCATACTTGTACTCGTTTTGGGTGAGTTGATATGGCCACAAAAGTTTTGGGTGAGGTGACAAAGCACAGAACACGAATCAATGGTATAATTGGGAATGAGAACATAAGAATGGAAGTAACTGCAGAAGGCCTATTGGCCCATACTTCCTCTTGCTGCTTCTATGTTGGTTCGGGGTCTTGAAGTGGGTAGAATATAGTTGTGCATTAATTGGCTGTTGATTGCTGGTGTTGACTTTTTGGTGTGTTGTGCCTCGCTGATGTCGAGCCTCCTGCTATCGCTGTATTTATCGATGATTTCTGTATTGCTTATTAAGATTTCTCTGCTGATGGTTTGGTTGTGAGAAGAGATTATATGTTCCTTGATGGACCCCTGTTGTTTGTGTATAGTTAATCGCCTAGAAAGAGACGTTGTTGTCTTGCCTATATATTGAGTTCTTTGGGGCTTACAGTCCCCAAGCGGACATGTGAAGGCATAGACGACGATGGTTTCCTTCAAGGCGTTCTGTTTGGTGTCTGGGGAGCTTTTCATGAGTAGGTTGGCTGTTTTTTTTTTGTAGTAAATTGTCAATTGTATTTTCTGATTTTTGTCGGTAGGGATAACGTTCCTAGCAATAATGTCTTTAAGGACCCTTTCCTCCGTTTTATGAGTCGTTGAAAAGAAGTTATTGTAAAACAGTCTAAAAGGGAGTACAAGTGTTGTGTTAGTTGACTCTTCTGAGGTTGCATGGCGTTTCATCTTTCTTTTTATGACGTCTTCAACAAAACCGTTAGAGAAGCCTTTGTTGACTAGGACCTGCCTTACCCTACAGAGTTCTTTATCGACTTGCTTCCATCCTGAGCTGTGGCTGAGAGCCCGGTCGACGTAAGTGTTGACGACACTCCTCTTGTACCTTTCTTGGCAGTCACTATTGGCATTAAGGCACATTCCTATGTTTGTTTCCTTAGTGGAGACTGCAGTGTGGAAGCCTCCGTTCCTTTCCTTGACTGTTACATCTAGAAAGGGCAGCTTCTCATCACTCTCCCTCTCGTAAGTGTAACTTAACACCGAATTTTGCTCGAATGGCTCCTTCAGCTGCTGCAGGCGTCTGACATCAGGTACCTGCATAAAAATGTCATCAACATGCGGATAGTTTTTTTTTAGCATCACGTAGTTATTTTTTTTTTTTGACACACACTGTACTCCCTCATATATATTTTAGGGTAGCTGCACAAATGCAGATATACCTAAATGAGTTAATAGCAAAAAAAGTGTGCTAAGACATTGATTTTCAAAACAAATGTCCAGATGACAGATTTGCATTCTGGGTACAAACTATCGGTTATATTGATAAAGTAAGGGAGTGTATGGATAGGGAGATAGGAGGCTGAGAAAGGGCATGTAAGGACTGGTAAGGAAACAGAAGAATTGTGCATTATGTGTTCAAGTTGACCAAATCACAACACTTGAAAGTGAAGAGACGACGACGTTTCGGTCTGTCCTGGACCATACTCACAATCGACTTGCGAATAGTCCAGGACGGACCGAAACGTCGTCGTCTCTTCACTTTCTAGTGTGTAGTTTGGTCAACATATTTCAGCCACGTTATTGTGACTCATCGTCTGCATTAGGTGTTCATGGAGGTAAGAGATGGGAGTAAAGGAGTGTGAGCAGGAGAAATGGAAAGGGCATATTTTGGCAGGGAAGGAAGAGACTGGCAAAGGATATGTGTGGGCAGGAAGGGAGAATACAGGGGAAGGGCGTGTGTGGCAGGAAGGGAGGAGACGGGGAAGTGCGTGTGTGGGCAGGGAAGAGATGACATAAAGACGCGTTTGTGAAGGGAGGGAGGAGGCAGGGGTGGTGCATGTGTGGGGCAAGGATTGAGCAGATGGGGGAATGAAGGTATGTGATAAGGTGGGACAGGAATCAGGGAATGGCATGTTTTCTGGGAGGAGATGGGAAGAGTATCTTAAAGAAAAGGAGAAGTGTTCGTGGTGGAGGGATATGGGGAAAATTAGGCTGAAGGACATGGGAAGTGTTCAGAAACTTCCCTATTACTCATCTAAATTGGGAGAAGGCCACTGTTGCTAACTTGAACTAGTTTAAATACCTGCTTAACACAACTTGTTAATATTCACACTCCAACTGATGCAACTACCTGCACTAATTTGTAATTTGCATCAGAACCGTCTCAATTACTTTTTTACATCTGTCATATCAGTGCTAGCTAGGGCAGGAAAAATATAGTATCCCTACTAGAGCAAGTAGACGGACAGCAAGCCTGGTTGAAACCATCAGGTTAGGGAATCCCAAAATAGATCTATCTTTTGGCATAACGTAGGGAAAGACGCGGGGGTGTCTCAGAGATGGTTGCTACCTCAAATCAGACGTAGACTTAAGGCTCAATATTATCAAATCACAAAGAGTATTAAGAGAAATATAATACTGTGAGATCAGAGGTTGCTGATTACCTTTAAAGAAAAATATTTGATGAATTTTGTGATGAAATTAGAAAAAAATAAAACGTTCATGCAATAGGGTAACAAACGTATTAAATGATTCGTTTGGGCCACATATTACATGTAATTTATTCAGAGAGAAATATTCAACGTTGTACAACAGAGCTGTATACCGGACACGTGAGACAAAACCGATTTAATTACAGTATATGTAGCACCTGCATACACCTCATACACCCTGCATCAAGTGTTAAATACGTGCACACTGTAACCCCTCCTCCCCCTGTAATGGTTGAGATAGCTGTATGAAAGCTAAAAATGGGAAAACTCCCATTTTTTACCCTTTAACATATTAGTCCCTTTAACATATGCCCTAACAGCCCTGCTGGAATATAAGCTAAACAGCTGCATTTATGTTTAATTCTAATAACTTCAGTAATACACATTCTTTGTGAACAAATATCTTGGAGTAATGTAAGCTTTACATTGAGCTGTGGGTGCAAGTGCTCTTTGTTGCTGCTGTACCCTCAAAAATGTACAGGACGACCTCCTTCTTCCTGTACCGTCAAAAGTGTACACGAAGACCTTGTTGTTTCTGTACTTTCAAAAGTTTACAGGTAGACCTCCTTGTTGTTCCTATACCTTCAAAAGTGTGCAGGATACTCTTGGTTGTTCGGAAAAAGGGGTGTTGATGTTCAAAACAAGTTTATAAACAACATACCAACTTGAGCAGTCTTCCTCAGTCTTTCCCCCAACCAGCTTGTGAGATCTCCCTCAGTCTCTCCTACACGCCAACTTGAGAGATCTCCATCAGCCTCCCTACACCCCAACTTGAGAGATCTACCAGTTCTCTCCTACACGCCAACTTGAGAGATCTACCAGTCTCTCCTACACGCCAACTTGAGAGATCTACCAGTCTTCCCGTCCCACACACACACACACATCAACTTGAGATAACTCCCCCCCCCCCCGCACCCCACATTGCTTCATGATTGCATCGGAAATCACTACTAACTCTCACTCTTACCAGCGGCGGCTGTTCCTTTTATTTCGAGGTTAGGGATATTTGCACAGCTTCCACATCCATCCTCATTATCGAAAATTCGAACAGAGTTAACAAATCCACAAGGGCCGTGACGAGGATTTCGAACCTACGTACCAGAGTTACATCCGTGATTCAGAAACTGGATAGGAGTAATTTCAGACACTGCAAACTACTTAAGTGCAACATGTGCTAGAATGTGTATCTGCTTGGTTATATATCGTTACTTATAATTTAAAATGTTTCTCTGTACGAGGCTGGAGGCCAGACGCTTGGGCTAGTTTTTCCCAGCTTGTCCAGGGTGAGACATATAGGCGTGTCATAGGTCAGTCGGGGTCGGCCTTAGTGCCATTCTTTAAGAAATACGGCATCTATAGAACCCCCCTGTCTTGATATATTATATTTGACATTGTTTTTATTAAGCTATTTTTCGATTTTCTCTCATTGCGAAGTACTGAAGTAGTCACACTAGGACCCCGTTGGTACACGAACCACCAGTTGAGAACCGCTTGAAATCTGGAACCTGACCTCTTTCTAGTTAAGAGTCTTGACAGATCAAACACTTCTGGAAGAAAAGTGTCCGAAAAATATGATATTAGAAGAAATAAGGAACAGTTGTAGATAAGTTGGATGTAATGAAGCTACGGACCCCAGGTCTCAAATGGATTCAAAGAAAGGCAGCTTCAGTACGTGAAGATGGCTGACCAGCTGTAGGGAACCTGCGGTCTTTAAGGTAGTCAGTGCTGCCTTCGACCGCATTTAATGTAATGAAAACACTTTATCTGTAAAATCATTGGCCACATGAATGTACTCACCTAACTCACCTAATTGTGCTTGCGGGGTTGAGCTTTAGCTCTTTGGTCCCGCCTCTCAACTGTCAATCAACTGGTGTACAGATTCTGAGCCTACTGGGCTCTATCATATCTACATTTGAAACTGTGTATGGAGTCAGCCTCCACCACAATCACTTCTTAGTGCATTCCATTTTATACTACTCTGACACTGAAAAAATTCTTTCTAAAGTCTCTGTGCTCATCTGGGTACTAATTTTCCACCTGTTTCCCCCTTGTTCGTGTCCCACCCGTGCTGAAGAGTTTGCCTTTGT
>WNGS01009631.1:9922350-9939214 GCA_020271785.1 Procambarus virginalis
CACACACACACACACACACCACACACACACACAACCTACAAAATCCTCAGCAGGAATCGACCGGGTAGACAAGGACAAACTATTCAACACTGAGGGGGACGCGAACAAGGGAACCAAGTGAAACTGAGTATCCAATGAGCCACAAGAGACATTAAAGAGACTTTTCAGTGTCAGGGTAAGTATAACATAGAGATGCATTTGGAGTGATGTATGGAAGCTGACTCCATACACAGTTTAAGTGTAGATATGATAGAGCCCAAGGCTCAGGAATCTGTACACCATTGATTGACGTTGAGAGGCGGGACAAAGAACCGAAGCCAACCCCCTTGCATGCACACTTAAGTGAGTACAAATAGGTGATTACACGGCTAATCACACACACCTGCCGAACACAATCTAATTAAACCTTTCACAGTCCCAATACGACACAGTAAATATGATGACCACACTGTGGCCACCGGACCACACTGTGGCCACCGGACCACAGTGTGGCCACCGGACCACAGTGTGGCCCACCGGACCACAGTGTGGCCAACGGACCACAGTGTGGCTGTGAGGAGATGTAGAATCTCCTCAGTTAGTTTTCCTAGTTTCTAGAATGTCGCTCTAGGGACTCTAGAAACTGAAGCTTTCAAAATTTACATATACTTGTTGGTGTCATATGAAGCTTATGTTAAATGCTGTCAGTTAAAAACTAGTTAGAGGTCTGTGATTGCTCTGTGGAGAGAATTACAGCAAAATTTGCCTGTTCTGTGAAACAGAGAGGGTAGTATAAACAAAAACCGTTAGAGGTGGAGGGGGGACAGTGGGGCGAACGCTGCCTCCCCCCCCACCAAGGGAGGACATTGAGACGTTGTGTTAGGCCTCACCCTCCTTGTGACGTCACGCCACGCCACAGGCGAGGGGCCCGTGTTATTGGTCTAAGCACCCCTGCTCCTAGGCCGAGTTTTGGCGCGTAGACCTGTTATTGGAAGCGGCATCAGGACCAGTGGCGGCTTCCTGCTGATTGGTCAAGATAAGGTAGGGGGAGAGAAATATGGGGATGTGGGCCTCCCTGGCCCGCCAAAGAGGTAGTTTTGAATTTGGGCAGCCAGTGTGTGAGTAGTGTCTAGGTGGGGGGGGTGGCGGGCCTGCCACCCCACCACCGTTATCGCTCCCGTCGTTCTGTTTACTCATATTGCATGGCACTCCAGCCACCCTGGGTGTGTCGAAGCCCAAATTTGCGAGAAACTGGGACTTGGACTTTGAATTCCGCCCGACGTCGTCCATGTGGTAGGTGGCGCCGGCCAGTGTCACCCTGTCACCCCAGTGTAAGAGCGAGTCAGGCTCTGGTATGATGGGTTGTTAGTGATTCCCATCCAAGTGTGTATGGCACGCGGCCACCCAGGCCGCCCTCTGGCCGCCCGCGGCCGCCCACCGCCCACGGGCACCGCCGGCCGCCCAGCCAGCACCCACCCACCACCCACCACCTTAACCCCCCCCGCGCGCGAGCTGCTCGGTGTGGGTGGGGTGGGGTGCTGTGACGTCACGCGCCACCCGTGGCCACCCTCCTGAAGGCCACGCAGTGGCCACATGTTGGCCACCACCTTTGGCCACCACCTTTGGCCTCCCCCTTGGCCACATTCCCAGGACAAGCCAAGGCACATCTTGTCGACGCACGAGGTGCAAGCTAAGTGTTGACAGCCAGGTGGTAAGGACCTGGGAAATGAGGAAATTTGTGGAAGGAAACGTGAGTACTTTATCAGTGTCTCAGATTAGTGGAAATCATAGTAGAAAAGTTGTGTGAGCCCCTAGCCCGGCCAGGCTAGGGAAGTAGCTGAGACGCCCGTCTGTGGCATGCCCAGGTGACTGTGGGGCAGTACATGGATGGGGAAATTGTCACTGTAAATCACGGAGTGTTATAATGATATATATATCTGTAGATATATGGTTGTGTTTAGACTGACTTGGGTTTGGGACCAGTCAGTGTAGAGAAATCATCATATAATGATCCAGTCTGGCGATTCTGTATAATCGTCAAGCATTGGTTAGTGCCATGGTACCTCATTATGTAATTAGGCCAGGTTAGAGTTAATTATGCAGGCCCGTGGGGCAGGGATATTAGTGGATATCCTGAGGTTTGTATATATCACCTGTTGATTAATTACATTGTTATGGGGGCCATTTCCATATGTTTCATTTGCATGTTGTTGTATTATGTTGTGTGGTGAGTCAGTAGATGTGATCGCTGACTGATTGCCTAATGATGTCATTAGCATGGGGGGCATTCTGTCGGTATCATTATGTGCAGGTTTGTGCAGTGTTGATAACAGGTATGCGATATTACTGTCCTAGGAACTGTGTTGAGGATTTAAAGGGCACCTTTGAGTATTCAGGGAAATTCTCAAGTCACTTAATGAGAGCGAGCAATTAGTTAATTTGCCTAATTATGAGAGAATTAGTGCCAGCTGTCCGCGTAGAGCGACGGTGTCTTATATTAACGTAAATTGTCTTGCTAGAAGCAACCGGGATCGGGCGATCTTTTGCAACGTTTGCAAGATTAGAGGGACAGTAAGATTGGTATACCTTGAGTGTTGCCAAACCGTGTGTTATCATTCCTGTGTGGGCATAGTAATTAACGAGTTGCAGTAGTCGCAACTGTATGTGGGCAGTGCTATTTTTATGTTTTGCATGCCATTATATGTTTGACCTATGTAACCTTAGGGTTACTTTGTTTCTTTAAGTTGTATTGAGTACTTAAGGATTCAGTGAGTTAATTAGGGGTAATAACGCTCAAGCCATTACGACTATGAAAAACCACTGCATTGCGCAAAGCACCTTAAGGCGCTTTGAAGGTTGTGTGATTGTTTCATTCATCGCTCTTTGCGATTTGAAGATGAAAGTGATTGAGTTTGGAAACGTTTTGACATTAACCTTAGCTGAACATTTATAAAAAAACAATGTCCTTAACAATTGCACCATGCCCAATAAAGAACCACAATGTTTAGCGGATACAGTCAGTCTCTTATCTTGTCTTGTAGAACTGACTTAAATATTGTAAGAACGTTTCAATCGCTGTGCGGTTGAGCGCTATTTATCTCTACACTACATGTAGTCTAACATATTTTTGATCAGCTACTCGGACAAAAAGTTCCAAGTAGCACGGGCTTGGTGAGCCCGTAGTGGACTTACCTGACACAGGAGCGGGGCTAACTTGTAGTCTAACAGATGATCTAAACCGATGTACGATAGAAGAAGAAAATTATAAACATATAGCCACGTCTGTGGTAGAAAAAGGAACTTAAAAACTAAATTAAAATTAAAATATTTCACAACTCGCGAAGTAGATCGAACACGGAATACTCGCCCATGACTTTCGACTCGATCTTACCGAAAGATATTAGATTAAATTGCTGATTGAACTAGACAATTAGCGAGAAACAAGCTTAATGAATCGCCTTAAGGAAGCGTACGTTATCGGCTCTGAAGCACAGAGAAGCGATATAATTGGTTTTGTCTGTGTTCTACGACCCAGAAAATGCATGCTTACCTTTGCCTCTTCCTCAGCGATAGACTTGCGAGCCAGTGATTACCAGATAGGCGTCCCAGTGACAGTCAAATTCAGGGCAGCGATTGAACTTAATGAGGAGGTAAACCAATCACATGTTGACTGACTTAGAAGAAGAGTTGGCATACATATATATATATATATATATATATATATATATATATATATATATATATATATATATATATATATATATATATATAAAGTTTGTGAGGGTACTACCTCTGGTGCCAATGTGGGGACCCATAGCCTCGGAGAAGAAACTAAAACATATTCAGAGGAGACCTTGTGGTTTCTCACTGAACATTAATATTTTCTTCTCCTACTACCCCATTCTTTGTATGTACACATATATATTTGCTTTATTTGAACTTTGTTACAAAAAAGGAGTTACATATATATTACAAAGATGGTTATCATAAGTTGTCGAGTTCCTCCAGCTCCTCAGATGGCGGGCAGGAACCCAGGATGCAGTGCGCATTTCCCCTCTGTATCACCACGCTGAGGCGCTGGAAAAGAAAGCTGGCAGCTCTAGGGTCCCTTGTTGTTTCAATGAGCCTTCATTGAGCCCTTGTTGTTTCAATGAGTATATATATATATATATATATATATATATATATATATATATATATATATATATATATATATATACATATATATATATATATATATATATATATATATATATATATATATATATATATATATATATATATATATATATATATATATATATATATATATATATATATAATATATATTTATGTAACAATATGTCTGAATTACCAAAAGTGTGAGTGTATGGTAAAGAGAAAATAATGATGGATATGCGTATATAATTCCTGGTGTGGGGACAAGAATTCTGTACTTAATCTCATGTCTAGGTCTCTTCCTTTCCCTCCCCACCCCACCGCAGCCCTCCAAAAGTAAATTACTGACCTCCCCAAGGATGCAACCCACAAAGATTGCCTAACTCCCGATTGCCTATTTTCTGCTAGGTGTGATCAGTGTCATCACGTGAAATGAAACATGCCCAACCATTTCTGTCCTCCCCCTCCCCTCCCGGGGATCGAATTTTCCCATTTCTCATGCCTTGGGTGAGGGAGGAAGTAGACCCCATTTGGTCATGGTATCAACAACTGGCTCGGAGAAGGGCAATCCACGCCTCTGTTAGAATTAACCTGTCCACTGTAACCCCCTTTGTGAGAGTATTAAGTGGTAAGAGTAACCACTCCCAAGGCACCAGGGCGGCAAGGCTTTATTAAAAGCTTATGGGGCGTGGAGCAGCGGTGGGCCAGAAGCCGTCCCATGGAGTGCGTTCCCTTGTACGGCAGCGCATTCGGGAAAGGTGTTTGCCACAGCTTATTATCGGAAATGGCCCAGTGACATCGAAACAGCGTTAGAGGCTAATTTCAAATTGTGCTGCGGTCGAGCCTTATGTTATATATGGTTCCTTTAGTGTTGTGCTTAACTCCTATAAACTGTGCAAGGGGTTATTAAGGCCGTCACAATAGCTTACAGGCCAACCAGAAATTAAAATTTTAATCCGGAAAAGCATCTATATAAATTAGAATGTCTCAGGTTGGAGGCAAGACTTGGGGCTAGCCTCACCTGATTTTTCACAGTAATTACTATTCGGCACGTGCCCAACGTGGGCTGGTCGGGATTAGCATAAACTAATAGAGTTCCACGTGACACTGTATCAAAGTGACCCCCAATGATGAACCTCGCAATACCATCATGACTCAATTATTCTTTTATTCTTTCCATACTGTAAAACTTTATGCAATGATTAAAATGAATTATAAAACACCAGGTGAGACACAGGTCCAACTCGCCAATAACTGGGTGAAAACAAATATATTAGTGTTCCCAAACCTGTCACTCAAGTGGTAGACCAAAATATAAGGGAGGGCGAACCGGTGGATTTACGCAATTTTGGCGTATAAGTCCATAGTTAATGATACACTGGCACTGTGGCCAGCCTCCAGACTTCACATGACGAATAAGGATATGTGCTCTAAGAACGAGAATTGTTTTGTAAGCTAGAGTTTGATGTTTAAATAATGCTTATAAAATGTTAGTTAAACCTCTTTAGAAAAGAGGCAGGAAGAGAGGCAGTTGGCATGACGAGAGGCAGGTGACAGGAAGAGACACAGGTGGCATTCAGTCACCAGCTGGGAGGTTTAGACCAGAAATAGAGGGTGTCGAGCGAGCAATAGGATGTGTTGAATGGCTTACTTACACCGTATCCTTGGGGGTTTACACCAGTGTACATAATTCTTATACAAATTCTTACACCATTGCAGTAGGCATACGAACAACCTCAGCTGCATGAATGCTTCAATTTGAGGCTGAAATAATTGCAATAACTTTATGTCAGATAAATATTTGCGAACGAAACGTGTCCTGTCCTCGTAGATGACAGATATCTGACATTCGTTATCTATCTAAATGAACCATTTCCATGCATGTGATATCATTATTTCGTCGTTTTTTTTTTTTTAAGCAAGCAGATTACTCTGATTTTTAAGATCTCTCCTATATTTCGAAAGAGACCGAAAAAGTACTCGAGAAGAGTGTATAATATATATATATATATATATAATATATATATATATATATCATATATATATATTATATATATCAACAATATATATTATAATATATATATAATATATATAGATATTATATATATTATATTATATACATATATATATATACATATATATAGAATGATACGGTTGAAGACCAGAGTGTGTGTGTGTGAGACGGTCCAGTAATTCATCAGACGAGGCCCAGTTTGGCTTTGAGACTGGCTGTTCTAATCGGCTTGCCTGCTCCCGAGTACCTGTCAAAGGGAACTAATTCTCGCGACATATTTTGGCCAGTGCAGGAAGCCCATGAGCTCTCGGGCTCTGATTGGTCCGCTCCGGGGCTAATTCGCTCACTGGGCAGGCTGGTTAATAGCGTGTCATGTGGAGGATCATTCTAATTGGCTGTTGGCTCCGGCAGAAGCCAGTTGTGGACGCTTATTGGATGCGAACTTCCAGTGCCTTTTACTATTACTTGTTAGACGCATAATGGCTACGAGAAATTGGGGAGAATTAAACGTCCACATTAGTGTCAGAGCTGTGCCGTTCTCGTTACTGGACGAGCGTCAAGTATGAAGTGGTTTTGTTTAATCAGAGGCATTAGAACCTATGGGACCCAACTAGCACATTGAAGGTCATATTGTCTCAGTAAGCGTAAATATTGCGTAATATATATTATATATATATATATATATATATATATATCTATATATATATATATTATGATATATATATATATATATATGCATATATATATATCTATATATATCTATATATATTATATATATATATATATATATATATGCAAACAGCCTGAATGGTCCCCAGACTAGATACAACTGAATTCTGGGGTGTGAGTTTTTCAGTTATATATATTTGCCCGATTTGCCTAATAAGTCAGTTTCCTGAATTAATATATTTTCTCAAATTTTTTTCTTATGAAATGATAAAGCTACCCATTTCATTATGTATGAGGTCAATTTTTTTTTTGGATTTCAGATTAACGTAGATATATACCGAACCTAACCAACCCTACCTAACCTAACCTAACCTATCTTTATAGGTTAGGTTAGGTTAGGTTAGGTAGACGAAAAAGTTAGGTTAGGTTGGTTAGGTAGTCGAAAAAACATTAATTCATGAAACTTGGCTTATTAGGCAAATTGGGCCTTCCATAGTAGGCTGAGAAGTGCGTTCTGGCTACTAGGTACGACATATATCTATATATATATATATATATATATATATATATATCTATATATATATATATATATATATATATGGATATATATATATGCATGTCTCATTGAATTGACAGCTATGCCGTATTTACTTTTTCTGATTTAGGGCTTCTATCCCTTTTACTAATGCTCTTGCATCAGGGTTCAGCTGGAGAGAGGAGTTCAACCAAAGAGTCATCTTTTTTTTAGTAAAGAAAGAATTGAATATCTGGAATAATATTATATATTATATATTCTATATTATATATAGATATATATATAATATATATACATATATCGTACCTCCAACATGCTTTGTTATCTGTCGCTGGATATAAATCGAGTCCCCGGCAAAACACTTGAGCAAAATAAAGGTACCAGAGAAATAGGACAAAAAAGCTACCACAGGTCGAGAGAAAACTGCACGGGTTCTGCGGGCTATTTCATGTTTATTGACATCGATTATAAACTCGCTGCAAGTCACAGTTGAAAGGGAATATATTCCCAAGTGGATTCCGTATCGAGTTTCAGAGTGCAAAATGATTTCGGGGGGACTGGGGGGGGGGGGGAATCATGGTAATTTGCTGCCAGATATTTGGTTTACACAAATGTCGTTTTGAGGCAATGAATAGCCGCTGCGCTGAAGATTAAAATATGCATTCAAATTTACTGAATGATTTCAACTTTTATGGGGAGTATCCTGCGCCCACTCGAGTTGTTGCCTCGTTAGTTACAAGGACGCTTTAAGTGAATACTTAGACTATATGCTAACTGTTTTCTGTACCTAACAACGATCATTATGTAAAGTCTCTTATATATATAACCCTCCAGTTTCAAAATAACGATGAGTATTAAAAATAAAAAGTCCAAGAAATTTCTGAGGAGTGCCTTGGGACCTTTTTTTTTTTTAAGCAAGCAGATAAGTCTGATTTTTAAGAAGATTTCTCCTATATTTTGGAAAGAGACTGAAAAAGTACTCGAGAAGAGTAGAAGAGGGAAACAGAGGAGACGCCGCGGGGGGTAGTGGGGGGGGGGGGAAGAACGGTGAAGGAGGAGGCGGAAAAAAAAGGCGAAGAGATGGAGACAGAAAAGGAGATAGACGGAGACGCAGGGCGCGGCGGAGGAGGCATAGAAGGAGACATTGCAGGCGCCGTAGAGGGGAAGGGGGGGTGAAGGGCAACGCGTTGTATTATTAACGATACAGCAAATTGTAGCCAAGACTGTTTCATTTGCGGAGCGGGAATATACGAGACATTATCCTAGACAGATGACGCTATGCATTACTACCCACGGCAAGGCCACCTGCTCCTCAACCCACTTCCATTTTCCTGTCACGCGGATATCTTTTACGCTCAACAATGGGATTATATCTCATATTTTACCTCCCTTCCTTGAGAGATGAGGGAGGTAATGGAGTGAGATTATACATAATGTGGTCACAAGCGGCCTCACTGACGTGACTTACATCACAATGCTCAAATTCCGACAAATTGAGCTGTGTTTTGTTGGGTTTCGGGAGTTTTACCTGTCGCTGCGTGTCTCTTACTGCTTGATGGATCATCTTTTAAAATGTGTGTGTGTGTGTGTGCTCACCTACCTCAGCATGGGGCAATCTCGAGAGAATGAATCTCCTCCACTGTCCTTGTAGCTATGGGGTTCTTGCACTGTTCTGGGGAGCTCTTCACAAAATTTGTGGTAAGTGTGTGTGTGTGTGTGTGTGTGTGTGTGTGTGTACTCACCTAATTGTACTCACCTAATTGTGCTTGCGGGGGTTGAGCTTTGGCTCTTTGGTCCCGCCTCTCAACTGTCAATCAACTGGTGAGACTGTGTGTGTGTGTGTGTGTACTTACCTATTTGTACTTACCTATTTGTGCTTGCAGGATCGAGCATTGACTCTTGGATCCCGCCTTTCCAGCTATCGTTTGTTTACAGCAATGACTCCTGTCCTATTTCCCTATCATACCTATCTTAAAGGTATGAATAGTATTTGCTTCCACAACCTGTTCCCCAAGTGCATTCCATTTTTCCCACTACTCTCACGCTAAAAGAAACTTCCTAACATCTCTGTGACTCATCTGAGTTTCCAGTTTCCACCCATGTCCCCCTCGTTCTGTTATTATTACGTGTGAACATTTCATTTATTTCCACTTTGTCAATTCCCCTGAGTATTTATATGTCCCTATCATATCTCCTCTCTCCCTTCTTTTCTCTAGTGTCGTAAGGTTCAGTTCCTTCAGTCGCTCTTCTATCCCTTCCCTCGTAACTCTGGGACAAGCCTCGTCGCAAACCTCTGAACCTTCTCCAGTTTCCTTATGTGTTTCTTTCAGGTGGGGGCTCCATGATGGCGCGGCATACTCTAAGACGGGTCTCACGTATGCAGTGTAAAGCGCCCTAAAAGCCTCCTCATTTAGGTTTCTGAATGAAGTTCTAATTTTCGCCAGTGTAGAGTACGCTGCTGTCGTTATCCTATTTATATGTGCCTCAGGAGTTAGATTAGGTGTCACATCCACTCCCAGATCTCTTTCTCGACTCGTTACAGGTAGGCTGTTCCCCTTCATTGTGTACTGTCCCTTTGGTCTCCTATCACCTGATCCCATTTCCATAACTTTACATTTACTGGTGTTAAACTCCAGTAGCCATTTCCCTGACCATCTCTGCAACCTGTTTAAGTCCTCTTGGAGGATCCTACAATCCTCGTCTGTCACAACTCTTCTCATTAATTTTGCGTCATCCGCAAACATTGACATGTATGACTCCACTCCTGTAAACATGTCATTTACGTAAATTAGAAGAGGATTGGTCCCAGCACCGATCCTTGAGGTACTCCACTTGTTACTGTTCTCCAGTCCGACTTCTCGCCCCTTACCATTACCCTCTGGCTCCTTCCTGTTAGGTAGTTCTTCACCCATTCTAGGGCCTTTCCGCTTACTCCTGCCTGCCTCTCAAGTTTGTATAGCAGTCTCATGTGCGGTACTGTATCAAAGGCCTTTTGGCAGTCAAGAAATATGCAGTCTGCCCAGCCTTCTCTGTCCTGCCTTATCCTTGTTACTTTATCATAGGTTTNTACCGCGAGGGGAGAGGAAGAGGAGGAGGAGGAGGAGGAGTTGGAAGGGGATGAAGAGGAAGATGGGTAGAGGGATGTGGAACTACAGTAGTAGCTGAAGCAGGTGTAGCTACTATTGTTGTAAATGCAGTAGTAACACCAGCTGTAGCATCAGCGACAATAGTATAATTAGCAGTAGCGGTAGTTGAATTTACATTTCCAGCTGTAACAGCGGTAGCAGTAGGTATAGTACAAATAGCAGTAGGTGTAATACAAGCACCAATAACAGTAGGTGTAGTACAAGCACCAATAACAGTAGGTGTAGTACAAGCAGCAATAGCAATAGGTGTAGTTCAAGCACCAATAGCAGTAGGTGTAGTAACAGCAGTAACAGATACAATACTAGCAGTAGTTGGTACTGGGGAAGCGGATGGATAAACCAACATAAACAATCGGTAGAAATTGGTGAAAACTAAGCTGACCTTCGTAAAGGACTCGTTTTTTTTTTTGATAGGGTATAACATCCGCTTCTATGGTGTTAACAGGCAAACGATTCCACTCGTCTACCTCCCAGCGGCCATATTCTTACCCTATTCTTCCTGAATCTGAATTGATCCAGGTTTTAGTGATTGTTAAATTAGCTACTCACGTGGTAGCTACTTTGAAGGCCTTGCTCGAATCTTCCAAGCTCATGCCCTTCATCAAGTTGAAGACGTCAATCATGCCTTCCCTCGCACAGCTCCCCTCCGAGGAGTGCAGACCGAACTCCCACACTAACCGCTCCCCAAATCTATGTCCTCTCTGTTTTACGGCGGCCAGAACTGGACGGGCGTAGTCCAAGTGGGACCTCACCAGGAGCAAATGTTTCTGATTATGTCTCCAAATATTTCTATTCTCTTTGTCAAGCACATTGACGTACTGTAGCTTTCATTCAAAGCTCGATTTTTGCCAAATCTGCAGCATTTATCTGCTTCTTTTCTACCCAGTTCCACATTGTGCTCGTTTATTTCTGGAGGTAATTGTTGCCTAGTTCTCATTCAGTTCCAATATCCATCCCATTTTAAGTTTCATCTACAAACTTGTTGATATTTTCATTCTAGCATCTAGGTCGTTGACTATATATTATGAACCCAGGAACCCAGCTTTTCGTGGGTTCCTACGAGTGTGTGTGTGTGTGTGTGTGTGGACGAAAATAGCAACTAATATTCCAAATTAGAACTCGTAAAAAGTTTTGCAGGGGAAAAAAAAAAGTGTAATCAATGCACGCCTCCACACACACACCGGCTTGTTAAAGAGCGCCAACAATTACCTGCGTCCACATGTTGGTACAGAGCCAAGCTTGATGGGTTGTGGAGGTAGTAGGCAGGGAGAGAGGGAGGGGCCAGGGTGGGGAGGGTTGATGGAGGAAAAAGGGGGGTAGAGAAGAATAGGGTTGGGGGTGGGGGGGTCGAGGAAAGTGGCACCCTCATCATTATCGCGCGACGGGGTAATGATGATGAATAGGGCGATTTGCTAATGAGGACAATAGTTAAGGTCATTCTGATGATAATTATTCGTCCGATGGAAATTGTATAATGAGAAAATTTATGCTCAATTTCAGTGTCGTTTATGATAATTAAAATGCTTTTATGACTTAGTATTTTTAGTACACCGTTGTTTAGGGAATTTTATGGATGAGTGTGCATGCAAGCCACTTTAAATTTACAAGTAAATTCATAAATTATATTTGTAACATAAATCACGACAAGGCTGTAAACTTGGGCAGCGTGCAGCAAGGAACGCAGCACGCAACATCTTCCGGAACTACATCGACTGATGGTCCGGCGACCTTTCAGACCGATATCACAACGACCTTGAGACGACCATCAAGAGACTAACCGTGTTTGGTAGTTCCGTTCCTGCCCCCTGACCCAGATATGACCTGAATCCCACCGGACTCAATCTCGCTGACATAACGTGGCATAAATTGCCATGTTATGTCCAGAGAAACAGATGGTCCGCAAGGACTAGTTGCATGTCCTGCTGTATGGTATATATATTCGGCATCTTCTGTCTTCTGTGCTTCAGGCGTCAGCTAAGAGTCCTCGCGAGATCAAGGAAATAGTTGTCGGAAGAGGTGATGTCTCCAATATCTGTCATCCTAAAAAAGGATGAATATAATGAGAAAATGGTCATTATCCTCTCTTCACATCCCGTGGCTGGTGGTGGAAAGGGTTACAGAGGCACTTCCTGAATCCATTATGCACCTCTGAAACCGTTTCCACCACCGCCTATGGGATGGATTTGGGGTGCATAATAAATGACTAAATTGGTAACTCTAAACTCCTAAAGATCACGAGAAATGCAACTATTGAATTGAAAGCGAAGGTAAACTAATTATGTGAAACTATTAATGTCAAAAATTCTGGATTTCATTACCTGAAAACTACTGGAGAGTACAAACTTGGAATTTGGCTATGGGAATAGTCAAGATCCACAAGCCCCAAGCTCTCACAAGTCAAGCCTGTCTGCAGGCCGGGATTGGGGAATAGAAGAACTCCCAGAACCCCTATCAGATAAGAAGCTTGCAAGCCCGCTTCGTCTGATTATCAGCCAGATAACCCACACTCTCATATAGACTGGTTAAGAGGCGTGCCTCGGAGTCTTAGGGCTGAAAGCCTCAAGTCTCCGTGGCAGCTGCTTTTATTAAGTCTCAGAAATCTCACAAGTCTCACAATCGACTTGACAAAGGTCCAGGACGGACCGAAACGTCGTCTTCTCTTCACCTTCTAGTGAGTGGTTAGGTCATCATATCTTCAGCCACGTCATTGTGACTCGTCGTCTGCAAGTCTCGGAAGACTATTAAACACATGGGGTCTAGGTCCTGGGGTGTTGTCACAGGGTTCGTTCCCCTTAGACCCATAAACCATTGGCTCCATCAGAAAATAAACACTACAATTTCTGAAGGAGTAGGTGATGAACTCGTTTGACAAACCGGAAACGCCAGGGCATCTAATTTCTCATTTCAGCGCCTCAGATATAATCGCGACAAGGAAGGTGAGGAAGGAACACCCATGTTGGGGATTGGAAAAGGGAGATTGGAGAAGGGGGAGAAGGGGATGAGTGGGGGTTGAGATAGAGTACTTGAGTATCCTGCTCGAAGCTTACCATAATTCTCGCAATATTCTGTTTTGCATATTCTGTTGGTATGATGAGTCCCACCCCCCCCCTCTGTTTGTTTAGCCTCTCTACGATGACATCCCCAGATCCCAGGCTGGAGCCAACTACTACAACCACACTACTACTACTACTACAACTACTTCTATTACTACAACCATACTACTATTACAAGTACTAAAACAACTACCCCCTACAATAATTCCAAAATAATAAATTATGTAATACAGTGTTCTTTTACATTTTTTATTATTCAAAACAGTCTGAAAAAGGGCAAGATGAAATGTTGGTCCTGACAAACACAGCATCAGCCGTGTGTGTGTCATGCATACGCCAGTCTAGTCCATCTATCACACGTGTCATAAATATGACAGTCTAGCCCAACTGTTCCCGTGTGAAAAGACGACTTAGGGGGTTCGATAGTCTCAAAACAAAGGCACATTTCGTTCTTTATATTGAAGCTTTCGACCTAACCCGGCAAGCCTGTCCACAATATATATTGTCTGCGCCTTCTTAGTCACAATCGATCCAGCTGTCCGTCAGTAGTGGCAATCAGTCAGCTTCTTTGACAGCCTGCTTACAGCCAGGCTCGGCCCGCTTCTCTTGTGCGGCTGTCAGCCGGAGTTGACCGCAGGCAAGAGAACTGACAAGGGTACACTGTCAACGCATCCTCCCATTGTGGACCTGCTTCTTGTAGCCATTGTGGAAAGCTTTCTGAATGTTTTTGCACGGGGTGGTCTGAGGGATTGACTTGCCTTTTGTGGCGGAAATTCTGATTATTTGACCACAAAATGAATAGTTTCCTGAGCAAAGATTTGTATTATTATTATTATTATTATTATTATTATTATTATTATTATTATTATTATTATTATTATTATTATTATTATTATTATATTATTTGTGTGTGGATGTACCTGGAGAGAGTTTTGGGAGTTCTTCTACTCCCCAAGCCCGGCCTAGGGCTAAGCCTTACTTGTGAGAGGTTAGTCCAACAGGCTGTTACTTGGAGCGGCCCGCAGACCCACATATTTTCTACAGCCCTGGTTGGTCTGGCACTTCTTGCAGAAAGCCTTCTAGTTGTTTTCTTGAAGACTACCAATTTCGTTCCGGGAATACTTCTTACGCTTGCTTGGAGGATATTGAACAACCGTGGGCCTCTGATGTTCATACAGTATTTTGTGAGTGTGCCTATGACACCTCTACTCTTCACTGGTTCTTTTCTGCATTTTCCTGCCATATCTTTCACTCCAGTTTGTTGTTTTAATGTGCAAATTTGGGATCAATGGAGTGTTGTTACTGTTTTATTACAACTGTCACCCCAACTATATCTCCATTACCACCTCACCACCGATACAGTCACTATAACCAACACCTGTACAACCTTCATACCCATTACCACTGGTGATGTATACCCATCACTACTGGTGATGGGTATACATCCCTGAGAGGTAAACTGAAAATAACACTGCTGCAAGCACTAAGGGCCAACCAAAGCTGTTCTGTAGGCATACGAGGAGAACACAACAGTGAGAAACAGTGTACTTAGATTTGAGGAGACAAGGGGAAATTCTCACAGAAAATGATCATGAGGTATGTGGGGGTAACTCTACAAAAGATTTCAGGTGATCTTTACAATAAAACCAGCGTGGAGACCAAGGTTGCGAGATGAAGGGCCGGAAGAAACAATGGATGACACTATAGTCACTGTAAAAGAGATAAAATGCACCTGGAGAAATTAAAGGTGATCAAATAAATTGGACCAGACATAATCTCCCCGTGGCTGCTGAATGAGACTGCAGAAATACTCTATCATTTGTTATCTAAAGTGTTATCATATATTTTAATACAACGGTAGAGACAAGAAATCTCCCAGAAATCAAGAAAAAAGGCAAACATGGTACTCAAAAACCAAATTCGACACAGGAGGCACTAAATTACAGACATGGGTCTTTGACAAGTATTGCCTGTAAAGTGCTGGAGAAAGTGATCAGGTTGTAAATGAAAGCTACGAGGTTTATGCTATGAGGACACACTAATGGAACTAAATCTCGCATCCCGAGAGAACAGTTGAAACAGAGGGGATATGATCACATTCAGCTCATTCTCCCCTTTACATTGTAGTTTATGTAACTATGTGCACCAGAGTACAAAATGTGCCGTTCTAAGCAATTAGATAGTCGAACTTTGTACTATTCACTTTATAGAGTCGGAAGAAAATAAAGCTAAAAATAAATATTCCCAGGCCTAGTATAGCACACATATATGTACTATATTATGCCTCAGATATCGTGTATTAGGCCTAAGAAGTTAGGTTAGGTTAGGTTAGGTTAGGTTAGGTTAGGTTAGGTTAGGTTAGGTTAGGTTAGTTTAATTTGCCTTTGCAACATAAGTAGAAAATAGTTTTCCTGTTTGTTCAACCCAATAGTACCGAATTCTTTCTAATTTCGTTGTACATCGGTATATATACTATGGTCCTCATCATCACTATAAGTACTCCCAAAACAGAGGATGGGCTGTGATATCATACAAGATACTGAAGGAACAGATTAGGCGAACAAAGAATATAATTTCTTCAAATTTAGAGAAAGTAGGACAAGAGATGTAGGGCCGTTCGAGATGAAGGGCCGTTCAGTTGAGGGGGGCCGTTCATTTGAAAGCTGGAAACGCGAAGGAGCCGAAATAATGTAGGGAAATTTTCGTACCCAGTAGGTGTAGACATCAAGTGGAATGTACTGAAAGAAGAAGTTGTGGAAGCCACCTCCATCCACAACACTAAAGCCAGATTCGACAAAGAATTAGAACATTAAAATAGATAAATTGTAATACAACAGATACAACTAGCTAGTAGGCAGAGCATGAAGAGCTAGTGCTCACTCCCCGAAGAAACTGATAGGCAAGTACCACAACCTCTAACCCCCACACAACCACCACCAACACCGGTACAACCCCCTGGGTGAGTTGTGAGGTACACTCACAACCGAGTACAACCACTACCATCAGTATAACCACTGGCACAACCACCACTTCCACAATAATCATACCACATTAAAAATTGGTCGCCGAACTAATCGTAAAGGATAAAAACCAATCCATATTGCAAATTGTTTTATGTATATTATTTTGTCCTTGTTTTACTGAACCACAACACTGCGTCAGAGATACTCAGCATGTACTGGGATGTGATGCTGGGACTCTGTGATGCTGGGACTCTGTGATGCTGAGTATATGATGCAGGAACCCCAGCTCCATCAACATCAGTAGATAACTATTATGGGAGAGAAAGATTGGAAGCAGGAAATGAGAG
>WNGS01009631.1:9946142-9961520 GCA_020271785.1 Procambarus virginalis
ATTATATAATCTATCTCACAAGTGGGTCAGAAATCCACCTCCTCCAGAATCCAGTCCGGAGTCCAGCAACTGGGAAGGGATAAAAAAAAATCATACTGACCCAACTAATCCCAACTGTGATGTAAGTCTGGGGGGGGGGGAAGGAAAACTTTCGAGGTTAGGCAATGACAAAATCAATCTAAAACCGAAGACAAATAGAACTGCTTAGTTTGGGATTTGGAGTTAATTTGACGATGACCTATATATGGCACAGGTTCATTGACGCCAATTTTAAGTCGCTAATAATGATTTTTTTTATGTCAAATCTTTTCAGATCATATATTTTTGTTTTTAATTCTCTGCTGTATTTTCCACTGAGTTAATTTTGTGAATGAGTGAGTAAGTGAGTCAGTGAATGATTGGCTATTACCTGAGTGTTTTTTTTTGTTACAGTACGTCTGTATTTTATGCTACTGTCAATTTAGCCTTGATTGGGTGTTTATTTGTCTGTATTTATATACTGTATATGTGTCTGTTTCTTTCTATTATATATATCTTTCTATATATATCTTTCTATTATATATATCTTTCTATATATATCTTTCTCACTCCCAGTTTGTTTATATATATTCGTCTCTTTCCTCCATTTTTCCTCTTATATTTATCTGTCTCTAGCTTCCAGAGAAAGTCATTTAGCTTAGAGCTGCCTTGAAAAAGCTTTTAAGGCAATGGTGGTGATGGCGTGGGTGTTGGCGTGGGTGTTGGCGTGGGTGCTGGCGTGGGTGCTGGCGTGGGTGCTGGCGTGGGTGATGGCGTGGGTGTTGGCGTGGGTGCTGGCGTGGGTGATGGCGTGGGTGCTGGCGTGGGTGCTGGCGTGGGTGATGGCGTGGGTGATGGCGTGGGTGCCTGAGTGGGCTACGTCCATCTAGAACGTGCGTGACCAGTCCCTCTCACTCTCCAACACTTCCACAATGAGAGGTCGCCCAGCTGTTTCACCACGCACATCCACGCGCCATTTTATGCACACACACACACACACACACACACACACACACACACACACACACACACACACACACACACACACACACACACACACACACACACACACACACTATCCTTCCTATAAAGTATTATCCCAGCGAATTCCATCTATTACTATCCGGGGGCTGATTAATCAGGTCACGCATTCACACCAATCGTCTGATTTTATTACCCGTAGTACATTTTGACTTTCCTGTGTCATAATGCTCGTGAATTTGTACTCACGGTACCGTCTAGACCAATAATACTTCCAGCATTTACGTTAGTCCTCATTACGCCTCTTCCTCATCAGGTTATGTGTTTGCTTGGCTTTAATGTATTTCTTGCGTGCATTAATATTTTAGAACTAAGGTTAACATTCTCACGCGCTGCCAGCCTGTTGATATTATTGATTCCCTGTGTATTATTTATGTCGTATTCCGTTAAACGGTGGGGACGAGGAGGGTAGACTATGTTGATATTTTACCGTGAGTTATATTTTAGTCTAATGAGTAGCTGTGAGAGGATTGTAATCGAGGGTGTGTGTGTGTGTGTGTGTGTGTGTGTGTGTGTGTGTGTGTGTGTGTGTGTGTGTGTGTGTGTGTGTGTGTGTGTGTGTGTGTGTGTGTGTTTTGTGTGTGCGTGTATTCATTTAGTTGTATTCACCTAGTTGTGCTTGCGGGGGTTGAGCTCTGCTCTTTCGGCCCGCCTCTCAACTGTTAATCAACTGTTACTAACTACTAATTTTTTTCACACACACACACACAAACCCAGGAAGCAGCCCGTAACAGCTGTCTAACTCCCAAGTACCTATTTCCTGCTAGGTAACAGGTGCATTAGGGTGAAAGAAACTCTGCCCATTTGTCTCTGCCTAGTTCGGGAATCGAACCCAGGCCACAGGATTGCGAGTCCTGCGCGCTGTCCACTCAGCTACCAGACCCCTACAAACAAAGACTGTCCACTCAGTCAGACCCACACAAACACAGACTGTGTGTGTGTGTGTGTGTGTGTGTGTGTGTGTGTGTGTGTGTGTGTGTGTGTGTGTGTGTGTGAGTGTGTGTGTGTGTGTGTGTGTGTACTCACCTATTTGTACTCACCTATTTGTGCTTGCAGGATCGAGCATTGACTCTTGGATCCCGCCTTTCCAGCCATCGGTTGTTTACAGCAATGACTCCTGTCCCATTTCCCTATCATACCTAGTCTTAAAAGTATGAATAGTATTTGCTTCCACGACCTGTTCCCCAAGTGCATTCCATTTTTCCACTACTCTCACGCTAAATGAAAACTTCCTAACATCTCTGTGACTCATCTGAGTTTCCAGTTTCCACCCATGTCCCCTCGTTCTGTTATTATTACGTGTGAACATTTCATCTATTTCCACTTTGTCAATTCCCCTGAGTATTTTATATGTCCCTATCATATCTCCTCTCTCCCTTCTTTTCTCTAGTGTCGTAAGGTTCAGTTCCTTCAGACGCTCTTCATATCCCATCCCTCGTAACTCTGGGACAAGCCTCGTCGCAAACCTCTGAACCTTCTCCAGTTTCCTTATGTGTTTCTTCAGGTGGGGGCTCCATGATGGCGCGGCATACTCTAAGACAGGTCTCACGTAGGCAGTGTAAAGCGCCCTGAAAGCCTCCTCATTTAGGTTTCTGAATGAAGTTCTAATTTTCGCCAGTGTAGAGTACGCTGCTGTCGTTATCCTATTTATATGTGCCTCAGGAGTTAGATTAGGTGTCACATCCACTCCCAGTTGTGTGTGTGTGTGTGCGCGCGCGCGTGCGTGTGTGCGTGTTTCATTCTGAGGGCCATCTCTTACCCAGCCTCCCACCTGCAAATGAACCACATTTCATTTATTCCATTCAGTGTGAATTATCGTCGTATTCAGTGCCACCAGAGATCAATTGCAAAGCGCCGGTAACGCGATACGAACACGTTGTATCCTCCACAAACCCGCATAATACATAAAGAATTGTATTCAGCTCGCGCTGCCAATCGATGGAGTTATGCACGACGAAGGCTGCCGTAATGCAGATACTGTACTCTAGCAACATATCGTTCAGGATTTCACGCGATGTGCTTTTGGCTTTAATTGCTGTTATAGACACGAATGCAATTGTTGACGTTATATATATATAAAAAGAATGGGGGGTCATGTGTTGTATTTTTGCGAATATGAAGTTAGTGCTGTCGCAAGCCTGGCTTATTATTATGGTAGGTAGGGAGATCATTGTATTAGGGCAATTGAATTTCTTTCTTTATTATGCACCCCATATATTTGTTACCCTCTTTGGATGTATGATTGCTTGTTGGCTTGTAGAGAAATACAA
Organism: Procambarus virginalis; assembly: GCA_020271785.1. NCBI lineage: Eukaryota > Metazoa > Arthropoda > Malacostraca > Decapoda > Cambaridae > Procambarus > Procambarus virginalis. Next base: position 9,949,472 of record WNGS01009631.1, read on the forward strand.
CGATGGTCACTTCAGCAGTTTATTGTGTAAGGTAACAAGTATATAACTGGCCTTCCGAGGTCCTACCTACTCTGGGTCTGTGAGAATACTGATTGGTCACCAGAACGGCTGGTACCAGCTCTCTGTAGAGAATGACGTCAGAGGCTTACTAGATTGTGATTGGTTACATCTCAACCGTCGTACAATTTGAATACTAACACCGCTCGAACACGCTACCAAGTCGACGTCCCTTGTCGACAAGCTCTGGCTAGCTAGATAGTTACAATGATATTGAAAAGAACCTAGGTAGCATTCAATAATGGCTTGCATGAGAAATTGCCTAATAAACATTAAAAGAAGCTCAGGTGTGTGGAATACTAACACATACCCTTCCCGTGGGCGGTGGTGGAAAGGAGTACAGAGGCACATAATCGGTTCAGGACCTGAACCCTCTAGTTCGTTTAGCTAAGCAAATAACAATCTTTTGACGCTAATGTGTATTTGTGTGCTACGTATAGGGGTTTTGAGGTTAAGTATGAGTTGGGTGGGGTGTCAATTTGTATGTGAGTGTATGTTTTGTATGTGTGTGTGTGTTTTTACTATTTGTGTATATACTTATTGTGCCTTCAGGATCGAGCTGTTAGCTCTTGGATCTCGCCTTTCTAACCGTCGGTTGTCCAATGTACTGACTCTCGAGCTATGTTTTCTCTATCATATCTAATATATGTATTTCTCTCTAATACAACCACACATCCTCAGGATGTAACCCGTTGCAGTTGTCTAACTCCCAGGTACCCATTTACTGCTAGGTGAACAGGTGCATCAGTTGAAAGAAACTCTATCATTTGTTTGTTTCTTGGTCGGGTATCGAACCCGGCCCCTTTGGGCTACGACTCCCCCGAGCAGTGTTCACTGCGCTGGTAATCCCTGTGTGTGTGTACTCACCTAGTTGTGCTTGCGGGGGTTAAGCTTCGTCTCTTTGATCCCCCCCCCCCCCGCCTCTCAGCTGACAATCAACAGGTGTACAGGTTCATGAGCCTACTGGGCTCTATCATATCTACACTTGAAACTGTGTATGGAGTCAGCCTCCACCACATCACTTCATAATGTATTCCAAATAATAACTACTCTGAAACTAAAAAAAAAAATATGTTGTCTCAATGGCTCTATGTCTCTAAGTGTGTGTGTGTGTGTGTGTGTGTGTGTGTGTGTGTGTGTGTGTGTGTGTGTGTGTGTGTGTGTGTGTGTGTGTGTGTGTGTGTGTGTGTGTGTGTGTGTGTGTGTGTGTGGTGTGTGTGTGTATGTGTGTGTGTGTGTCACGCAACGGAGTTAGGATATAACAATAAAACATATTGAATTATGTTCAATTCTGAGTTTAACAACTAAATAAATTGCATATTTTTTTCAGATTCTTGATTTGATGCCAGACTATAATACTACTGCCGACAGTAGAAGTGTATAGGAAATGTTCAGCAAATTTCCATCCTTACTCTGCTGACAGGTACAGAGCCATATCCGCTCGTTTCAAGATTTTTGCTCGAGCATCTCGTCCTACGAGATGCTCCCCAGCATCTCGTAGGACGAGATGCTGGAGAGATGTGAAATCCCAGCATCTGCGTGCAGGGATTCTACAACCTTGCCAATGTATGTAGAATCCAGGAGCTGCTGAAATAGAGAAATATTTTTGCTTTCTGAATTCATTTATGACATGAATATATACCGTAGAGGGTAGTAGATCTATAGTTAACACTCTAGTGAGGAAATACAATAAAATTGCATTCTAGATGCCTTAGTATACAGTAAGATATTATTAAGATTATAAATATGTCTTGCAACAAATTTGAGTTTATAAATTAGCAAAATTATATGATTTCGTACACAGGCTTTAGCTAGAATATTTAGCTTGTACGATTTTGTACATAGGCAATGAAAAGCTAGGATATTTAGTTTGAATATTTTTTTTTTGCATTGGCCAAGGCTGTGTGATTTGATTGGACAGATTTCGATGTATCTACAGATCTTGGCCGGAGATGAATGAAGCAGCTCTTGAATCATCTTAAGGTAGGAAAGGAAATATCAAGAGAAAGCGCCAAGCTATTACGACTATATAGCACTGGGAAGGGGTCAGGATAAGGATTTGGGATGGGACGAGGGAAAGGAATGGTGCTCACCCACTCCTGTCCCAATTCGGGACAGGAGGTTTCAATCTCAACTCGGGACAAGTTCATTGTTTATACACAGTGACAGGAGCAAAGCGAAACCGTAATTAAAGAATGATCAAACAGCTGGCTATCTCGCAGTTACCTACTATAAATTCCGAGGATCATCGTCCTCGCGGCTCGGTCTCTGACCACACATCCTGGTTGGTGGTCTGCTCAACCAGGCTGTTAGATGCGGCTGCTCGCAGCCTGACGTATGAATCTCAGTCGGGTTGGTCCGGTGTTTATCAAATCTTTTAAACATTGTGAGAGGTCGGCTAGTTATGGTCCTTATGTTTAGAGGAAGAGCGTTGAAAAGTCTTGGGACCTTGATGTTAATAGAGTTCTCTCTCTGAGCATTGTACCTCTTTTTTTTCAACGAGGTTATTTGGGACTAACTGCCATGCCTCCTGGTCTCATTTTTTTTTTTTTTTTTTTTTTTATTTTTATTTTTACATGCAAGCATGCGAATTAAATACAATAAAAACAAAGAAACACAGTATAAACCACAGAGAACAAACCCCATCAGCCAGAAGGGCCGACAGCACAGCATAACAAAGTACAAACTCAAAAATGTACAGAACAAAAAGTAAACACAGTCAGCAAAAAATATAAACAAAATCAGTAAGGCTCATAGCAAAACAGTACAAAAACCATCGGTACAACAAACAAACCTAACACCGGCCTGAAGGACCGAGACCCAAAATACACTGCAATACACAAATGAAACAGAGAAGAAATAATAATTCAAGAACAGAGATCTCACCTCATAGCCAGAAGGGCACATAAATCAACAAATTAAATATACATGAACAAGAAAAGGCATAGCCAAAAGAGCACAGAAGACAACAAAATAAAGAAACATAGAACATGAAAAGGCATAGCCAAAAGAACAGGGACATTTAGAAAACCTCGGCCTGAAGGGCACACAATACACATCACATAACAAACATCACATAACAGACGAAAATCCAAGATACACCCGATAGAAACCGCAAGCACACAGACTATCAGTCCTGTGCATACTTTTCCGGCCACTCTGCAGCCGGGAAAAGAATACAATACGCCTCCCATATCGCCATAATATATTCCGGAATAGGGGGACTAAGGGCCGTCCGAGGATCGGGCATTGAAAGCGGCACACCCTTAGCAAATACTTTATACGCCGGAACCCAGACAGTCGTGGGGCACCACGGAATAGGCTCCACTATGTTATGAAAGGTAATACCTATAGGGTTGGATGTCTCATGATACTCCGTGCCGTCGGCTAAGATGAACGGGATAGGCTTCTTTTTACCGGCGCAGGCAACGGGCAGCGCACTTGTAACCGCGGCAGCCTCACAGGGCTGCTCATCAACCACCGGACGGGACACTCGTGGGGGCTCCTCACCCCGAACATCCTTCCGCAGAACCAACACGAGGTCCCGACTTGCACCAGCACCCTCTTCACCAACCACTGGAGGTGCAACCACCCCCCACTGCGGGGAACTGCCGACAGAAGCCACAGGAGGCGAATCATAGACACAGCCCTCGGCATCAGCAGATATATGGACGTCAGCGGCCACTACCTCAAGTCCTGATAACCCATCAGCGCCAGAATCCACCTCATCAGCCCATGCAGTAGATGAGCGCCTGGATCTCTTGGGCACCGGGCGCACATCCTCGGAACCGGAAGTGGACCCAGACCCACGGGCATCACAAGCCGCTCGTACGCGTCTGACGACTGCAGCAGCTTCAACCGCAGGGGGAACCGGACCACACACAACCAGGGACCCCTCAGCCACTTCAGCATCCGGGATCCGAGTCGAGGAGATAGGGCCAGGCGCAGCACCGGAAGACAGGGGAGCAGGCGCAGAGGAGGGCGCAAGACCACGGGCCACTGGAGCAGCAGGGACAGGGATACGAACAGGATCAGGGGAATCCACTGATCTCATCGCAACAGCCGGAGGAGGGCCAGCGACATCCGGGGAAACGTCAGGAGACGCCGGGGGAGCCGCAGCAACGAGCCGGGCGGGCTCCACATCCCCGAAGTCCTCGTCCAGTGGAAGCGGCGGGAAATCCTCTTCCCGAAAGAGGTTGACAGGTGCAACCGGATCCGCCTCGCACCCTGCAGCCTGATGCCCCATCAAGCCACACCGGAAACAGGTCCGAGGCTGCCGGGCATAGTACACCCGGATGTAGCATCCCAGAAGCCGGACCGAAGACGGAATGTCCGACCGCAGACGCATGCCCAAGGTGCGAATATTCGTCCGCCTCCCGGCGTACTTCCCGGAGGATAACGTATTTACCCTCACACTGACGACGGGCCCAAATCGCTGGAAATAACGCCGCAGAAGCTCTTCGGGAAACTCCAAGGGCGCCCCATGCACGCTGACATAGGTCAGCGCACCACTCCGGTCTGATATGGCGACTGAGCCGGTACCTCCTGGCAAGGGCAGCGAGCGCCCCTCGTAACGACTGAGGAAGGCACGATATACCTCCTCCGTCGCCAGCTTGATGACAACGCGATGCGCAGTCACCAGCTCAATCCCGTCAACATCTAGCACCGGGACATGCAGCAAGTCGCACAGTACCTCCGCAACCTCCGGATACCCAGCACGGCCAGAGAATTCCAGTCCTACCGAGTTCACACGCTTGATCGCTGGTAGGGGACCACCCATGGTGAACCCAACACCTGCCACGTCTGCACACCGCCCGGCAGGCAACAACACTGGGGGGTGGGGGGGGCAGCTACGCCCCGCCACCTGGCGATCAAACGGCAGACTACCCTAGCAGTCACGGAGGGACACGTCCGCACTCCACGGCTGCTCAGGGTCAACTCCTCTTGTCGCATTGTGTTATGTTCCGTGTGGAATTTGGAACCATTCGCTCTAATATTTCCAGTCTACTCCCGCCTGCGCTCAATGAAATACGATTTACACATTTCAAGCGACCCAGTATGTTAGACGTTTATTAGTGGATTCGGCAGTATAGACCTTTACACGTTCTCCAGGTCAGCAATTATCCAGCCATGAATAGGCTGTTACTATGTAACAAATTTCACCCTCTAGAGAAATACAATGCTAATACATTGATACATAAATCTGACAAATGCAACAAGAAATCCCAGCAATAAAACGACGAATCTCTTAAAAAAGAAAGTCCTCAGTCTATGTTCATTCCATCAAGCGATCGACCCCAAAGACGTATCATAATTTTAACAAGCTGTTCATTCAAAATAGGAATTTTCTCAAATATAAATTAATATTGTTATATATAGGCATATTGGCATATTTAGGAACTGATTGAGTTAGGTTAGGTGTTTAAGTTCTGTTAGCAATTATTTGTGTTTGTAGTCCATGGGTGAGACATTAACAGCGTTGTGTGTGGTTCGATCAACAGTTGTCCGCGAAGCACTGCTCGAGAGGTCTTCAAACGTCATCAGTTTTGATTCATGTATAAACCTATTTTTCATTCATAAACAGGAGGTTTGGCGGGCACACGGAATCCCTTTTGGCCTTTGTTAAAAAAAACAGAAGCAATAAAAGTTAACGAAGCAGTGAATCAATAAATCCCAGCAGTGAAGCAGTGACTCCCGTCGCAGTCTCTCCCTAGGCAGTGTGAGTCGAGTCTTGCATACTAAGAGGCTTGTTGCATGCATTACCTTGCAAGCACGCAGTCAACAGGCTGTACAGGAGTCTCGAAATTATGTTGTTCATGCCAGCTGATGATGTCCTCATTCCACAGGTTGTATGCCTGAATGTAACTCATGAGGACGGAGGGGAAAGATGGGACGGTGATGGGAATGTTGGAGGGATGAGGGGGGGGGGAGGGATGGAGATGTTGGAGGGATGGAGGTGTTGGGTGATTGGGGGGGACTTGCTGGGTGATTGGGGGGACTTGCTGGGTGATTGGGGGGGACTTGCGTGTGTGATTAAATCCGTCCCCTTTAACTGACAGGTCGAGTTTTTTTTACGTAATTATAAACGTTACAAATGCAGCCTGCTGTGAAAAGTATCGGCTTGTTTACGTTTTTCTAAGATGTTTACGTTTTCTAAGAACCGGAGCTGATAAGCAGATGATGAGTCGATTGATGAAGATTAAGCCACCCCAAGAGGTGACACGGGCATGAATGGTCCGTAACGATGAATCACAATAACGGGGCGGAGAAATGATTGATTCACACACCTGAAGATGACGACACGACGACGTTTCGGTCCGTTCTGGACCCTTACCAAGTAGTTGATCACATAGGACTTGATAATGGTCCAGGGCAGACCGAAACGGCGTCAATTCTTCATCTTCTGGTGGGTGGTTTGGTCTTCATGGGACCCGATAGGTTAGGTGGGTTGCTTGGGTTCGTACGTTTCTGGTCAGTTTAGGTGGACCGTTATTTTTTTTTTTTTACAGAGTTGCAAATCAGGAGATCTGGCTCCGTACGAACTCCAGATCCTGGTTTCAGACTATTTTTTGAAACTGAAATTGAAACCGAATTGAATAGAATTTTCAAATTAAAATTGAGAGAGGATTTAGCCTTCACAATTTCCCATATGTTGTTGCAAAGGTACAATGATCAGTCTGGCTCGTCTTAGTGTGCTAGTTTCCGTCAATAACCTCGCGTTCTATCGCTAAACACTAACCATTTAGTGTGTCTACTTTTCCAGGACTCCGGGTATCTTGTACGCCGTAAATAGGTCTCAGCTGGATCTTCTCTTCTGGATGGATGCATGTTAATCATCCCATCTCTCTTATTTTCTTTACAGATACTACGACGAAAATCTTTCGATTTTCAAAAGTTATTTTCTCTCTGTGATGTACTGGTTGTGTGTGTTTCCCATGTTGATGATGTATGACATAGTGCTAAATTCATGTTGGTGATTCACTGTTTTAATAAATATTCAATGTTCAGGCTCCTGAAGGAGAGTCTTACTTTTTCCAACTTTGCACAAGCCGCTGATGATTTTGTTGTGTCTTCGGTGGTATCAGATTCAGTTGTGCTTTCGGATTTGCAGTGCCTCCGGTGATATCAGGCTTAGCTGTGCCTCCGGTGATATCAGGCTTAGCTGTGCCTCCGGTGATATCAGGCTTAGCTGTGCCTCCGGTGACATCAGGCTTAGCTGTGCCTACGGTGATAGACTCGATATACACACTGAACAAAATCTGCTTGTTCAAATACGTTTACCGCAGTATATTTGCCTTATTAAAAAAAATTGTATATGCTACGCCATATTTGCAAACACCGAATTTGTCTTTTTCCAAAGTCTATTTACATATTAGGCAGAGTAGTGGTCCTTGCAGCTCAAACCCCTCTGTTGAGGAACGAATAATTTTACATACCGTCCATACCGGGATTGGAAACCTAGGAGTATGTATTTCAAAATGTGTGTGTGTGTGTGTGTGTGTGTGTGTGTTGTGTGTGTGTGTGTGTGTGTGTGTGTGTGTGTGTGTGTGTGTGTGTGTGTGTGTGTGTGTGTGTGTGTGTGCGTGTTTGTGTGTGTGTGTGTGTTCAACAGGGCATACTAGACGCTGTAACTGGTCGTTCAGGTTTACCAAACACTCAGACCACACCGAGGCGAATCGATCTCTGAAGGCTGTATTGACTCCCGTCTTCGACACACTGCGAAATCTATATACATGCTTTTGTAAACAAGCCCGTTTACCCCCTCCCCCCCCCCCCCTTTCGCTGTTGCATGCTGTTGCTGCAAGGTCTCCCCACTAGTTGTGCAAACGCTCTTTCGCTTGCTGCTGCTGCTGCTGCTCCAAGCTCCTCTCCCACTGCTGCTGCTGCTACAAGCTCCTCTCTCACTGCTGCTGCTGCTGCTGCTACAAGCTCCTCTCCCACTGCTGCTGCTGCTATAAGCTGTCCACCTGCAGCTGTTGCAAGCTCCTTCCACTGGTGCAAACAGCTTCCACTGCCGAAGGCTCCCTCTAGTGTCACAACTATACATTACTTCCACTGCTGCATAAGTTTCTTCAACTATTTTAGACTGTTTTGCTCGAAGTAAGATTATCTTATTTTTGGTTTGTCGGTGAAAAGTTAGGGTGGACGAGACATGTCAATCTTGAAGCATATCTTAATTAATTCTGATTGATGGTGTGATATAGGTCAGCGTAAGCATATCTTAGCTCCGAGAGTGTATACTTCAACGCATAACTCAACGCCATGAACCCGGCGTTAAGTATGCGTTGAAGTCGAGACTTGGCCTTGCCATAAAGATTGTTCTTTGACTTCGTGGAAGCCAAAGTTCGTGGAAGGGAGCCGGTCGGCCGAACGGACAGCACGCTGGACTTGTGATCCTGTTGTCTTGGGTTCGATCCCAGGCGCAGGCGAGAAATAACGGGCAGAGTTTCTTTCACCCTATGCCCCTGTTACCTAGCAGTAAAAAAGGTACCTGGGTGTTAGTCAGCTGTCACGGGCTGCTTCCTGGGGGTGGAGGCCTGGTCGAGGACCGGGCCGCGGGGACACTCAAAAAAATCCCGAAATCATCTCAGATAACCTCTCAAAATAACCAAGCCTGCGCCATTATCTTTTGACTTCGACATGAAGATGGTCTTTTGACTTCCGGTTACTATTACACCGGATTCTAGAGCAAACAACAATATGCTCAAGAGACGCCTTGTTAGCCATTATAACAAAAGATTTTAATCAGTAATCGTTAAAGCAAAAAAAAATCCGAAACAACTGTATTCATTACACAAGGAGCAGATGTCACAGTACTATCCAAACAGAAAAATATTGTGTTTCCTGTTTTTCTACTATTGTCTATAACTCTGAAGATGTGTTAATTGACCATCAGTTATGCCAATGAACACTCAAATACTTGACTACATGCTCTGTCCATCGAGCGATTTAACACAGGGAAAGCTCCGAGGATTAATTTGGGGACGAATATTGCGTCCGTGGCACAATATACAAGACATCAACGAATTGCCCCATTGAGGCACTCGACCTCCCCGTCCTGTGAACCCCCAGAAAGGCCACTTGCGAGGGTGATGATGCACTGAAGGGGGTTGTTTAACTGCTTTTCTCAGGCCCATTACTTAAATGGACCTGAGAAAAGCTGTTCCATACAGGAATCGAACAGCAACCAGAATGGGAAACAAAATTTCGCAGTAAAGGCGACTTGGTTGGAATTTCATTTATGTGAGTTACTTTGCATATACATACATTATGTATATGCTCGGGCGTCGCTTTCAGAATCTTGAAAACATCGTCTGGAGCGGTCATTACTTCTTAATTAGCTATTAATTACCAGGTTTACAGCTCTGTGTTTACCAAGGGGTACCCCGGACAAAAAGGTACGAAACATAATGAATTTCCCTATTTTTGTTGTTGTTATGTGTGTGTGTGTGTGTGTGTGTGTGTGTGTGTGTGTGTGTGTGTGTGTGTGTGTGTGTGTGTGTGTGTGTGTGTGTGTGTGTGTGTGTGTGTGTGTGTGTGTGTGTGTGTGTGTGGACAGCCACAGCTTATTGTGTATAAGGGAAGTATACTGAGAAGTTGAGACGTATATTGGAAACACACACACTAGTGTTATTGAGCAGGTAATTTGATCAGGTGATCAAATGTTGTTATAGTGGGGAAACATTTAAAGGTAATTTACCTGCTAGTGTTGTAACCCTATCTCTCTGTCCCACTCCTTAGTTGACGAGCCGGGATAATGTATGATGAGGCGGGCCCAAAGAGTCGGAGCTCAACCTACGTAACCACAACTGGGCAAGCACACCTAGGTGAGTACATGAGGCTCACCGGCTGCGGTCGGTCTCTTGTGATCGCCACGACTCGTATCCCGTAAATATGTCCGAGTTGCTAATTGTACAAATTAAGCCTCAAAAGAGGGAAACAAAGCTGCTCTCCTGCCTAGGGCACCAACAACTCTTAGGGTTCCCCTCACTCATTGCTAGGATGTCGGGGCTCTAGAGCTAGATCTCAGTTCACATCTGAACAGATAAGTGAACACGCTCGCTCGCGCGCGCGCACACACACACACACACACTTGACAGTTGAGAGGCGGGACCAAAGAGCCAAAGCTCAACCCACGCAAGCACAAATAGGTGAGTACACACACAGATTGAATCAATGGTCCAACAAATGGCTGCTCAAGTTCAACCCGAGTAAATGCAAAGTAATGAAACTAGGTGGCGGAAACAGAAGGCGAGACCCAGGATACAGAATGGGAGATGAAGTACTTCATGAAACGGACAGAGTGAAAGATCTAGGGGTTGATATTACACCAAACCTGTCTCCTGAAGCCCACATAAAAAGAATTACGTCTGCGGCATATGCGAGGCTGGCTAACATCAGATCAGCATTCAGGAACCTATGTAAGGAATCATTCAGAATTTTGTAAACCACATATGTAAGACCAATCCTGGAGTATGCGGCCCCAGCATGGAGCCGCACTTGTCAAGCACAAGACGAAGCTGGAAAAAGTTCAGAGATATGCCACTAGACTATTCCCGGAGCTAAGAGGCATGAGTTACGAGGAAAGACTGTGAGAGATGCACCTTACGACATTTGAAGTAAGGGGAGACATGATCACTACCTACAAAATCCTCAGGGGCATTGACAGGGTAGACAAGGTTTAACTATTCAACACTGGTGGTACGCGAACAAAGGGATACAGGTGGAAAATGAGTATCCAAATGAGCCACAGGGACGTTAGAAAGAACTTTTTCAGTGTCAGAGTAGTTAACAGGTGGAATGCATTAGGCAGTGATGTGGCGGAGACTGACTCCATACACAGTTTCATATGTAGATATGATAGAGCCCAGTAGGCTCAGGAATCTGTACACCAGTTGATTGACGGTTGAGAGGCGGGACCAAAGAGCCAAAGCTCAACCCCCGCAAGTACAATTAGGTGAGTACACACACACACACACACAGGAAGCCTGTGGCTGAGTGGACAAGACTCGTAATCCTAATCCTTAGGACTCGTAATTCTTTCACCCTGATGCCCCTGTTACCTAGCAGTACATAGGTACCTAGGAGTTAGACAGCTGTTACGGGCTGCCTCCTGTGTGTGTGTGGGGTGGGGGATAGGTAATAGTTAGTAACAGTTGATTCATTGACAGTTAAGCTCAACCCCCGCAAGCTCAACTAGGTGAATACACACACACATCACCATTTCGCAACAGTGTATCGCGGGCTCGACCCCCATGGTAGGACGGAAGCGTTTGGGCAAGGTTTCCTCTCACGTGAGACCTCTCTTAACCTAGCAGTAAACAGATACCTGAGAGTTAGACAGCTGTTGTGGGTTGCATCCTGACAATGGTCACTCAGTAGTTGGGCTAGTAGATATGATAGATAAAATAAGTCTGGAGTCATTATTTTAAATACCCGCCTCTTGGAAAGGTGGAGATGAAGGATGAAGAAGTAACCATAAGATATAAAACCTCGATCCAGCAGTCACAAAATAGGTAAATACAAATAGGTGAATACAGACAGAGGCAGCTCCTCTTTAAGAGCAAACAGCCGGCAGCAATACACTAATCGGTCTGGCCCCAGACACATATGCGTTGATTACGCAACTTAGCCTGATGGTCTTGGTGTTTGCAGACAAACTTGAGTCATTTTAACCGTCTGCTCGCGCTAACTTTCCTTCGGCGTGTCTGTCATTTCGACGGCCGGGTTTATCTGGTGTAATTGCGCGGGGTTCGCTCGCGCACCCTTGCGGTGGACCTTGACTGAGTGGAGAGCAGGTGTCTGCCTCACACGCCTCGGGTCCGTGGTTCGAGTCCCCCATAGAGTGGGTTACCCAGTTGAATAAATAATACCAATAATAACAGCGATATTGCCAACACAACGTAATCCGACTTCACGCCACTTGGGAAGTGTGCCAGAGAGCATTAAATGTCAATTCTGTGAGTCCCGACTCACTGACCGAGCATTTCAT
>WNGS01009631.1:9972794-9986756 GCA_020271785.1 Procambarus virginalis
AATTGCCCATCGTACACATATTCCAGGCCAAGACTTTTGTTTACAATTGTATAGTTTTTTTTAGAAGAAAAGCTGAGGAAGAACTAAATTGTCTCGTACGCTGGCAAAATGAATAGTCTAGCTTCTATTATCAAGAAGCTGCCCGGCGCCGGAGAGTGCCCAGTTTTGTATGCAAATTGGAAGCCGGAGGCTCTTAGTTCATCAGTGGGATAATTAGTGAGTATGTAGCCGGCTACTACAGTGTGTTCAGAAATTAAACCAAGATAAATATGCTCGCAGGTCCCGTGTAACGGGAATCGGTACAGAAGTGTTAATTACAGGTGATGATACAGGGAGAGAGGGAGGATACATAGCCCACAAAGGTGTACATCGTAGATGAACGGTGTGTGTAATTTTTGTGCCTCCGTACTTATAATTATCGGGGATTGTAATAAGCATAGTGGTGTGTTTTTCCTATAAGCTCACGACCCGGGGGGTGGGAGGGGGGGGAATGGAGATTCAGTCATGGCGTGTAGTAAACTCACAATAGTGTACGGCAGAACTAGAAATCCGGGTGAGTAAATCCTTCACACCACAACACCAGTCCCATACAAAGCTGGATTACCAGTGAAGGAGCCCCGTGGGTGTTTGTGTTGTAGGGGGGGAGGGCGGGGTAGGGGAGGGGTTGAACAGGGTAGGCAATTCCTCATCCCACCCCTATTCACACGCCCCTCCCTCACACACCACCTCCAGCTTGCAGCACATAGGGTGGGGAAGTAGAGGGGGAAAAGAATAGTGGCCTCGCAACCCAGCCCCCCCCCCCCCCCGCCCTTGCCTAGAGCACATGAGGGGAGAGGAGGGTGAACAGCCCATGGCCAGCCTATCCTGTCAGCCAACAGCCTCACCCTACCCAATACCCCCACAACAGGGACGGTTACTCGACATCAGCACCCCCAACTAGGCTACCCCCAACTGACACCCCATGGGGAGTAGGAGGGATTTACCCTTATCCTTTTGTGTGACAGCTGTGTTTTTTTTATTTAGTCTCCCTCTACTACACAGACTGGGATCACACATCTGGGTAGTTTTATTACTGCTATTGTGTTATCATTATTATTATTTTTATTATTATTCTATTATTCTTATTACATTTATATTGTCATTGCCATTATTTTCCATACAATTATACACGTTGATAATATTATTATAATTATTTGAAAGCTGCAAATGAAGAAAATCAGAAGGTTTTTACAACCATTTGACCAACCATCGTTTTTGCAACCATGATCGAACCAAATAATTAGTCACCAATTTGCACAGCACACACACACACACACACACACCACACACCACACACACACACACACACACACACACACACACCACACACACACACCACCACACACACACACACACACAGGTGTTGGTTGGTGGCTGAGATTGCTATTTGTGTTTGTTTCCCAGTGTCCTATCTGTGGCTCCTTATTTTCTCCTTATCAGTCTCTCTCTCTCTCTCTCTCTCTCTCTCTCTCTCTCTCTCTCTCTCTCTCTCTCTCTCTCTCTCTCTCTCTCTCTCTCTCTCTCTCTCTCTGTACATCCAACTTGTGTTCCCTTTTCTCTGTGCATTCCAACTTTTTTGCTTCGTAACGTTTCAGACTGTCAGGAGAGTCCACGTCGCTGGCTATTAAAAGTCCTATGGTATCGGCGGATATGAATATGTGTGAGCTATTGAATAGTCCTACTTAATTAATGGAGAGTCAAGCGTTATTTTTTAATTAAAACGCTCTATGGAAACCACAAAGCAATTGTGGTTTCATCTTTCGTGGGGGAGAGCTCTGGGAGCTCAGGGAGTGCCCAATCCTCGCACTCCGTCGGCCAACAAACTAATATGAGATTATGCAAACCAAATGGATTAGTTCATGAAACTGGCACCATTCTTATTAAGGGAATCCTCTCCCTGCGTGAAGTGTCCTCTATATTCATACTGGCTTAGCCCTTCACCCTAGTAATTGGAACTGTCCTCTCACTTGAGGCACCAAAACTCTGAACATCTGTGGTCTGGCGGCCTGTGAGGCTGTACGCGCCTCAACACCTGAGATTTGTTGTACCTTACGATAGTTGTGTTGTACTTGAGTATGGCCATGTTGTTGTTATTGTAGATTCGCTACCCGGAACAAAAAGTTCCAAGTAGCACGGGCTATGGTGAGCCCGTACTCACTGCCCATCTACTGATCTTCATCCTGTATGCCTTTTTACAACACACACGTTCTATTTAGAGTTCTTAATTAAACAAGTTAGGCAGTTTAATTCAGGTTTAAACGACAATAAGTCTCTAGAGCACAATTCACGCACCATAAGATATTCAATAACTTAGATATAAATATTTTTAACGTTTTCAAATGGAAAACTGTAATAGCTTCGTTGTGAATTAATTCGAAACCTCTTTAATGCATCGCTTGACAAAACACATGCGAGTATTTTAGTAGTGTTACCGAAGCAAAGGTTTTTGTGGTATAGGTGGTGGTGGAGGCTGTTCGGAACAATGAAACTAATTATCTTTTATGTAAAAAATATTCACTTTTTGTACATTTAATGTATTTTATGACCGTTTCCTCGATGGGGCATTCATTGCTATAATTGTTAATTATTATTGTTTAAGTTATTCTTATTATTATTATTAGCTATTTGTCATATTATTGTAATCTAATATTTACAATATTATTTAATAACTAATTCCGTTGTTTGTATTAAGAACAGAAGAAACCTGCGAAAGCCTGGTGGACAGTGCAAGGCAATAGGCCTACTGCTTAAAGCAAATTCTATTAAAAATTGCCTAACGGTCCACATTCTTATACAGACCTAAGCTAACTTTCTTATTTTTAAGTCACTTTAAATTAATTTAAATAAATTATCCTATACCTATGGTATAGGCATAATTCAGGAGTGTTAGGATAATTCTCGGCATTCTGAACTTCAGCTTCATAAATATCCCATTTACCAACTGGCCTATTTTTAATCTGAATTAGATCTTAAGAATCTTTGTTTAGAGAGAGAAAATATAATTGTTGTTGACACCTTTGACGTATATAAATCCCTTAAGGCCAAAAACTGTCGTAGTAAACATCAGGCAACCAAGCAACAACCAGGTGGACCAAACTCTCACAAGTCAAGCCTGGCCTCGGGCCGGGCTTAGGGAATAGATGAACTCACAGAACCCCATCAACCAGGTATCGCAGCAGCTCGCAAAATTGACGGATGTCTCGTTTTCTATTCGTGGAAAACGGGACTAAATTACCCTACTCTGTTAGGTTCGGATAATTTAGTACATCAGCTTAGTGACGTTGTGAACACGGGAGAGGACGGACTGGTCGCTGCCCCTCGAAAAAATCCAGATAAAATTTTAAGATTTGAATATCGTTAGATCTGTTCCGTCCATATTAGGCCTATTCTGTTTACCCCCTCGTGGAGTGTCTTATGAGAGTAGAACACTTTTACTAGAGCGCCATCTTTCCCTTCCCCCTATTTATATTATATATGTAAACACAGACACACACATGATCTCCCAGAGGGAATAGACTCGTTCCTCCCATTGTTTGCTGAGGATGCAAAAATTATGAGGGGGATTAAAACAGAGGAAGATATTAGGAGGCTACGAGATGACCTAGACAAGCTGAAGAAATGGTCCAACAAATGGCTTCTAAATTTCAACCCAAGTAAATGTAAGGTAATGAAACTAAGTGGAGGAAATAGAAGGCCAGACACTGGATACCGAATGGGAGATGAAGTCCTTCACGAAACGGACAGAGAGAAAAATCTAGGAATTGGTATCACGCCAAACCCCTCTCCTGAAGCCCACATCAAAATAACAACATCGGCGGCGTATGCGAGGCTGGCTAGCATCAAAACTGCCTTCAGAAACCTGTGTGATTAATGTTTCAGGAACCTTGTAAGGAGCATTTTATACCACGTATGTAAGGTCAATCCTGGAGTATGCGGCCCCAGCATGGAGCCCGTCTCTTGTCAAGCATAAGACGAAGCTGGAAAAAGTTTAGATGTGTGCCACTAGGCTAGTCCCAGAACTAAGAGGCATGAGTTACGAGGAAAGGCTGCGTGAAATGCACCTCACATTGCTGGAAGACAGAAGAGCTCAGGGAGACATGATCACCACATACAAAATTAACAGGGGAATTTACAGGGTAGACAAGGATGGACTATTTAACACGGGTGGTACACGCACAAGGGGACACAGGTGGAAGCTGAGTACCCAAATGAACCACAGACACATTAGAAAGAACGCTTTCAGTGTCAGAGTAGTTAGTAAATGGAATGCACTAGGAAGTGATGTGGTGGAAGCTGACTCCATACACAGTTTCAAATGTAGATATGATAGAGCTCGAGAGGCTCAGGAATCTGTACACCAGTAGATTGACTATTGAGAGGCGGGACCAAAGAGCCAAAGCTCAACCCCCGCAAGCATAACTAGGCGAGTACACACACACACGGCTAGTACCAATAATAATAAAATACTGAAACTTATAAAACTTAAGACAATCCAACTGCATTACATCCAGTTCCAGTCCTTCATGCCCAACCCAACCACCTGGATTGGACGGTAGAGCGACGGTCTCGCTTCGTGCAGGTTGGCGTTCAATCCCCGACCATCCAAGAGGTTGGACACCACCTCTCCCCCCCCCCCCCCCCGCACCCCCGTCCCATCCCAAATCCTTATCCGGACCTCCTTCCCAGTGCTATAGAGTCGAAATGACTTGGCGCTTTTCCCCCTGATAATTCCCTCCTCCCTCCAGTCACAAATCCAGCCAGTATGAAACCAGGTAAATCCTGAACCACAATAAAATCATGGCGTCAGAGTAACATCACACCTTATCGATTCCATATATAAAACACAACGTTTTCTCTCGTGGTTTGGTTCGGTTGGGCTGGATCGGGTTGGGCTTCATTCAAGAATAGCGATGCCGTTGAGTGGTGACAATGTACTCAGATCTTAGACCCTACTCGATCCAACACGGTCCGCTAAACGTCTAAGCGATCACTACATTGGTCAAGCTCCGTGTTGCCTGTGTGAAGGAACACTCACTACAAGCGAGTTGAAATAAATCTTTCAGACGTAAGGACGAGAAAGCCCAAGACCTCGCAAGGGAGTTATTAGGAATATATGTAACTAAGATAAGCGAAGGAACTCCGTTTAAGCCCGAACTCTGAGTTTAAATCATTTAGCAATAGTGCCAGAGTAGAGGAAGATGATACATATTCTTTTGCACAGATGAGTTAGACATCATTCTGTGACAGACTCCACACAATCTGTCAATCTGTGACAGACTCCACACAATCTGTCAATATGTGACAGACTCCGCACAATCTGTCAATTTGTGACAGACTACACACAGTCTGTCAATCTGTGACAGACTCCACACAGTCTGTCAATCTGTGACAGACTCCACACAGTCTGTCAATATGTGACAGACTCCGCACAATCTGTCNACATTATTATTACCTTGATATAACCCCTTGATATAACCACTAATATATTAGTAGATGCTTTACAAAGAGCGGCGGCTGTGTATTTACTTTTATTATCATTATTTTTGAGTTTGTTTAAGGATATTTTGTTTCATGATAATTCAAAACGATGTGAATAAGTAATTGTGGGATAAACTATGATATGACTGCCTTAACGTTATCCGCTGGTTGCTGTATTCTGTATTATTCACAACTCTGGTTCGCGTTGCTATTGTTAATTAAGGTGGTGTTCACCTTTTCCAACCGTCGGGTTGTTTAATTTACTGACTCCCAACCTCATTTTCTTCTATCATATCAGGATACAGCTGTCTATCTCGCAGGTACCTGTTTACTACTTGGTATGAACAGAGCCATCAGGTGATAGAATCTTTGCCCATTTGTTTCTGCCTCGACCAGGAATCGAACTCGAGCTTTCAAGACTACGATCCCATAGTGCTGTCCCTCGTCTACGAGGACCTGTGTGTGTGTGTGTACTCACATGATTATACTCAACTAATTGTGCTTATAGGGGTTTAGCTTTCGTTCTTTGGTCCCACCTCTCAACTGACAATCAGCTGGTGTATTGGTTCCTGAGCCTATTGGGCTCTATCATATCTACATTTCAAACTGTGCATGGAGTCAGCTTCCACAACATCACTTCCTGATGCATTCCTGTATTAACTACTCAGACATTGAATTTTTTTTAATGTCTTTGTGGCTCATTTGGGTACTTAGTTTCCACCTGTATTCCCTTTGTGCGAGTACCACCTGTGTTAAATAATGTCTTTATTTGCCCTGTCAATTACTCCTGAGAATTTTGGGTGTGGTAATCATGTCTCCCCAAATTAATTTAATTCTTCTGTCTTCCAGCGACGTGAGGTACAGTTCACACAGTCTTTCTTCGTAACTCATACACTGTAGTTCTGGAACTAGTCTAGTGGCATACATTTGAACCCTCTCCAACTTCGTCCTGTGCTTGACATGGTATCGTGCAAATAATATACACATGGAAATTACTGGAGGGCCAGGTCCCAAATCTGCACAGTAAAATAACAACGTACTGGAGTGAACGATATGGAAGAAAATGCAAGATTGATCCAGTGAAGGGCAGAGGTGCCATAGGCACAATCAGAGAGCATTGTATAAACATCAGAGGTCCACGGATGTTCAACGTCCTCCCAGCGACTATAAGAAATATTGCCGGAACAACCGTGGACATCTTCAAGAGAAACTGGACTGTTTTCTAAGAGAAGTTCCGGACCAGCCGGGCTGTGGTGGGTATGTGGGCCTGCGGGCCGCTCCAAGCAACAGCCTGGTGGACCAAGCTCTCACAAGTCGAGCCTGGCCTCGGGCCGGGCTTGGGGAGTAGAAGAACTTCCAGAACCCCATCAACCAGGTATCAACCAGGTCCATGCTGGAGCGGCATACTCCAGGATTGGTCTGACATATATGGTTTACAATGTTCTAAATGACTCCTTACACAAATTTCCAAGGGCAGGTCTGATGTTAGCCAGCCTCGCATACTCTGCTGATGATATCCTTTTTACGTAAACTTCAAGAGACAGGCTCGGTGTGATATTAACTCCTAGATCTTTCTCTCTGTCCATTTCTAGGAGGGTTTCGTCTCCCATTTGGTACCTTGTGTCTTGCCTGCTCCCTCCACCTAGCTTCATTGCTTTACTGTAGCCATTTTTTGGACCATTCCTTCAGTTGTCCAGGTCTTCTTGTAGCCTCTTTCTATCTTCCTCTGTTTTAATCCTCTTCATAATTTTCGCATCAGCAAACTTATGAGGAGCCAGTCTATTCCCTTCGGGACAACTTCGTTTATATATATCAGAAACAGGATAGGTCCAAGGACTGAACTCTGCGGAACTCCATTAGTTACGTTAGCCAGGTAAGGTAAGGCAAGGTAGCCCACTCTTGAGACCTCACTAGTGGAGTTGAGAACATTTCCTCTTAGTCTACTGACACTCCCCCTAAGTATTTTATACGTCGCTGTCATGTTTTCTCTCTTACCCCGCTTTTCTAGCGTCGTCAGGTTTAGTTCCTTCAGTTTTCCTTCATACGTCATCCCTCATAATTCTGGGACGAGCTTCGCTGCAAAGTTCTGAACCTTTTCGACTTTCCTAGTCTGATTTTTTATATGGGTGCTTCACGAAGGGGCGGTTTACTTTAAAATTGGTCTCAAGTAAATTTACAGTGTGCGCGTTCACCTGTGCGCGCCTGCAGGATCGAGCATTATCTCTTGGACCTTGCCTTTCTAGCCGCCGGTTGTGTAAAGTATTGACCCATGGCCTATTTCCCTATCATATCTTCATTTAAAATTATGAATGGCGTTTGCTTCTACTACCTGTTCCTTTGCATAATTTCATTTCCCCACTACTCTTCGCAAAATGAAAACTTCCTAACATCTCTATGACTCATCTGAGTCTCTAGCTTCCACCCACGCCCCTTTGTTCAGTTGTTATTGTGAACATTTTCTGTATTTCCACTATTTCCCTTCCTGAGTATTTTGTACATCTTTATCATGTCTCGCCTCTCATTTTTTTCTAGCGTCAAGTTTAGTTCATTGTCTCTCTTCATAACCCAATGATGTAAATGCCTCCTTATTTAGGTTCCTGAATGATGTTCTAACTTTTGCTAGCGAAGAGTATGCTGCTGACGCTATCCTATTTATATGAGCCTTCGGAATTTTCAATGTTACATCCATTCCCATGTCTTTTTTTCGGGTTGTTACGGGAAGGTAGTTTCCATTCATTGTGGACTGTCCCGTTGGTCAGCTGTCTCCTATTCCCATTTCCATCACTTTACACTTGTTCGTATTAAACTCCAGTAGCCATTTCTCCGACCATCTTTGTAACTTGTTCAAGTTCTCTCGAAGAATCATACAATCCTTATCTGTCACAACTCGCCTCATTAATTTTACATCATGTGAGCGTGTGTGTGTTTGTGTTTGTGTGTGTGTGTGTGTGTGTGTGTGTGTGTGTGTGTGTGTGTGTGTGTGTGTGTGTGTGTGTGTGGGTGTGTGTGTGTGTGTGTGTGTGTGTGTGTGACCGTCGATACTTAAAGAGTGTAAACTGTGCTTGCTCGTTTTCTGTGCATATTTTGCACCCATCCTGAGAACCGGCGTAGCGTTTACTGAACTTCAAAAATGGTGAGAGCGTTCGACTGCTGGCAGTACCCCACCTGTTTAATGAAGCCTGTTTAGTATATGCTTTGCTTGTTTGCGTTCAAAAGGATCGTCAGAGAGGGCGAGTGAACGTGAAGTAAATGTTTCAGGAACTGTTGATGTTGCTAAGAATTAAAATATAAATTACATCAGCTGTATATCTCTTTCATGTTCTGACTTTCTCGCCCTACCGCATCTCTTTCTCCTCTCTGCTTTTCCCCTCTCTCTCTCTCACACACTTTCTTTTACATCAGATCATTGAAAGTCTTTCCCAAGTGCTAAGTTACGGTCATGTTTGTAACATGAAGCTGGAGCCAGCTGTGTGGCAGAGCCTTACATAGTGGGCTGACGATTTGGCATCTATTTATATGTTGAATGAACGAATCCCGAACACGAGCCGGCCTAAGAATGACTGATTACCGAGAGAGTGATCATCATCAAAATGGCACAACTAGTATGGTGGTGGTTGAACGACTTGTGTTGTGTCTGCTGGCTGCTAATTGTCCATGAAGTTGGCCTTCTACAAAACAGAAGACCTGGTCAGAACTAGAGACGCGCCTTCTGGCATGGTTCGCTACCTTGGGAGGGTGCAGGTCATCCTTAAGTGGCGTATGCTCAAGATGGAAACGAACTTGTTGCTTGATATAAGTTAGTCTCTAATTAGCTGCGTGATGGAGCCTGAGATACCCAGAGCTTAAAGCTCTACTAGTAGACCGAGGTACCTCACCCAGTCAAAGGCAGCTGCTGTTTTCACTTTGCATTTATAATGTTTCTGCTAATGTATCATCTACAAGTTTATTTATATTGATATGTATTCTTAAAATTATTAAAGTGTTCTGTGATTATTGAGGTCCGAAGACCGAACGCTAGGCGACTCGCACTTGTATGCTTTCTTCACTCAGATTTCATTTAGTCCCGTGTTCATTCAGTGTTCACTCAGTGTTCACTCAGTGTTCACTCAGTGTTCACTCAGTGTTCACTCAGTGTTCACTTAGTCTTCAATCGTTTAACCTTGTATGTTTCTAATTTAGAATTCGATAACGTCAACTTTACTAGGGATGAATGCTAATCTTTCAGCGTGGAATTCCTTGCCAAAGTCGTGGTAAGCTATATCATATTTTATACCAGTTTTTGCTCACTCAAATTACGTTTAAATACAGTATATTTGTAAGACATGAGCGCTCTTCAGTGATCCATTACTAAAAGATACTTCCCCACAATTAATGTTATGCTATTGAGCGGTTGTTAGAAAGCAGGTATCATGATTAGAGTGGAAAATGTTGCACACTTACAGCCCCATTCAAAGCTGGAGAGATTGCTAATCTGGGTATCTTTTCATCTAATAAATGATGCAAAGATCTTTTACTGCTAGAATCCACTCTTATGAAACATCTGAATTATTGGAACTACTTAAAAAATTTAAATCTGTATTCCTTAGAGCACAGGCGGAAGAGATGATTAATAAACTTGGAAAATACTAGAAGGACTGGTTCCAAATCTGCACACGAAAATAACACCACACGAGACCAGAAGACATGGCAGGATATGCAAAATAGCCTTGTTGAAAAAGCAGAGGTGCAATAGGTACACTGAGAGAGAACTCAATCAACATCAAAGACCCAAGACTTTTCAACACAGGGGATATAACTGGCGGACCTCTCACAGTGTTCAAAAGAGAACTCGAAAACACCTTCAAAGAAGACCTGATCATCCAGACTGTGATTCATACGTCAGGCTGCGAGCAGCCTGGTTGATCAGACCATCAACCAGGGACCAGGCCGCGGGTACATTGATCCTCGGAATCATCAAAAAATAACCGAAAGGTAAGTGAAGAATTTACAAAAGGCCGTGTTAATCATCATCCGTGCTAATGGAACAACAGAATTAGGCCGAGGCTAATTTATTTATTAAACGTAAATTACCCGGTGAGTTTAGTCAAGTACTAATTCCCTCATGTACTAAGCCTAGGTGCCTCTATTTTCCAATGGCAGTTAATGTAACGTACGGAACAGCGTTGAAAGCCATAGCGTACTTGAAATTTGTGACGCTATTCTAAAGCTTGTGATGTTACTGAAACATTTGTAATTGGCGGTACTATATATAGCTTAAATATCGTAATCTTTGCATGTGTCTACTGTTTCAAGTAGCCTAGACCTGTGTTTGTCACTACGAGTGTGAAATGCACTTGTAATTATTCCTTCGTGCAATTGTCTCACAATACACGTTAATCAATGATGGTTTGTCTCCCGTGATTTCCATTCCATACTGGGCTTAGAATAGAACTGTTGAGCTATCCAAAATATTTGCTTGTAAAGAGGGAATTGATTACCATCTTGGATTGCCTTTGACCAGCCTGAGGACAGCAATATCCTGGAACAGCAAGAATATCTAGTAGACGAGGCGAAGTGAATTCACACCAGTTACTGCAACTATCATTATTATGCAGGAAGAACCGCAAATCTTTGGATCATCCAATAAGGTTAAAAGACTTAATTGAATGCGAAAATCGCTGAATTCAGATATAACTATCACTGGAGTTCAAGAAATGTTTTAAGTACTTCATTCATAATGATGAATGTACCAGAAGTCCTAGCCAAGTATCCATAGTTTGCTTCTGTAGATAATGCATGCACATGCCTGTAAAGTTGCCGCCTAATTGGATGAGTGTGGAGCAGGATTACTAACTGTGTAACTGATTCACCGCTTCGTAATGTATTAGTCAATAATCACGATTAGTAACTGATTCAGATGTTAACTGCCTGTATACTGTTGTAAGTCACTTCCTGAATCTCATGTGATATAAAAATACTACTGATGTGTGTGTGGTGTGTGTGTGTGTGTGTGTGTGTGTGGTGTGTGGTGTGTGTGTGTGTGTGTGTGTGTGTGTGTGTGTGTGTGTTGTGTACTCACCTATATGTACTCACCTATATGTGTCTGCAGGATCGAGCATTGACTCTTGGATCCCGCCTTTCGAGCATCAGTTGTTTACAGCAATGACTCCTATCCCATTTCCCTATCATACCTGGTTTTTAAAATTATGAATAGTATTGGCTTCCACAACCTGTTCCTTAAGTGCATTCCATTTTCCCACTACTCTCACGCTAAAAGAAACTTCCTAACATCTCTGTGACTCATCTGAGTTTCTAACTTCCATCCATGTCCCCTCGTTCTGTTACTATTCCGTGTGAACATTTCGTCTATGTCCACTCTGTCAATCCCTCTGAGTATTTTATACGTTCCTATCATGTCCCCCCCCTCTCCCTCTTCTGTGTGTGTTCTTCTGTGTGTGTTCTGTGTGTCTTCTTGTTGTGTGTGTGTGTGTGTGTGTGTATACTTACGTAGTTGTGCTTGCGGGTTTGAGCTCTGGCTCTTTGGTCCCACCTCTCAACTGTCACTCAACTTGAACGATTGTTGCCGCCGAAGGCGGCTAGTTTATTGTGCACCCCATACTCATCCTGTGAGCGGTAGCGCAAAAGCATTGCAATCAACTGATGTACAGGTTCCTGAGCCTACTGGGCTCTATCATATCTACACTTGAAGCTATGTATAGAGTCAGCCTCCACCACATCACTTCCTAATGCATTCCATTTGTCTACAACTCTGACACTGACACAATTCTTTCTAACATTTCTATGTCTCATTGGGCACTCAATTTCCACCTGTGTCCCCTAGTGCGTGTGCCCCTTGTATAAAATAGTCTGTCTTTATCTACCCTATCAATTCCTCTGAGAATCTGTATGTGATGATCATGTCCCCTCTAACTCTTCTGATTCCCAGTTACGTGAGGTTTAATTCCCGTAGTCTCTCCTCGTAGTCATACCCCTCAGTTCGGGTACTAGTCTGATGGCAAACCTTTGATCCTTTTCAGTTTAGTCTTATGCTAGACTAGATATGGACTCCATGCTGGAGCCGCATACTCCAGGATTGGTCTGACATATGTGGTATACAAAGTTCTGAAAGATTCCATACACAAGTTTCTAAAGGCCGTTCTTATGTTAGTCAACCTGGAATATGCCGCTATGTTATCCTCTTGATATGGGCTTCAGGGGACAGGTCTGGAGTGATATCAACCCTCAGGTCTTTCTCTTTCTCTGACACTTGAAGTATTTCATCTCCCAAATGATACCTTGTATCTGGTCTCCTTCTCCCTACACCTATTTTCATTACATTACATTTGCTTAGGTTAAACTCTAACAACCATTTGTTTGACCATTCCTGCAGCTTGTCCAGGTCTTCTTCTTCTGTGTGTGTGTGTGTGTGTGTGTGTGTGGTGTGTGTGTGTGTGTGTTGTGTGTGTTTGTGTGTGTGTGTGTACTTTTGTACTCACCTAGTTGTGCTTGCGGGGGTTGAGCTCTGGCTCTTTGGTCCCGCCTCTCAAACCGTCAATCAACAGGTGTACAGTTTCCTGAGCCTACTGGGCTCTATCATATCCACACTTGAACTGTGTATGGATCAGCCCTCCACCACATCGCTTCCTAATGCATTCCATTTGTCAACCACTCTGACACTAAAAAAGTTCTTTCTAATATCTCTGTGGGCTCATTTGGGCACTCAGTTTCCATCTGTGTCCCCTAGTGCGTGTGCCCTTGTGTTAAACAGCCTGTCTCTATCAACCCTGTCGATTCCCCTGAAATCTTGAATGTGTGATCATGTCCCCCCTAACTCTTCTGTCTTCAACGAAGTGAGGTTTAATTCCTGCAGTCGCTCCTCGTAGCTCATACCTGTGTGTGTGTGTGTGTGTGTGTGTGTGTGTGTGTGTGTGTGTGTGTGTGGGTGTGTGTGTGTGTGTGTGTGTGTGTGGTGTGTGTGGTGTGTGTGTGTGTGTGTGTGTTAAATTTTTTTAATTAGCTTCTCAAGACTTACTCAGCTAAGTGAACTGTGAGGTACAGTTCTTGAACCCATTAATGCTTCTTAACCCTTCTACCACCTCCTGCGATATGAGTATGTGGTGCATAATAAAGGACTAACTTAACTGATATGACATTAAACTCAATTAGACGATAACTACAAGAAAATGATATAGAGTATCTACTTAAAAAAATATATATATCCTCTACATTTGTTACCCTTCGATTCTGGTAAACTGGCCGACTTTAATGATATATTGAACAGGTTTGTTGAGAGGTAAAGCAGGTTTAATAGATTTAATCTCCACTTTTAGAGTCTTTTTATAGAACCTAGCAAAATGTTCCGACAAATCCTGGGGGATTTATTTGCCCTTACCCCTTCTATTTACCTACGACTTGTATGCCTTGTTACTTAGATCTAGTTAGGCCAGACTTGTTGACTCACGCTTC
>WNGS01009631.1:10126151-10147940 GCA_020271785.1 Procambarus virginalis
AAATTATTATGTATCTCTCCCGCCTGCGCTCAAGAGAATACAGATTTAGGCATTTTAGTCAGTCCCAATAGTTTAAATGTTTTACTGAGTGGATTCTAGCAGTAAAGGATCTCTGCACGCTCTCTCCAGGTCAGCAATTTCTCCAGCTTTGAAAGGGGCTGTCATGTGCAGCAGTATTTCACTCTAGAGTACTAGCGTTGTAGATGGCACGTCAGCAGACGGTGTAACGATAGACGGCACCACAACTGACAGTAGACGGCAACACAACTGACGCTAGACGGCACCACAACTGACAATAGACGGCACCACAACTGACGTTAGACGGCACCACAAGTGACAGTAGACGGCACCACAACTGACAATAGACGGCACCACAACTGACGCTAGACGGCACCACAATTGACAGTAGACGGAACCATAACTGACAGCAGACGGCACCACAACTGACGCTAGACAGCACCACAACTGACAGTAGACGGCACCACAACTGACGCTAGACGGCACCACAACTGACAGTAGACGGCAACACAACTGACAGTAGACGGCACCACAACTGACCGTAGACGGCACCACAACTGACAGTAGAAGGCACCACAACTGACCGTAGACGGCACCACAACTGACAGTAGACGGCACCACAACTGACAGTAGACGGCACCACAACTGACAGTAGACGGCACCACAACTGACAGTAGACGGCACCACAACTGACAGTAGACGGCACCACAACTGACAGTAGACGGCACCACAACTGACAGTAGACGGCACCACAACTGACAGTAGACGGCACCACAACTGACAGTAGACGGCACCAGAACAGACAATACAACAAAAGATGTTAAAGGAGAGAGAATACCGCGCGGGTTGAGAGCTCAGGGAAACCAAAGTTTACTTTGCAAGAAGCGAAGGATTCTTGCTCCAGGAGGTGTGGATCTGGCCCGGAAGATTTTAATCTTGAATTTCAAAGAGTATATATATATATATATATTGTTTGCAACTCGAGACATGCATAACTTATGGGCCCATGTTTTGTTATTAGTATTCCTGTTATACCTTTGAACATACACACAAACACAGTATATTTGTGTAGTTGACCAGACTACACATTAGAAAGTGAAGGGACGACGGCGTTTCGGTCCGTCCTGGACCAGTCTCAAGTCGATAGTGTAGTCGGTATTTGTGTAGTGCTGATTTAGACTCATCACTGCTCTGCTGAGGTAGAGTAGTGATGATTTAGCCGTGAGCACTAACCGACAGGAAGGGTTTGTAGTTATCAAGGGATTTTTATTCGATTTCCGGAAGAGTACTTGGTGGGTGTACAGTACGATCATTGCCTGAGCTGCCCATTGGTGGTAACGAGGTCCTCGCGTCAGCACCAGTATGTGCCAGACCTTTGCCCATAACCCCACAGAAATATAAATATAAAACTTGTTTTTTATATAGAATTTACAATTGGAAATTTATTATTATTATTAACATCTTTATTGACAAAATTAATTACAATTTTGCCTAATCTGAGGATTTTGATAGTCTTATTAAAGTGAGGATAATGCTAGTATTCACTGTCACGCAGGACAGACGGTCATACATAAGACAATAGGTCTAAACTGTAGGCTGAAGCACATATATATATCATGGTTACAATCAGTGTTTTAATGTATGGATATGTGAAAAAAACTTTCTACTGTGCACTGCCACACAAGGGCAGGGATGGGTTCATAAGTGATGCAGCTTAGAAGTAATATAAATAAAAATGTTCTTCATTCTTTAATATGGACAAGCAAATTTTGGCTAAATTGTTAGGACGTCGTCCAGAACACCTGAGTCAATAAAATGGGAAAGGAGTTGGGATGGCTGTTTGGTCCCCCCCCCCCCTTGAGCTGGTGAGTAGGTGATCCCAACTACGACTTTCAAAGTGGGGAGATGACCAGTGGTTGGGAGAGGACGATGGCTGTGTTGTCAACCTGTCCTGTTAGCAAGTCGTATTTTGATGTATACAAATTTTGGCCTAAGGCCAAAAGCTGTCGTGCAAGTAAATGGCAGTGGCCTGGGAAATTGACATAATGTTCCGTTTTTTCCTTCGTAGGCCCTCTGGTGGGTTAAGATAAGGCACATTAGAACGTCAAGCATCTTGACGTTGGGAACGCTCCCGAGAACGGGCTGATGTGGTCCCCCCCTGCGTTGGTGGGTGGGTAAGTCAATGGTGAGGCTTCTAATGTAACACTTCCGCTGTCGTGTTTCCTGACTGGCTCGCAGCTTGGTGCAGAGACGTCAACTGACAGCAGGCGACCATCCCGCGCTCCCCCAAAGTTTCGTCACCAGAATCTCACGGCGTGAGGTTCATGCTGGTCACAGCTTATCATTATTCTTGAGGTTATCTTGAGATGATTTCGGGGCATTTTAGTGTCCCCGCGGCCTGGTCCTCGACCAGGCCTCCACCCCCAGGAAGCAGCCCGTGACAGCTGACTAACACCCAGGTACCTATTTTACTGCTAGGTAACAGGGGCATAGGGTGAAAGAAACTCTGCCTAATGTTTCTCGCCGGCGCTTGGGATCGAACCCAGGACCACAGGATCACAAATCCAGCGTGTTGTCCGCTCGGCCGACCGGCTATTATTATATTTTGCTTTTCAAAGATATTCCTGCGTGGGTCCCTAATCCTCCGGCTGGCCCACTGTTACTCGTTTCTCGTTGCTGTCTTACTTAGGCGGAGTATGAGTATTTATGACTCGTATGTTCGCTTCAGTAAGACTATGCCCAATGTGTTTAACAACTTCTGCTCTGTTAAATCTCAGTTGAAATCTTATTGGGTCTGTAACTGTGCATAGTGTTAGATAATGTTCCAGTGGTCTGTCGAGCATTTCTACACAGTGCTGACATTTCTCATCTTCTTCTGGAACGGGTAAACCTGTTTCTCATGCACATGGGTATCCAAGCCTGATGCGATGTAAGTGCACTCCTTTTTTTCTACTGCTCCCTTTCATCAAAATAAGCGGTTTGTAGTTGGTTGAATTCTTGTACCAACCCGCAGATCCTGATGTTGCAACTGCTGTGTTGGGGTCAATGGACTTCTTGTGCATTGCTCTATTTCTAATTACTTGCTTAATCTGTGATAGACTCTGTGGTGTGTAAATGTCGATATTTCTTCTCTTAGAAATGGTATACTGATGGCATTTCTATGCGAGAAACGACAGCATCATTGTCAGTGGTCTTTTCCCCTCAGATTTGAGTCATTCTGCGTTGCTGTAACCGACTCAGCCGAGTGGGTAACGGGCAGACAATCCTCCCTGGTATATAAAACTGAAAGCTAAACTTTGGAGAGTTAATTTTTCAACTTCCTTCCCAAGTCAAGAGAAATGCAAGAAATGATGCCCAGACCACACATCAGAAGATGGAGGAACGACGACGTTTCACTCCGTCCTGGACCTTTATCACTTGACTTGATAATGGAAAAACGATATTTCGGTTTAGCTGTGCTAAACCGAAATGTCGTTTCTCCAGCTTGTGTTGTGTGGTTTGGTCATCATATATTCAGCTACGTTATCGTGACTCATTGTCTGCAACGCTCGAAATGGTGAAAACGTTTCGTGCTAGAATTATTGACCTTTCCCTTTATATATATATATATATATATATATATATAATATATATATATATATATATATATAATATATATATATATGTATATATATATATATATATATATATATATATATATATTATATATAATAATTATATATATATATATGTTGTACCTAGTAGCCACAACCCATTTCTTGGCCTACTATGCAAGGCCCGATTAGCTCTTAAAACTGCCAAATACAAGATTTAAATTTATGTAACACAATATTATCTCAAGATAATGTATAAGTACATCAAATTTTAAATAAATTCCCATCAACTCTTATTTATATATTTCTCCAAAAAATCGCCATAAATTTTAACATTCAGACAAAATAGCTCAAAAGTATTCGAGGGGCAGTAACTTCAGGTGAGCGTATCCGGCGCATTATCTGGGCCTAAGAAATGTGTGTAGACCTATGTATCAAGCATGTAGACCTATGTATCAAGCATGTAGACCTATGTATCAAGCATGTAGACCTATGTATCAAGCATGTAGACCTATGTATCAAGCGTGTTACCTGTTTGATGGTATCAAGCGTGCTGGCCTAGCATGTTCGGCGAAGATCCTTCGAGTCCTTGCTGACACAGTACCCATAGGCCCTATGGGTCTAATTTCAACAGGAATTCCCGTAAATGCGTATTCATAGGCCTGACCATTTGTGTAAGTCTTTAGATTTCAAAATGTGAGAACATTTTTATTTTATTTTTTCTTGAAGCTAAGTTAAATTTCAATTATTAGCAATACTTCCTTACAAGAACAACAACATTAATAACACAAAAAACAGTAATTATAACTACAATTAATTTTATTCTACACAAATCATTAAAAAAATTATGAAATTACGAAAGACCAGTTACATAATCATTACCAAATTGGCAGTGTGGAGGACCGGGCCGCGGGGTCGTTGAGCCCCGAAATCATCGCAAGGTAGGTAAGGTAAGGTGAAATTGGTGCTATTGATTTTGGACAGACCGGAAAAGATTTTGTATTTATACTCCTAATAAAAGCTAACCTAACCATTAAAGGGTTAATACATGCTATCCGAGGCCCCCAATATAATACATATACATGAACAAATCCACAAGGGCCGTGACGAGGGTTCGAACCTACGTCCGTGAGCATCCCAGACGCTGCTTTAATCGACTGTGCTACAACATGGTTAAAAGAACTGCAACCAGAAGTTCTACTGACCTTACTTGGACCCTGCAGCCTCTCCGAGACACAAATATAGTACATATATATGTGCTATACTAGGCTTAGGAATATTTAAGTTTTGTTTTTAAACTTAAATTTTAAATTTAAATTTTGCCCCGAGGGGCGAGTTTATTGGGCAGCGCCACTCATCTTGTGAGTGGACATACCGCCATAGCAGCATGTACAACACTCCCCAAGAGGAAGAAAACCCGCTGGGTTGTTCATCCTGTCACTTGTACCCAGACACAGCTGGGACTTGCTTAACTGTCTCAAGTGAACAGCTCATATATTCCCAGACTCAGTAGAATTTGGCCCCTATTTACTTTACAATCTAATAGTCCATTACATTAACGGATGTCCACATAGCATCAAAAAGTACTGTCTAAAAAAATAGAGGACGTTGCAAATCGAACATAATTAACTTAACACAAAATACTGCAACAAGTTTTGTGATCAAACTGAACCCAATGGTAGATTGACCGATGAAAGGTGTATTATTTAGGGCGATAATCTGCATACTTCAGCAAGACAGGTGTTGCCTTGAGCTCCAAGTAAGTGATGAATAATCCGTAAATGATCTTCCCAATGACAGATTAAACTCGCGACTTGTAAAAATTTCAAGTTTCCGACCTTTCGAATTGAGCAATGTGATAAAGGTCACGACTATCAAGCTCTGCTCACACAATTCCACGTTCAATAAAAAACTGTATTTGAGTTTTTCAAAAGTGTAAAGTTTGAAATTGCGTTTGATATTATATATCATGGTGGGTAGGTGAGGGGGGGGGGCGGGGGTGAATGGTTGTTTGTTAGTGGTATGAGTGGTAACGAGGGTAGAAGTGCTAGTGATGCTGGTGAGAATGGTGGTGGTGATGGTTGTGGTAGCAACCTAACCTAATCTTTTCCTGATAGTCAAGATGGAAGTAACTGTGGAAGTACCTGGTGGTGGTTGTGGTGGCGGTGGTGCTGATGGTGGTGGTAGTTGTAGTACTTACCAACCCGTGACTACCAGTGTGTGTGGGCAAGCTTTGTCGTGTAGGCCTCTCCAGTTGTTGATTTACTACCGAGTCAATCGTGTTAGAAACTTGATACATTTTTTTCCACACTTTGCTGTCACTCAAGTTGTCTACACTACGTATTTTATCTCTCGTGCACGCGTACTCTGTCTACAATAAACCGTAAAAGCTGTATTTTTGTTTTTTAGTGCATAAAAAATCACAGTCGTTCGATACTTGAGAGACGGGCCCCTCTTGTTTTATATACAAGCCCGCTGTCTTCCGCTCACTACTTAATTCACAAGTTTGAATTACCACTATAATGGAAGTATTATCAGTCAACAGTATTTGTTGTGTGTCAAAGATTTCCCCGAAGTTCTACGGAGCTGGAGCGACATGCCATCTGTACCGTTTATGAGGAATTCATTAGGGTTGTGTCCGTTTAATAATTCAGTGAAGACCAAGTCGTACAGTGCCTTCGGTTCGTAGCTACTCGTTGCAGTTTCAGCACAGAAGGTTCAGTCTCCCCTGAGCAAAAGCTCAATACAAAAAAAGGTGGCTTCAGTTGTGTATTTTGCATTGACGAAAGCATTTGAGATTGCATTCCATTAAATGGACGTTGCGTTCCCTGTGTGTGCACTCATCTAGTTGTGCTTGCGGGGGGGGTTGAGCTCTGGCTCTTTGGTCACCAGTGTGTGTGTGTGTACTCACCTAATTGTGCTTGCGGGGGTTGAGCTTTGGCTCTTGGTCCCGCCTCTCAACTGTGAATCAACTGGTGTACAGATTCCTGAGCCTACTGGGCTTATCTATGTGTGTGAGTAAGTAGTGTGTGTGTGTGTGTGTGTGTGTGTGTGTGTGTGTGTGTGTGTGTGTGTGTGTGTGGTGTGTGTGTGTGGTGTGTGTGTGTGCGTGTGTGTGTGTGTGTGTGTGTGTGTGTGTGTGTGTGTGTGTGTGGGGTGTGTGTGTCAGTGTGTATCTTGAATGTATTCAGCTGTAGATTAATGTCTGCTGTTTCATTCCTCACTCGTTTTGTAGTTAGAAAAGTGTCGATCAATTGAGTACGTCTGTAACGTGTTCTCGTCTAATGTATTTGGATCATCATTATATTTTTAGTCTCCAACTACTTTTGCGTGTGAGTGGTTGGCATATGTGGCGGCGTTGGCGTTGCTGCAGGTGAATAAGATATAGACGGGCCGAGAATGTAATGAATAAATAAGAGTAGGTGAATAAGTTGAAGGGGGGGAGAGGTAGTGATGAATAAGCTGATGTCGGTGATGGTGGGAGATGAATAAGGCGAAGAGAGGGAAAAGTTGTGATGAATAAGCAAGCGGTGGAGATGGTGTAGGTGAATAAGATGAAGGGAGAAGAGGTAGTGGTGAATAAATTAGTGAATGTGATAAGAGGTGATAGGTGGCTACCTTGTGGTTACCTTGTGTGGCTTCCGGGGATCAATGGCCCCGCGGCCCGGTCTTCGACCAGATCTCCTGGTGCTGAACTGGTAAACCTGTATTGGTCAATGATGATTATATTCACCGTAACAATAATACTTTTTGCTTCTATAAAAAAAATAATAATCAGAAACACAGAAATCAAATTAACGTGTAATATATCAGTGAGAGAATCCTCTAGGGCAATGAGGTGGGCTCGAACCTGCGACCTTGGCACAGCCAAGCCGCACACTCTTCCACTGGACCACCGTGACTTGTAGAAGTCATACAACCGCATTTCTACTTAAATCACACGAAGTCTGGAGGTCTCTATACTGAAATCCAGTCCACGTTTTCACGTATGACTCCAGGTAAAGTCAAGGTATGACCCACGAGCACTCTGGTGGAAGGGCAGAGTGGTCCTACACCTTGAGAGAAAAAAAGGCCAACGGGCTCACCATAGCCCGTGCTACTTGGAACTTTGTTCCAGGTAGCGAATCTTTAACAACAACAACCTTGAGCTCTAACTTCAAATGGGGCGACTTCAGAAAGAAAACGCAGGTCAGGATCGGTACATTTGATAACCGAAGGTTAGAAAGGCGGGATCCAAGAGCTAACAGCTCGATGCTGCAAGCACAAAGGGGGTAAATACAGTGCTGATGAACCGTCTGACCTGAAGTCTTCAACCCTCCTCATATTTTCCCTTCCCTGGAAATTGCTTCTTTACCTTCACGCTAAAAACGACGATTGATCTGGTTCTCTGAATATTAATTACCGTCATATAAGGTTTTTCTTTCAGATAAAAAATTAACTCGTGGATGACTGCAACTCGGTTGAAATATTGATGGTGATATCTGTATGCTGATGCGGGTGTCGTCTGTCTGCCTTTGTCTCCTGAAATGGGGTTTGTGTTCGATGCCATTCTTTCGCTGTTTTGTCTTTTGTTTGCTTGTCTGTCGATCCTGCCTGTGTTCCTGTTTCCTTTCTTTTATTTTCTGCCTGCCACTTTTTTGTGCTTTTGCGTCAGCTCTCTCTCTCTCTCTCTCTCTCTCTCCCTCATCTCTCTCTCTCTCTCTCATCTCTCTTCTCTCTTCTCCACACACACACACACGTGACTTATTGGAAGCACCAATAAGAAACATTCACGTGACTCAGCAGTAGTCGAAACTCTGTGAAAATATGTTTACTGACTCTGAAGGTTGCATGTTCAACCTGGAGTAATGAACAGATCTGGGCATTACCCAACATCCCCCTTCCCAATGTGGTGTCCCTGCAAGTGAATGCTCACCTCCCTCCCTTTGTCCTACCTTCCCTTTCTCTCCTCCCCTCCCTCCCTCCTCTCCACCTTCACCTCCCTCCTTCCCTCACCACGCGCCCCTACTCCCCCACTTTTAAAATCGCGCCACGATCCATCTTGATAACACCCCGATATGTTGGTTATATCACAGTTGTCAGTACCTTAACCTGCACTGCATCCCTGTACGAGCGAGACAGAACACTACAGGGCACGGCGACAGTACCATTATCCTGTTCCTGTACACCCGCCTGCACTCTGGCCTGCAGGTAATGGTGTTCGCACTCATACCTCCTTCAGATCACAAATAAATTACCTGCAGGCCAGAGTGAAGGCGGGCCATTCGTAAAATCCTGGTTGTGGCACCATTGCGAGCCTCCAGAACCTCCCTAGTGAATTCAGTAAGGTTTCGGGTTGACTGGATTGTGTTGGCTTATCGTGGCCCAGTAGGTTAAGGCAGGTGTCTGGAATCCCCAGAATTTTATTGGGAAATAAACTTCTATAAATAGTTTCCCCTAGAGATGGGTTGGTCAGTTTCAGGTGTTGGCCTGTATCCTCTCTCTCTTTCTCTAGTCAGTCTGGTGTTGACAACGGCTGTTAACAGGCCGAAACGTTCAATCTCTCATCCCCATTTCTTTGTGGTTTTTCCGATATATATATATATATATATATATATATATATATATATATATATATATATATATATATAGATATATATATATATATGCATATATATTCCCTAACCCTGACACTCAGCCTTAAAAGTGCATGCATTTTAAGTTGAGTGGATGGTAAGGGATGTATGAGTTGGAAGTATGTTCGAGGTCGAGTTTGGAATGTTCTAAGTGACACTGTTTAGGCAATTGCATCAAGTGCCTAGTGTTTCCCATATTAACGGCTTGATAAACGAATGCCTACGTGAGTGCCTGGGAGGTAGCTTAGTATATACCAATCCTTTTAAGTCTGATGCAGGTAGGGTCGTTTATGCGAGGACCTGTGTGCAGTTCGATCTTGTGGGAATGTTAAAAGTTGTTTTACTAATTAATTTTTATTATTAACATATGGTATATATTTTCGTATTTCTGCAACATGCATACGTGTAATCGTACCATGCTAATGAAGCTATTTTTAGTAAAGGCATGAAACAATCTCAAATTTTCTATTATTTAACAACTGTGTAGTGTGCCCTTTCACACTTACCTGGCAATACTGAA
The DNA here is from genome assembly GCA_020271785.1 of Procambarus virginalis. NCBI lineage: Eukaryota > Metazoa > Arthropoda > Malacostraca > Decapoda > Cambaridae > Procambarus > Procambarus virginalis. Next base: position 10,135,898 of record WNGS01009631.1, read on the forward strand.
ACAAAATCCAAAGTTTATCTGTTCATGAAGCTTCTTTGTTTTGTTTATTTACCCTTAACATAGTAGTTTGGTAACACTCGCTTATGTTTTATTCTGGCAATAGTGCAACCTAGTACTTCGGTCTTGTATCAATATGCGAACCTAAACACTTTGATCTTCTATCAATAGTGAAACCTTATATTTCGATCTTCTATCAATAATGCAACCTAACACTTTGGTCTTCTATCAATAGTTAAATAGCATGACTCTATGTTTCTAACATTCGATCTTCTATCAATAGTTAAACCTAGCACTTCGATCTTCTATCAATAGTTAAACTTAGCACTTCGATCTTCTATCAATAGTTAAACCTAACACTTCGATCTTCTATCAAAGTGCAACCTAGAACTCGTCACTGTTCATGCAACAATGCACCCTAGCACCGTGATCGTCCATCAACAGCGCAACCTAGCACTTCGCTGTGTTCTGGCAACAGTGACCCTAGCACCCCTTCCCACCACCCCAACACCCCCCCAACAACGCCCCAACTAATACCCCCCCTCCTCCCCCTCCCCCCTGACAACAGTGTTTGTCGGGGCGCGCCCACCATCACTACCACCAACAGAAAATCGATTGCGGGGGGGTTAACTGCCTTCCTCTTTCTTGATGGGGGAAATTAGTTAAGACAACGCTAACCCACGCACCCACAAGGCCGACACTCCCAGCGCCACAACGTCGAAATGTCGATGTAATTGGTCTGATAACTGGAGCAATAATAGCTTTGACAATAAGATAATGGAGTCGCTGCCGGCTTGTTGAAATATTTTGCGCGGATTTCCGAAGGACTTCAATTTCTTGATGACTTCAGCGTTGGCTGACATCAATGTCAAAGACACAATTGTTCTTCGTGTATACACTTTCCTGTCGAGGATTCTGTCGTGAGTGGATGTTATTACCTCATAACAATGAGAGTCTTCAGTGGTAAGAATGAATCTTTCAAGAGGTAAGAATGAGAGTCTTGTACTCGTAACAATGCAAGATCAGTTGCACAATCTAAATAAGTCGCATTCCAGCCAGCAAATTGAGACGTTAACAGCTGGACAAGTGTGTCACAACAGTGTTTCTTATATCGGGTGTGAATTGCTGGGTATCATCAAGTATTCACTATAATCCTCAACGGCTATAGTGGCTAGTGAATATAGTGGAGTGACGATGACTCCTAGCTAGCTTCCTAGTATGATTATTTGGTCTCTTTGTTCCTCTGTAGATTTGACTCTATTGTGGAAATTATATTAAAATTGTTGCGGTGTCTGAAAATGCGAGCAATCTACCATTTATCTTTGAGAGATTATGACAGTTAATAAAATTTTTAATAATAAACACACAAATATTTTTTGATATGTTATGTAGAGTTTGCGTGAAGGTTTTCCTCCTCAAATAACCTCAAGATAACCGCCCCTATGACTGCAAGAGTTCTGGTGTTGGGAGACGTGTAACAGTGGCACGTCAGCTTTATTGATTTGTCAAAGGTTCGAATATTGTTGCTTAAGATTAAGAAACAATATTAAGAGAGGCGCTCCTCACCACACACGTGAGAGTATACATTTCCTCTCCTTGTATACATTGATACATGGAACAAACTGTTTTCAAAAGAAGGTCCTTTGTAGTTAATGTACTTAGTTTGTAGTTTTTAAGAATAATGAATTGGAGAGTTATGAATTTAAGAGTTAGTCTTGATGCATTTGGTAGTGAGAGATGGCTATTGTATTGATGGCGTCAATTGATCGTTGCTGTTCTTTGTGGCCAGATTTACATTTTCCATGAATGATTCTCCGGGTGGTTTGAGTTATCTGAATAAGTCAGATGTGGTCAACTTTTGGGAGTTGAGATATTTAGCTAATGGATGGTCATTAAGACAACAACAGCAACTACTGGCCAGCCAGGAAGAACATTTTAGTCCTCAACATAGTCCAGGACTAAAGTAAAACTCTCAGTGTATATGCATTGTATATACAATGTATATGCATTGTATATACCGTGAATATACACTTAAAAGTGGGTTACACCTCTCACTTTATATACTCCTTGAGTCAATACTCTATTTGTTATTTTATAAGCAATGAGATGCCTGCTCCCCGTCGATAAATCCTCGCTGCTTAAAAGGCAATTTGAGATGATAAGTTCTCGCTTGAAATTAATCCAGGCACTATGTCTTAAAACAGTGAAGGAGGTTAGGTTCAATTGTCTCCGGAACACGACAGTGGATGCAAAAAGTTGTTTTTTCCTCTGTCCTGTAATTAGAGCTGTGTGTGTGTGTGTGTGTGGCTAGTGTGAGGAGATGTAGAATCTCCTCAGCTAGATTTCCTAGTTTCTAGAATAGCTAGTCGCTCTAGGGACTCTAGAAATTGAAGCTTTCAAATTTACATATACTTGTTGGTGTCATATGAAAGCTGATGTTAAATGCGGGCAGTAAAACTAATGAGAGGTCTGTGATTGCTCTGTAGAGAGAATTACAGCAAAATTTTCCTATTCTGTGAAACAGGGAGAGGTAGTATAACACAAAAAAAACGTTAGAGGTGGAGGGGGGACAGTGGGAACGCTGCCTTCCCCCACCAAGGGAGACGTTGAGACTTGTGTTAGGCCTCACCCTCCTTGTGACGTCACGCCAAGCCACAGGCGAGGGGCCCGTGTGATTGGTCTAGGCACCCTACTCCTTTGCCGAGTTTTGGCGCGTAGTGCTGTGATTGGAATCGGCATCAGGACCAGTGCCGGCTCCCTGCTGATTGGTCAAGACAAGGTAGGGGGGGAGAAATATGGGCATGTGAGCCTCTCTAGCCGCCAAGAGAGGGAGTTTGAATTGGGCAGCCATGGTGTGAGTAGTGTCTAGGTGAGGGGTGGCGGGCCTGCACCCCCACCACCGTTATCGCTCCTGTCGTTCAGTTTATTCATATTGCTTGGCACTCCAGCCACCCTGGGTGTGTCGAAGCCCAAAATTGCGAGAATCTGGGACTTGGACTTTGAATTGCGCCCGACGTCGTCCATGGGGAGGTGACGCCGGCCAGTGTCACTCCTGTAACCCCAGTGTAAGAGCGAGTCAAGCTCTGGTATGATGGGGTTGTTAGTGAATCCCCATCCAAGTGTGTATGGCACGCGTCCACCCAGGCCGCCCTCTGGCCACCCAGGCCGCCTCTTGCCACCCGCCGGCCGCCCAGTCACCCACCCATGCGGCCCGGCCCGGGCCAGGCCCAGGCCACCCACCTTACCCGCGCGCGAGCTGCTCGGTGGGTGGGGTGGGGTGCTGTGACGTCACGCGCCAACCGTGGCCACCCTCCTGAAGGCCACGCAGTGGCCACATGTTGGCCACCACCTTTGGCCACCCCTTGGCCACATTCCCGGGACAGCCTAGGCCACATCTTGTCGACGGCACGAGGAGCAAGCTAAGTGATGACAGCCAGGTGGTAAGGACCTGTGAAATGAGGAAATGTGTGGAAGGGAACGTGAGTACTTTATCGGTGTCTCAGATTAGTGTAAATCATAGTAGAAAAGTTGTGTGAGCCCCTAGACCGGCCAGGCTAGGGAAGTAACTGAGACGCCCGTCTGTGGCATGCCCAGGTGACTGTGGGGCAGTACCTGAGTGGGAATTGTCACGGTAAATCACGTAGTGTTATAATTATATGTATATCTGTAGATATATTGTTGTGTGTAGACTGATTGGAGTTTGGGACCAGTCAGTGTAGAGAATCATCATATAAATGATCCAGTCTGGCGATTCTGTATAATCGTCAAGCATTGGTTAGTGCCATGGTACCTCATTATGTAATTAGGCCAGGTTAGAGTTAATTAAGCAGGCCCGTGGGGCAGGGTTATTAGTGGATATCCTGAGGTCTGTATATCACCTGGTGATTATTTCATTGATTATGTAAGGCATTTCAATGTGTTTCATTTGCATGATTGTTGTACTGTTTAGTGTGGTGAGTCAGTAGATTTGATCGCTGACTGATTGCCTAATGATGTCATTAGCATGGGGGGGCTGCTGACCGTATCATTATGTGCAGGTTTGTGCAGTGTTATCAGGTATACGATATTACTGTCCTAGGAACTGTGTTGAGGATTTAAAGGGCACCTTTGAGTATTCAGGGAAATTCTCAAGTCACTTAATGAGAGCGAGCAATTAGTTAATTGCCTAATTATGGGAGAATTAGTGCCAGCTGTCCGTAGATCGACGGTGTCTTATATTAACGTAAATTGTCTTGCTGAGGCACCGGGATCGGCGATCTTTTGCAACGTTTGCAAGATTAGAGGGACAGTTAGATTGGTATACCTTGATTGTTGCAAAACCGTGTGTCACTACTGTGGGGCATAGTAATTATCGAGTTGCCATAGCAATCGTATGTGGGCAGTGATATTTTATAATGTTTTGCATGCCAGTATTTGTGTGACCTATGTAACCTTATGGTTACTTTGTTTCTTTAAGTTGTATTGAGTACTTAAGGATTCAGTGAGAGTTAATTAGGGGTAATTAACTTCACGGAATCCTTAAGTACTCAACACAACTTAAAGAAACAAAGTACCCCTAAGGTTACATAGGTCACACATATAATGGCATGCAAACATTATAAAATAGCACTGCCCACTTACGGTTGCTATGGCAACTCGATTAATTACTATGCCCACACAGTATGGACACACGGTTTTGCAACATCAAAGGTATACCAATCTTACTGTCCCTCTAATCTTGCAAACGTTGCAAAAGATCGCCCGATCCCGGTGGCCTCAGCACAGACAATTTACGTTAATATAAGACACCGTCGCTCTACGCGGTCAGCTGGCACTAATTCTCCCAATTAAACAATTAAGTAATTAATTGCTTGCTCTCATTAATTACTGAGAATTTCCCTGAATCCCTTATCTTAAAGGGTCCCTTTAAATCCTTTAAATCCTCAACACAGTTCAAGGACAGTAATATCACTCTTACATACTCCGACATGACCCTCTGCCCTACCTAAAACTGTAGCACCATACCCTGTGAGGACGGTCCCACAGGGTCCTGGACGCGCCCCTCCAGGTCGGCACCGGTATGTACCGGTATACCATCGTCGCAGCCTCAGCCCTTCACCCACGTGCGACTCCCCTGAGTCTCACCTCACCACTACACAGTGTACACAATGGTCAGACTGCAAATGCAACCACATGAAGATAGAGGCCGTGGACATAGCACGTCACCCACTGGGAGACAGCTAGGAATCGGGACCAGAGGGGGTCGCTATTTGCAGGCCCCCACTCGAGGGAGATCACACAATGGCATAAAATAACCCATGCCCCACGGGCCTGACGGGATTGGCACCAATGACATAACCTGGGCCTAATACATTATGAGGTACCATGGCACTAACCCAGGCGGGACGATTATACAGAATCGCCAGACTGGATCATTTTTATGATGATTTTCTACACTGAATGGTCCCATACTCTAATCAGTCTACACACAACAATATTTACATATATATATTAAATCAGCTACGTGATTTTACAGTGACAATTTTCCCACTACCTAGTACTGCCCCAGACAGTCACGCCTGGGCAATGGCACACCAGACGGGGGCGGTCTCACAGCTGTTTCTCTAGCCTGGCCGGGCTAGGGTCTCACACAACTTTTCTACTAAGATTTCCACTAATCTGAGACCACTCGGGGGGATAACAGTAGCGACACGGTTAGCCTATCAGTAGACACATTGTACCTGCAATCTTGACCCGGAGGTCCTACCACCTGGCTGTCAACACGTTAGCTTGCTCCTGCTGTGGCAGTCGACAAGATGTAGGGCCTAGGCTGTACCCTCGGAGGATGTGGCCGAAGGGAGGGTGGACCAAAGGTGGTGGCCGCAGAACGATGTGGCCACTGCGTGGCCTTCAGGGAGGGTGGCCACGGGTGGCGGGGGACGTCACAGCACCCCACCCAACCCCACCCGAGCAGCTCGCTCGCGGTGTAAGGTGGGTGGCCTGGGCCTGGGCCCCGGGCCCGGGCCGCATGGGTGGGTGAGCTGGGCGGCCGGGGCGGGGGCGCAGAGGGGCGGCCTGGGTGGCGACAAGAGGGCGGCCTGTGGGTGGGCCGCGTTGCCGATACACACATGATGATGGGGGATCACTAACAACTCCATCATGCCAGAGCATGACTCGCTCTTACACTGGGGTTACAGGAGTGACACGGGCGACGGGCGTCACCTCCCCATGGACGACTTCGGGCGCAATTCAAAGTCCAGGTCCCAGTTTCTCGCCATTTTGGGCTTCGACACACCTAGGGTGGCAGGGGAAGTGCCATGCAATATGGAGTAAACAGAACGACGAGGAGCGATACACGGTGGTGTGGGCCGGGCGAGGCCCGCCACCCCTCACCTGGACACTCTTCACACACCCTGGCTGCCCACAGATTGTCAAACGCCACCTCTCTTGGCGGGCTAGAGAGACTCTCATCCCCATATTTCTCCCCCCTACCTTGTCTTGACCAAATTCAGCAGGAAGCCGGCACTGGTCCTGATGCCGCTTCCAATGCCAGCTTCTCGCGCCAAAGCTCGGCAAAGGAGTAGGGTGCCTAGACCAATCACACATGCCCCTCGCCTGTGGCGTGGCGTGAGGTCACAAGGAGGGTGAGGCCGCACACAACGTCTCAGACGTCTCCATTGGGTGGGGGAGAGCAGGCGTTCCTCCACCTGTCCCCCCTCCACCTCTACAGGTTTTTGTTATACTACCCTCTGCTGTTTCACAGAACGGAGAAATTTTCTGTAGATCTCTCTACAGATGCAATCACGACCTCGCAATGTTTTAACTGCCAACAGCATTTAACATAAGCTTACATATGACACCCAACAAGTATATGTGTAAATTTGAAGGCTTCAGTTTCTAGAGTCCCAGAGCGAACAGCCTATTCTAGAAACTAGGAAGACTAGCTGAGGAGGTTCTACCTATCTCCTCACACTAGACCACACACCCACACACACCACGACAAGCGTGTCTAATTACAGGGACCAGAGGAAAAAAAACACTTTTGCATCCCCTGTCGTGTTGTCCGGAGACAATTGAACCTAACCTCCTTCACTGTTTTAAGACATAGTGCCTGGATTAATTTCAAGCGAGAACTTATCATCTTCAAATTGCCTTTTAAGCAGCGAGGATTTATCGACGGGGAGCAGGCATCTCATTGCTTATAAAATAACAAATAGAGTATTGGACTCCAGAGAGTTAAAGTGAGAGGTGTAACCCACTTTTAAGTGTATATTCACGGTATATACAATGCATATACATTTATATACAAATGCATATACACTGAGAGTTTACTTGGAGGGTATCCTGGACTATGTTGAAGGACCTAAAGCATGTCTTCCTGGCTGGCCAGTTAGTTGCTGTTGTTGTCTTAATGACCAATGCCATTATGGTAGGCAACTAGGAGAGCTATATCTCGAACTCCCGAAGAAGTTGGAGGAACGCCATACCGGACTTATTCAAGATAACTCAAACCACACGGAGAATCATTCATGGAAAGATGTAGAATCTGGCCACAGAAGAGGAACAGCACGAGATCCAGAGTTGACGCCCATCATACAATAGCCAGGTCCGGCTCACTCCCATATGCATCAGAGACCTAACTGCTTAAATTCATAAACTCTCCAATTCATTTATCTTTCAAAACTAAGCACAACAGAAAGGTAGCATTAACTACAAGAGGACCTTCTTTTGAAACAGGGTTGTTCCATGTTATAAGCAAGGTATACAGAAGGAAGGAGAGGAAATGTATACTCTCACGTGTGTGGTGGAGGGAGCGCCTAGCTCTATGATAATTGTTTCTTAATCTTAAGCAACAATATTCGAACCTTTGACAAATCAATAAAGCTGACGTGCCACTGTTACACGTCTCCCAACACCAGAACTCTTGCAGTCATAGGGAGCGGTATCGATGAGGTTTATCTTGAGGAGGAACGAAAAACCTCACGCAAGACTCTACGTCAGACAGTATCAAAAACATTTTGTGTTTATATGAAAATTTGGGGTTTTTTTTATTAACTGTCATAATCTCTCAAAGATAAATGGTAGAGAGTGCTCCGGCATTTTCAGACACCGCATCAATTTTAATATAATTTCCACAATAGAGTCAAATCTACAGAGGAACAAAGAGACCAAATAATTCATAGCTAGGAAGCTAGCTAGGAGTCATGTCACTATGAGGTGCTTTCCCCCCCCCAGCTAATATTCACTAGCCAGGTCTAGCCGATTGAGGATTCTAAGTGATACTGGGGATGATACGCCAGGCAATTCAAACCCGTATGATAGAAACACTGTTGTGACACTTCTGTCACCAGCGTTAACGTCTCAATCTGGCTGCTGGCATGAGACTTAAGTTAGATGTGCAAGCTGATCTTGCAGTGTACGAGTATAAGAATCTCCATTCTTAACCTCTTGAGAAGATTCATTGCTTACCACCTGAAGGACTCGCATTGTTATGAGTAATGAACATCCACTCACGACAGAATCCTCGACAGGAAAGTGTATACACGAAGAACAATTGTGTCTTTGACATTGATGTCAGCCAACGCTGAAGTCATCAAGAAATTGAAGTCCTTCGGAAATCGCGGACAACAATATTTCAACGAGGCCGGCAGCGACTCCATTATCTTATTGTCAAAGCTATTATTGCTCCAGTTATCAGACCAATTTACAGTCAGACGATTTCGACGTGTGTGGCGCTGGGAGAGTGTCCGGCCTTGTGGGTGCGTGGGGATTAGCGTGTATGTCTTTAACTAATATTCCCACATCAGAACGAGGAAGGGCAGTACGTACCCCCACCCGCAATCGATTTTTCTGTAGAGTGTGGTAGTGATGGTGGGGCTGGCCCCGACAAAGCGACTGTTGGCAGGGGGAGAGGGGGAGGGAGGGGTGATAGTGTGGGGGTCCGTAGTTGGGGGGGTGTTGGGGTGGGTGGGGAGAGGAAGGGGGTGACTGAAGGCGTCGACCTGTGTGCCAGAATCAGCAGCGGAAGTGCTAGGTGTGCGCATGGTGATGGACGATCCACGGTGCTAGGGCTGCATTGTTGCATGAAGCAGTGAAGTTCTCGGTTGCCTTTGATAGAGAGGTCGAATGTGTTAGGTTGTAAACTATGAGTAGAAGATCGAGTAGCTAAGTAACCTATTGATAGACAGATCGAGTGCTAGGGTTAACTATTGAATAAAAGATCGAGGTGCTTAGGTTGCACTATTGATAGTAGAGCCAAGTGTTGAGGTTGCATATTGATAGAGATCGATATAAGGGTTTCACTATTGATAGAAGATCAACGTAGTTAGGTTCCATATTGATACAAGATCGAAGGGACTAGGTTTGCCCTATTGCCAGATAAAGCATAAGGCGAGTGTTACCAAACTACTATGTTAAGGGGACATAAACAAAACAAAGAAGCTCATGAACAGATAAATCTTTGGGTATGGATTGTTCAGTATTGCAGGTAATTGGAAAGGGACACACTACACCGTTGTTAAATATAGAAGAATTTGAGAAGTTGGTGTTGCGATCGTCCTTCTAACTACCAGATACAGATAGAATCTTTAAACATTGGGCCGCCCGGATGTGTGCTACGAGCACCATTAAAAAAAGCACGGTTAGTGCAATGTTTGCCGAAAATAAACGTAAATATTATATAACATTCAATATATGGGTATATGAATATATATCTCATATATTATATAGTATTATATATATATATATATATACATATATGTATAGTGAGATATATATAATATTAGTAGTATAGCAACAGGAAGCCCAGCAAAGAAATGGGGATGAGAGATGAACGTTTCGGCCTGTTAAGCGTTGTCAACACCAGACTGACTAGAGAAGAGAGAGAGGAATACAGGGCAACGACCTGGAACCTGACCACCCATCTCTAGAAACTATTTTAGAAGTTATTTCCCAAAAAATTCTGGGGATTCCAGACACCTGCCTTACCTACTGGGCCACGATAAGCCAACCGCAATCTCAGTCAACCCCGAAACTCTAGAATTCACTGGGAGGTTTTGGAGGCTGAATTGGTGCCAACTCAGATTTTACGAATGGCCCGCCTTCACTCTGGCCTGCCAGGTATTATTTGTGATCTAGGAGGTATGAGTGCGAACACCATTACCTGCAGGCCAGAGTGCAGGCGGGTGTACAGGACAGGATAATGGTACTGTCGCGTGCCCGTTAGTGTCTGTCTCGCTCACAGGGATGCAGGCAGGTTAAGGTACTGACAACTGTGATAACCAATCATATCGGGGTGTTATCAAGAGGATCGTGGGCTGCGTTTAAAAGTTGAGATAGGGGTCGCGTGGGAGAGGAGAGGGAGGTGAAGGTGGGAGAGGGAGGGAGGGAGGGAGAAAGGGAAGTGGCAGGAAAGGGAGGAAGGGTGAGCATTCACTTGCAGGGACACCACATTGGGAAGGGGGATGTTGGGTAATGCCCAGATCTGCGTCATTACTCCAGGTTGAACATGCAACCTTCAGAGTCAGTAAACATATTTTCACAGAGTTTCGACTACTGCTGAGTCACGGAAGTTTCTTATTGATGCTTCACATAAGTCACGGGGGGAGGTGTGAGGAGAGAGAGAGAGAGGAGAGAGAGAGAGGAGAGAGGAGAGATGGAGAGAGAGAGAGAGGGAGCGGACAGCAAAAGCACAAAAAAGTGGCAGGCAGAAAATAAAAAAAGGAACAGGAACACAGGCAGGATCGACAGACAAGCAACAAAAGACAAAACAGCGAAAGATGGCATCGAACACAACACCCATTTCAGGAGACAAAGGCAGGACAGACGACACCCGCATCGCATACAGATATCCCCCATATATTTCAACCGAGTTGCAGTCATCCACGAGTTAATTTTTTATCTGAAAGAAAAACCTTATATGACGGTAATTAATATTCAGAGAACCAGATCATCGTCGTTTTTAGCGTGAAGGTAAAGAAGCAATTTCCAGGGGAAGGGAAAATATGAGGAGGGTGGACTTCAGGTCAGACGGTTCATCAGCACTGTATTACCCCCTTGTGCTGCAGCATCGAGCTGTTAGCTCTTGATCCCGCCTTTCTAACCTTCGGTTATCAAATGTACCGACTCCTGACCTTGCGTTTTTTCTCTGAAGTCGCCCCATTTGAAGTTAGAGCTCAAGGGTTGTGTTAAAGATTCGCTACCTGGAACAAAGTTCCAAGTAGCACGGGCTATGGTGAGCCCGTTGGCCTTTTTTTTCTCTCAGGTGTAGGACCACTTCTGCCCTTCCACCAGAGTGCTCGTGGGTCATACCTTGACTTTACCTGGAGTCATACGTGAAAACGTGGACTGGATTTCAGTATAGAGACCTCCAGACTTCGTGTGATTTAAGTAGAAATGCGGTTGTATGACTTCTACAAGTCACGGTGGGTCCAGTGGAAGAGTGTGCGGCTTGGCTGTGCCAAGGTCCCAGGTTCGAGCCCACCTCATTGCCCTAGAGGATTCTCTCACTGATATATTACACGTTAATTTGATTTCTGTGTTTCTGATTATTATTTTTTTATAGAAGCAAAAAGTATTATTGTTACGGTGAATATAATCATCATTGACCAATACAGGTTTACCAGTTCAGCACCAGGAGATCTGGTCGAAGACCGGGCCGGGGGCCATTGATCCCCGGAAGCCACACAAGTAACCACAAGGTAGCCACCTATCACCTCTTATCACATTCACTAATTTATTCACCACTACCTCTTCTCCCTTCATCTTATTCACCTACACCATCTCCACCGCTTGCTTATTCATCACAACTTTTCCCTCTCTTCGCCTTATTCATCTCCCACCATCACCGACATCAGCTTATTCATCACTACCTCTCCCCCCCTTCAACTTATTCACCTACTCTTATTTTCATTACATTCTCGCCCGTCTATATCTATTCACCTGCCAGCCAACGCCCAGCCCACATATGCCAACCACTCACACGCAAAAGTAGTTGGAGACTAAAAATATAATGATGATCCAAATACATTAGACGAGAACACGTTACAGACGTACTCAATGATTCGAC
>WNGS01009631.1:10222202-10237191 GCA_020271785.1 Procambarus virginalis
AGGGCTAGTACCACGTGAAGGACGTCCAGATAGGTTCAAACATGTACTTGTGAGTGATAAAGGGTAGAGTTGTTGCTGAGATTCCGGGACACCGTCAAGGATTATACGTGATGTAAACAATAGATCTGCCTCACCAGAGGAAATAAGGGTGTTGGGTGAACACTGTGTGAAAATAATTCAGGGATTCGGATTCTATGTACGGGGTGGTGCTCTAATTACAGAGGTAACGGGGGGGCGTGCTCATTTGAAACAGTGTAGAGTTGGGGTGCCATGACGCTTTCATCAGCGAGAGTCTGAGCTGGCTGAATATACTAGGTAATTTGTCCCGAGGGTCTACCTGCATTGGAATAGGGTCGCGGTTACCGTGACACTTGTATGGCAGGGTCTTGCTGTGCAACAGTATACAAAGTTGGTCTGTGAGCGCAGTAAATCTTCAAGATTGCTTCTATTCACTTTTGACATTTGCTCTCGCCATCAACATGGGAATTTGTTGTTAATACCAGTGGTAGGAAAGAACGAGAGAGACCAGCTTTTAAACACTGGAACGGATATGAATGTTTCACTTTTAGTTTGGTCGAATGGTGGGCAGACAAGTTGATCATTCCACTTTCTCCACTACATTTTTACTCCCTCAGAACCCCCTATCTCTTCCTTCCCTCCAACTACTCTCCCCTCTTCGCCACCACCTCTCCCCTTCCCTCCTCTCTACTACTTCTGTTTACGGGCTATTCATGCCCGTGCCACCACTTGGAGGGGAGCGTAATCTTCATCAATCAATCAATCTACTGCTTCTCCCCTCCCCACGACTGCTTCTATCCTCCCCACCACTACCATCTATATGCCGTTCTCCACCACTACATTCTTCTGCTATTCAAACCGCCTCAACTCCCCTATCACGTCTTTTGGCCGCCATGAGGACGCCAAAATCAATATCAATATCCCGCAAAAAGGCCCTAAAATAGAACCAAGAGAATAACTTTAACTCAGCATTACGACCGTCTCTGCTTTTTCTCTGACTTTATAGAAAATGTCCTTTTGTTCATAATTTTTTGGAACAAGCTTTCGAAAAATATTTTCAACCGGAACGTCTTTGTGAGAGAGAAAATTCATTTCAGAACATCAGGTGACGCTCACAACTTCCACAGACACACACTCACACTTCAACTTTTGCAACCCAGATATTTTATTGGGCCAAACTTTCTCCTCATTTTAGCACTGGGTGTTTGCGCTGGGAAGATGTCCCCAATAGAGCACGAGGAGCGGGTTCGTCCTTAGAATGTCCCAATAGAGCACGAGGAGCGGGCTCATCTTTAGAATGTCCCAATAGAGCACCAGGAGCGGGCTCATCTTTGGAATGTCTAGTAGAAAACCATCAGTGTAAATTCATCCATAACACGTTCCACTAAGGTATTATAGGGGGGAGGCTCTCACGTGGAATGTCCTAATAATCCCCAGGAACCGTTCTTTATGGCATGAATGGAGTTCTCCTCCAATAGAATGTAATGACAGAAAAATTAGGTTTAAATCATTTTTCGTGGACACACACACACACACACACACACACACAACCACATCAACCTGGGGGGCTCGTAGCCTGGTGGATAGAGCGCAGGACTTGTAATTCTGTGGCGCGGGTTCGATTCCCGCACGAGGCAGAAACAAATGGGCAAAGTTTCTTTCACCCTGAATGCCCCTGTTACCTAGCAGTAAATAGGTACCGGGAGTAGTCAGCTGTTACGGGCTGCTTCCTGGGGTGTGTGTGGTGTGTGGTGTGGAAAAAAAAAAAAAAGTAGTTAGCAAACAGTTAATTGACAGTTGAGAGGGGGCCGAAAGAGCAAAGCTCAACCCCGCAAACACAACTAGATGAATACAAACAACACACACACACAACACACACACACACACAAACACACACACACACACACACACACCACACACACACAACACACCACACACACACACACACACACACACACCACACACACATCCTTTTTTCTCGTTATCCCACGGAAAAAAAATCAAGAACACTTTGATAAGTTACGTTAAGAGACCTTTCCACGATGACTGGAAAATGACAAACGGTGCTCCCCCCCCCTCCTTCATCCATGAATCCCTCCCTCCTTCTCCATCCTCCATACCATCCCTTTATTACAGGTAAAATTTGTTTCGGGGTAATTAGTTGAGGTCGTAACAATTAATGCTGTTTGCAGAGATAATTAGTGAGAGTATGTGTGGGTGCTTCAGGCTTGTGTACACTGTGCTACGTAGCCTTGTTGAGCGACACTGACGCTACGAGGCACGACACTTGCGCTAGTTCCTATAGCGTCTGAGCGCTGGTGGCTCCGCTACTTCCGTGATTACGTAGCGAGTGAATAGACCAGTGACTGCGTTACGTGTGTCGTTACGTAACGAGAGGTGGATGTAGTTTCCGTCAAACACGCGACGAAACTACGACGTTGTTACAATCTTCGAACAAGGTTTAACACCTCCAGACAAGTTGTAACAACCAATATAACAAGTTGTAACAACGTTCTAATACGTCACAAAAACGTTATAACAAGATGTAACAACTTTATTGCAAGTTGTAACAAGCGGAAAATAGGGACAGATTTCGTTGTGTGTTTTTGCAAGGACATGTGCTCAGAGTTTCGTTACATAGCGAAAGGAACGGGGCGAGATTGAAAGAAAAATTATACAATACACGCAATGTTACATAACCAGAAGGGCCCCGGCTCTGTCTGGGTACAAGGGACAGGATGAACGGGTTTCTTCCTATTGGGGAGTGTTGTACATGCTGCTTTGGCGGTATGTCTACACACAGGATGAGTGGCGCTCCCCCATAAACTCGCCTTTCGGGGCAAATTTAAAAAAAAAATAAGAAGGGAGAGAAATGATGACATTTTAAAAATTATTGCTCAAAGGCAAAATAGTACCAAGAAAAAAAACACAAGCGCCTTATTTGTTGTTGTGTGTGGTTGAATAGTACACAGCGTGACATTTTAGCCTCCAGTTAAGGAAGTCTTCTCTCTCTCTTCTTTGCCTCACTTGCAATGTTGCAACCAAGAAATGCAACCTCAGGATAGTAGGGAATGTCTCGCGGGGGGGGGGGAGGGTGGAAGCTGTTGTCATGTTGGGAACAATGTGGTCGTAGTTACGCTGTTGTTGTTGTTGTTATAGATTCAGCTACTCGGAACAAGTTCCAAGTAGCACGGGCTATGGTGAGCCCGTAATTACCTGGCACAGGAGCGGGGCTGCGTAGATTCGGTAGTTACGCTGACGTGGTTGTATATATGGAGCTCCTAGACGACGTGAAGCGCAGCGATGTTGGCAGCACACGTTGGAGAAACTAATTTCCATTTTCATTATTTCTTTGAATTTAATTGCTCTTTTTTGGTTAGTTTCAGTGATTGTACTACCTAGTTGTACTCACCTAGTTGTGCTTGCGGGGGTTGAGCTCTGGCTCTTTGGTCCCGCCTCTCAACCGTCAATCAACAGGTGACACAGTTTCCTGTGTGCGCGTGGTGTGTGTGTGTGTGTGTGTGTGTGTGTGCGTGTGCGCGTGTGCGTGTGTGTGTGTATGTGTATTCACCTAGTTGTATTCACCTAGTTGTGTTTGCAGGGGTTGAGCTTTGCTCTTTCGGCCCGCCTCTCAATTGTCAATCAACTGTTTACTAACTACTTATTTCCCCCCCCCCCACACACACACACACCAGGAAGCAACCCGTGACCGCTGACTAACTCCCAGGTAAGTATTTACTGCTAGGTAACAGGGGCATTCTGGGTGAAAGAAACTTTGCCCATTTGTTTCTGCCGGGTGCGGGAATCGAACCCGCGCCACAGAATACGAGTCCTGCGCGCTATCCACCAGGCTACCTGGCCCCCCGGCGAGGTAGCCAGGCCAGGTGTGTGTGCGTGTGTGAGTGCATGTGAGCATGTGCCGGTTTATACCACTTATGTTCTCGAACACCCTTTTAATTCCTATTTTTTCCTTTTAATTTCATTTCTCCATATTGTTCCTTTTCCCTTTATCATCCCTCCCCACCTACTCCTCCGCCTCCTTCTCTCTCTCTCTCCCCCCTCCCACTTGTACCAAACCCAGCCCACAGCAATCATCATTGCTCTTCCTCCACTCGCTTCGTCATCTCGCCTATATCACCCATCGTTCCTCTTATCAACTGCTCCCTTGATCCATCTCTGGCCTCACTCTCATCTCATATTCACTGACAAGCTCGTCTGAGCTCCTCTCTGCCGTCCCTCTGGTATATATCTGACACAGAGGAATTCATTACGTCCTGGTGAATGAGTCACACGTATATATATGACCCAAAGGTGGGGGGGGGGAGCAATTTGAATCTCTTTCGAGATCCGGATATGTAAGGAAAGCGCTTAATGAAAGCGGAGGATGTGAATTGACTCCGTTCACTTCCTGCTTGGTATTTAAGATACCACGTGGTCTGGGACCTCCTCATCCCTCACTGTTCACGTCTGGGTTGGTCTCCAGGTCACCACGTGGAGTGGGACCGTCTCATCCCTCACTGTTCACGTCTGGGTTGGTCTCCAGGTCACCACGTGGAGTGGGACCTCCTGACTCCTCACTGTTCACTTCTGGGTTGGTCTCCAGGTCACCACGTGGCCTGGGACCTCCTCATCCCTCACTGTTCACTACTAAATCAATCTCTAGGGCACTAAGTGACCTGTGATTCTCTTCCTTTTCCCCTTGCTGTTTATATCTGCGATCCGTCTATCCTAGACCAAGCTTTTGTTTCTCACATAGTAGGCAAGCTGGAAGATACTGATCCAGACCGTTCTAATCTTTTCGTTCCTTCCTTCCTTGCCGTTTCCCACTTTCGCTAGTGCAATATTACAGAAGAGAAAGTAATAGAACCTCATTTTTATATTCCAAACATCATTAAAAGAGGTGCTCGACTACTTGCAACTTTCTTCCAAGCTTGCATTGATACACAATGCAAACTTGGTATGATAATGTAAACTTTGGGACGACAAACCTATTTGGACGATTTTCCAAATCTGGAAAAAAAATAACCAGTGTTGTATGTGTTCACAGAACGAAAAACAAACATCAGTAGAGAATTATATTCCAAGATCCTTGTGCCCTTGATCGTTGGAAAAAAGAGCTTTGAAGAAATCTTTGTTGGCAGACAAGAAAAGTACTCTGATGAAAACTATTAAGAAACAAGTAATTTGGCTCCATAGAAAAGTGAAACATCTAATCTGGTACTAAAGTTAATCGCAAAATGGAAAGAAGCATTTTGACCTTAGGGAGGAGATATACCGGAGAGCCATAGCATGGGCTATTGCAAGAGCATTCGATAAGATTCGGTATAAAGGACCAGTCTGCTAAAAGTACGAGATTTCAAGTGGGTCGGAGTTGGCTAGTTGATGGAAGTGCAAGTTTTCAAGTTGGCTAATTCAACACAACGTAAGTAAGGCTGCCGTAAACAAACAGCCTTCCTGTGAATGTTCCATAGAGTCGAGTGTGCCTCAGGGTATTGTGTAGTGAGGATATCATCTGCTTCGATGATATCCTCGGGCACCTACTTCAGGATATCATCGACTGTACACGATTAAATTCAGATGATTGTAATGATTGTCAATATAACCCTAAAATAACAAAATCTTGAGGAAGATGTTGGCAAGTTATTTTTTTTTTACCAAGATGAAGCCCGACTGATGGTACTCTGACAGAGGCACCACATGTATCGTCCAGTCTTAAGACGAGACAAGAAAACTTATTAAGTCCATAAAGTGTCATATTTGGAGTGAAAATAATAAAAAATCTATCCTTCAAATTAATAAAAAAATCAGCCACATTTAGTAAATAACTTTTATACCTGTGAAGGGTAGCTTATCGTCTCGATGTTAAACGATGTAGAATACAACACACTCGAATCATATTTATAATCTGTGAGAGGTGTGTGGCTGGTCTGTGAGAGATGGGGCTGGTCTGTGAGAGGTGTGGCTGGTCTGTGAGAGGTGTGGCTGGTCTGTGAGAGGTGTGGCTGGTCTGTGAGAGGTGTGGCTGGTCTGTGAGAGGTGTGGCTGGTCTGTGAGAGGTGGGGTTGGTCTGTGAGAGACATGGCTGGTCTGTGAGACGCATGGCTGGTCTGTGAGAGGTGTGGCTGCTCTGTGAGACGCATGGCTGGTCTGTGAGAGACATGGCTGGTCTGTGAGACGCATGGCTGGTCTGTGAGAGGTGTGGCTGGTCTGTGAGAGACATACTGGTCTGTGAGACGCATGGCTGGTCTGTGAGAGGTGGGCTGGTCTGTGAGACGCATGGCTGGTCTGTGCGTGTACTCGACAAACCTCACAGAATAAATAACTCCCCCATTTAGCTTCCCTACAATTCCCTCCGTCAAGAATAAACTACCCAACAAAAGATGCGTTACGTGATAACCAGAAAGATGTTCCCTCGGCACGAAGAGACCAATTTAGACACTTTTATTACCCTAAATATTCACAACACAGGAAGCACTTCAACAGGCTGCTGACAATTACATACAGTTACGTCTACATTCATAAATGTTATAAAAAATTATGCATAAATAAATAATACTATTAATTATACTAACACGAGTTGCCCCAAAAATTGATATCAAGCAATAATACAATATACACGATAATTAATGGCCCTTGGCACCATTAGCATTCCCCCACAATACGTCGGAAAGATTTGGATAAAATCTTAATTATTCACTCTTGGATCTGAGTGAAAAGCAGCTTCAATAAATACGAAGATTACCATATCGAGATCAAAGGGGTAAAAGTGCGAGTACCCATGCAGTAACGTATCTTCAAATTCCCGTATTACTCCATCGATTTTCTCATAAATAAGTCAAAATGATAAGTACAAAAGGCACAGCCACACGGCTGGATTTCTGAGAAAGGAAAATCTACGAAAAATCAGGATTATTGTGGGTTTTTTTTCTTTTTTCCTGACAAAACGTATGCCACTGGCGTCCCAAAAATTGTTTGGAGAATCAACAAAGACTATGAATAATGTGCCCGGAAATTGTTTTGCTTTGTGTTTGGTAGGCCGTGGAGTAAATATTTGGCCAAAGGTTGTGTTGGTGAGTGTTGCATAGGTCTTGTTGGCGAGTGTGAGTGTTGCAATGTTCCTGTTGGCGAGTGTTGCATAGTTATTTTATGTCGGGTAGGTGATGAATATGAGCAAGTCTTTGCTATTGTTGGTGAAGAGGAGTGTTTCATAAATATTGTCTACCTGTACTTTATCAGTAGTAGGATTCAAGTTTTTTTTTTTTAATTCCCCAATCCTGGCCTGGGATTTGGAAAGCTGTTGTATGGAGTTGGCTGCAAGTTCACATTTTCTTACGTGTGTGTGTGTGTGTGTGTGTGTGTGTGTGTGTGTGTGTGTGTGTGTGTGTGTGTGTGTGTGTGTGTGTGTGTGTGTGTGTGTGTGTGTGTGTGTGTGTGTGTGTGTGTGTGTGTGTACTCACCTAATTGTACTCACCTAATTGTGCTTGCGGGGGTTGAGGTCTGGCTCTTTGGTCCCGCCTCTCAACCGTCAATCAACAGGTCGTGTGCGTGCGTGCGTGTGTGTGTGTGTGTGTGTGTGTGTGTGTGTGTGTGTGTGTGTGTGTGTGTGTGTGTGTGTGTGTGTGTGTGTGTGTGTGTGTGTACTTGCTATGTTCAACCCTGAACAAGGAAGTCATGGTTATGTCTCAGATAATACTCTGCACTTAACAAGGTCATTTACCAGTCACTATTGTCAGGCACGATGAAGGTGCAATTCGTGTACACTCCTCGACGTCCAGTCTATTCCATAATATGAAAATGTGTTTTGTTGAAACCAAAATGTTTTTCTTTAACACCCACAGAATTAACAGCATTGTCTTTTTCTAGGCAAGTGCGATTTTTTTCCTTCGAATAAACTAATTACTGTTAGATAACAATGTCGACCTGGTCACACGTACACACTTATGTAAGCTGCGGCCTAGCTAATTGTCCCTCAAAACATCTTGTAACGTCAACACAGATGCCACACAGGTGACAGTCTAGTTGATGTAATGGTTTGCTCAAGAGCGCTTTCTCCAGCCACGCCTTCAATGAGAAGGAATGAAAAGTATACTTCAGTTCTTAATAATACAAATTTACTAACACAGTTATAGAAAATACATAACTCGTAGTAATAAGAGGTAATCCATGTAACCAAAGAATTCATAGTATTACAGTTCTGTTTACAGTTTGCTCTCACTCTCTTTCTTCCCTCCCTCAGGACCTCTCTCTCCCTCTTTTCTTCCCCTCGCCCTCCAAGTGGTTGGGCACCATTCCTTTCCCTCTTCCCCATCCCCAATCCTTATCCTGACCTCTTCCAAGTGCTATACAGTCGTAATGGCTTGGTGCTTCCCCTGATCATTCCATTCCATTCCACCCTTAACATTCACTTAACAGTCCAAGAACTGAAATGACTGGGCCAAGATAGAAGGAGCAATTTCAGCATTGAACGCTTGCCCAACATGCGTTCTATGATGAAAGGGAGATTTTAAAAAATTTCAGGTCACAAAATTGCTATTGCTGAGGTTAATTACTGCTCACACTATCACTTAAGCACACCTAACAATAATATAGAACTTGACGACTATTACTAAATAACCACATGCTTGACATGCTATAAGTTGTACGGTGAAGACGTTCACACTTTGAGGAAGTGCACAAGCGAAAACAAAAATCACCCCGAGTGTCTCGACTGTCAAGATGAGCACCATACGCTGTTACCCAAATGCCCAACAAGAAAGGACTCTCAAACAAGTTATCAAGCTATATCTTCAAGAAACAAGACGCCAACAACTCCTACGCAGAAAAAAATTTACATGCATGTCATTCAAAACATTAATAAACATTTCAGCAAGTATACTTGTTTAGGTGAGGTGGAATATATCAACAAAAATGCTTAGACTTAACACCTTACAGACTTAACACAGTCGAGATAATTTGAGAGCACATTTTAAGAAATGTATTGTTGAATAATACCACGAAAACAAATTTGTTAGAAATTGTTCCTTCAGCAACAGGAACGTGCACCAATCAAACTCAATAATATAAATTTAAAGAAATTGAAGGTGACCTCGAAAAACGAATCAATGATCCAATCTACCACACAGACGATGACTCGGAAATCTATGCTTGCTTGGAAGAGTTTCGCAAAATCGTTTTTTTTTTCCGGCAGGCCATACCTGCAGGGTAAACCGAAATACCCCTCCGGAAGATATAATATATAAAAGACTACAACAGCAAGTCACCAGGTGGAGAATACTATCGAAATGATGGAAGATCCGAATCTAGAAATATTTCTCCAAGATGAAATGCTCTAGTACTTCCACAAGCTGGTGTCCCAAGACCTTGAATATATTACAAGGCAAAAAGATCACAATACAAATTTCCAAGGTAATGTACAAAAATGTGTACATTCATATATGTTGAAATACATGTGATGAATAATACAAATAATTGCAAGCTGCTGGACAAACAGAGTACGTTTAGCTTAACTACTAAACCAGCCTTTGAGTTAGCACAAGGGACAGAAAATGGTGTACTAAAACGCTCAAACCTACCCCAACCTATCCTATCCTATCAAGCATGCATAAAAGTAGTGAATGTCTGCAAGCTGCTATAATTTATAGTACTTCTTTATTTGTTCGTTTGAGATTTTGTGATGTATTTTTTGAAAGGACAGACTGACCAAGCATACATCGTGCCAGCATGGCGGACAGCTCGCCTGCTATCATAACTCTCACTATCTTTAACATTTCTACAACTCTTCAACCACGTGTACCTCTCCATCATCTTCGCTCGTAAAATGCAATCGTGCGCGAGGCAGGAAAATATTTATTCCCGGGACGAAGATGAGACCTCCAGTTGTAGCGCTCGTCTTCAGCCGCCGCCCAGAAATGGCCTCTCCAGTCGCCTCCTGGAAAGCTACATCTTTGCATCTGCTCCTGGAACAAGTGCTCCCATAATTTCTGACATAACCTGGAAAGTTTACAAGGAAAAAATCTGGGGGCATATGTGCAGTATGTCCACTGTGTATGGCCGTATCAATTGAATATCCAGGAAGGATGGACTAGGAAAGAAGAGGGGGGGGACTATCAGGGAGTAGGGTAACCAGGGAGGGAAGATTCAATTTAGTACGGGAAAGCCGTATAGGAGGAAGGTGGGGAGCAGGTATTCCAGGTAAAAAGAGGATGGGAGGGGAAGCTGGAAGGCAATAACATAATCATCCGTGCCTCTTGTGTCCACACGACTCCACGAGAGACAACTTTCTTTCCACTCCCAACAGCACAAATGCCCATTGTGGCTTATTTCAGGAAGCTGCAGGTGGCCAGATTACTCACTCGCGTAGCACCAACTGTCGTTCTCCAAGGCCTGGAGGCCCAAATTAGACCCGTCCAGCTGACTGAAAGAGCTTAGAGTGTCCCGCAATACGGTACCATGTTGGTTCCTGTTATCAAATGAGCCTCGCTGGAGAAAGGTTAAAAGTTTCGACTCTTTATTGCTTGAGGGATGAAGGAGAAAGTGGAAAACTCGCCTTACGACTGGTGCATGGAACGCGTTCGGCATCAAAGGAGTAACAGGAGAAAAAAAAGAGCGTAGAAATTGTTGTAGAGAAAGAAGAAGAGATAAGAGCAGGAAAAGGCGACGTTAAATATATCCAGACAGATACATCATACAGAGAAAAATATTTTTTTCAGTAGACGATCTTCGTTTCTTAGTTACTGAAGAAAAGAAAAAGATGGCGCTTAATGGAAAATAAAGATGGAGCAGAGTGGAGCCTGATTTAAGATCCTGGACAAAGGAAAGGGAGACAGACAGATGCAACTGTATCCCTCGAGTGTCCGTAGCTTCTTGACGGTACAACGGCGGTGCGACGATACAACAACGACGGTACGAGGACGCAACGAGGATGGATCGAAGACGCAAGGAGAGCGGTTCAAGAAAGAGCGAGAAAGTAGAAAACGTCATGACATGTGGAGTAGTTTCCTTTAAGCTTGTACTAAAGCTTGTACTAAAGAGGCGCCCTTCTTGAGCCCGGATGGACACATGTATAAGCAAGTAGATGGGGTCGCCATGGGTTCTCCCCTAGGTGTCCTGTTTGCGAACTTCTACATGGGTACCATCTAACAAAAGGTCTTAGTCGATATGAACTTGAAGCCGGCCATATACTGCAGGTATGTTGACGACATTTTTACACAGGTACCCGATGTCAGACATCTGCAAGTGCTGAAGGAAGCATTTGAGCAGAAATCCGTGTTGCGTTTCACTTACGAGATGGAGAAGGATGGGAAACTACCCTTTCTAGATGTAACAGTCATGGAAAGGAGCGGAGGTTTCCACACTGCAGTCTACACTAAGGAAACAAACATAGGAATGTGCCTCAATGCCAACAGTGACTGCCCAGACAGGTACAAGAGGAGTGTTGTTAACGCTTATGTCGACCGTGCTCTCAGCCACAGCTCAGGATGGAAGCAAGTCGATGAAGAACTCTGTAGGATAAGGCAGGTCTTAGTCAACAACGGCTTCTCCAATGGTTTCGTTGAAGACATCATAAGAAGGAAGGTGAAACGCCATGCAACCTCTGAAGAGACAACTAACACAACACCTGTACCCCCTATTAGACTATTTTACAGGAACTTCTTTTCCACAGCTCATAAAACGGAGGAAAGGGTCGTGAAAGATATTGTTAATAGAAACGTTATCCCTACAGACAAAAATCAGAAGATACAATTGACGATTTACTATAAAACCAAGAAAACTGCCAACCTACTCATGAGAAACTCTCCAGACACAAAGCAGAATGCTTTGAAAGAGACCAATGTCGTCTATGCCTTCAAATGCCCACTTGGGGACTGTAAGCCTCAAAGAACTCAGTATATAGGCAAGACAACAACATCTCTTTCCAGGCGATTAACGATGCATAAGCAACAGGGCTCTATCAAGGAACATGTAATCTCTTCCCACAACCAGACCATCACCAGAGAAGTCTTAACAAAAAACACGGAAATCATCGATAGATACAGCGATAGCAGGCGGCTAGATATCTGCGAGGCACTACACATTAAGAAGTCAACACCAGCAATCATCAGCCAATTAACGCACAATATATTCTACCCACTTCAAGACTCCGCTCCAATATAGAAGCATCAAAAAATATGCGCCAATAGGCCCTCTGCAGTTACTTCTATTCTTCCCTTTAGCTTATACCCATTGTTTCGTGTTCTGTGTTGTGTTGAAAGTTTGTTTTCACCTCATCCAAAACCATTGTAACCTGTCATGTCACCTCACCCAAATGCAGTATAAAAAAAAAAGTCAAAGCTGTTTAAACTCTGTTCAGTTATAGTTGTGTGTGTGTAAACTAAAGTCTTTGAAAATGTAATAAGTTTTACGAAACGCGCTCAAGTGTCGCGTCAGACTAGAAATAAAAATGAACTTTGGAGAATTGATTTTTCAGTTACCATCACAGTGAAAAAGAATATAAGAAACATTGAGAAAATTCGTGTTAGAATTATTAATCTTACTTTTCGGTCATATTTAATAATATATATTATATATATATATATATATATATATATATATATATATATATATATATATATATATATATATATATATATAATATATCTGTGAAATATATATATATAATATATATATATATATATATATATAATATAGAGAGAGAGAGAGAGAGAGAGAGGAGAGAGAGAGAGAGAGAGAGAGAGAGAGAGAGAGAGAGAGGAGAGAGAGAGAGGAGAGAGAGAGAGAGATAGATAGATGTGTGTGTGTGTGTAAAGCTTGAATGACCCCCTTGCAACAGTTTTTCAACAGACACTACAATGGTCCCTCAAGGATTCGAACTTAGGCCGCCAGAGTAACAGCCTAGTGCTATACTCACTCACTGTCCTCTTATAAATAACGTCGCATCATTTCGTTCGTATACGTACATAAGAGCCAAAAATTATCGTACTAGAAAATAGAAGACGGCTGTCGAAAATGACGTACTGTCTAGTTTTCTGTTTTGAGTCCTCTGGTAGGTTAGGAGAGACCCCTTTAAATTAACAGTTTTCTTGACATTGGGAAACCTTATGAGGACGAGCTGAAACCAACGGCATAGCGTCATGGGTGTTGAATGGTCACGATACCTACATGCAATAAACACCTTCGCTACCAATCGAGGACAATGGGCACCATTAGTTCATCATGGACAGAATCGCACTGAGTATTATGTTACGGTTTAAGGCTTGAATGTGATCAATTCACGATCAATGAATTGATCAATTAACGGTGTCATTCTCACCGAGTGTAGCCGGGGTGTTGTACACTTATGACGCTTTTGTTGTGTTTGATTGGGTAGGTGACCTAATGTAAATCACGAGAAGAACTATATTCAGTGTGTGTAAATCACGAAGAACTTATGTGTGTAAATCACTGAAAAAATTACCACGCGATGAACAATGTGACAGAGTCAGACCACGAAGGAGGATTAAGACAGAGAATTTCTATTAAGTACTTTCGTATTGATAATAAATCTTCAGAAGGATGGATTTAGAGTTCAGTGGGTTGTGGATATATAGTCAGGAAGGTGAGGTTAAGGTGAGGTACAATGTCTTGTACAATGTACAAGATCATCAAATATGTTGGGTTAACAAATGACTAGCATTGATGTAATCCTTTTGTGATAATATTCTTCTCCCTGAAACTATTGATATTTGTTATTTATAACGTGTGTTGTGATTAGAGAAAAAAATAGCTGCTTAGCTGAATATGGCTTTAAAAAAATGACTTTTACTAGCAATTCAATTGTTTTCTTTTGTTAACACCTTAAACCTGAGCGATAGTTACACTTCTTCCAGTTTTATATGGCTCCTCTAGAACCATGCGTCTCCGTCTGTTTTGTCAGTCTCTCATTTAGAACCATGCGTGAAGATTATAATGTTTGGAGACCCAAGTGTGAGAGTTAAGTGTTTGTAGACCCAGGTTTCAAGATAAAAATTTTGGAGACCCACGTGTGAACATAAAGTAGTTTGGAGACCCACGTGTGACTAAGTGTTTGGAGACCCACGTGTCACGCCAAAATATCTGGAAAATAAACTCGTTCCAAAACAAAATGTTTTACAAAAAGCACCAGCGAATACAAAATTATAAAAGGAGCTTGGAGTATCCATCACATATCCACAGCAAGAACACAAAGCAACATCTAGTCGCCGGTAACAAAGCCAACATAATGCTAGGCTTCAATGCTATATATCTCGAGAAGAATCCCATAAAACACTGTCAATGACACTGAATCTACAGACAGTTTGTCACACCGCACCCTGTAACGCTGTACAATCCTGGTCTCTTAATTACAAACAAAGACAGATGGAAAAATAAGAAATGAGTAACCTTCACTAACTCAGTCGCTAAGATAAATAGGTCCTAAGAAGCAAGGGTTTCTCCAAGACACAAGGATATATGCACTGAAATGTTGACCAATCTACTCGGTATATATATTCACTGAGAGATTACTTTAGTCCTGGACAATGTTTACTTTAGTCCTGGACAATTACTTTAGTCCTGGACTGAAATATTCTTCCGGTTGGTCAGTAAGGAACTGTGGTGGCTTAATTAACCCTCCAGAGACTGATAAGCGTTAAGACCAACACCAAACCAAGAATCAAGGCATTTACCTCACTTCCTGTGAAAACGCTTAGGCTATAGGCTAATGTAAACTATTGCCAGTTTGGAAAAAATGCGATTCATTCACGGAAAAAAAATGTATTTGGTACAATGCTAAACGACAACGAGAATGAATAGTATGAATTGCATAGGAAGTGAGTGCAACACCTGCAGGATAACTAGTTATTTAAGAATGTATTGGCTTATCACAATATAGACCACAATCAAACGTCTGGATACCAAATTTGAAAGTATTGATTTTAATTACATTACTGAAGCGAGCTTCCAAACTTGTTTATAC
>WNGS01009631.1:10289097-10359097 GCA_020271785.1 Procambarus virginalis
GGCGAGAGTGCCATTATCCAGGTACCAGACAGATGTTTAGCTCGCTTGTCAGACTATCAGTGACCTCTTTGATAGCTAAGAAGAGAAGGTGAGGGGGGCTAAGGGATCACCTTGTTGGACACCTTCACAGGAGTCTATTTCATGCTCCCCAAAAACAAACTTAGAGTCCCCACTGTAGCACGATCGGATGAACGGGTAAAGGGGAAGGAAATGGTTGTGTACAGCCCTCAGGACAGCGTCCCTTCTGACTTGATTGAAGACATTTTTAAAGTCAAGATTTACTAATGCCTTCTGGTACAAGGGATCAGCAATGTAAGCCCGCGCTGCATGTGCTGCAGCTTCACATCCTAGGGGGATCCCAAACCCGAGCTGATTAGATTTCAGCAAGGTGGATGCTTCCTGGCTGATAGATCTCACTGCAGCCTTAGCTACGAGGCGTCGGAGGGTGTTGCCAAAGGCAATGGGCCTGATTTCCCCACCCTTCTTCTTTAGAGCACGAAGTGCTGCTCCATAAAAGAGAGGCCTGATGACCTCAGGGATGCCGCCAGCCAAACACATGTTGGAGAATATGGTAAGTTCCACTAGAAGGTTCTTTGAGGCATCTCCAAGCACCGGGTTCAGCATTTATTTGATGTCCTGGGGTCTTAGACCTGTAAAGCCCCCTGCTGAACCTGCTGGGAAATACATGGCTGCTTTGTACACTTCAGATTCTCGAACAGTCAAGGGTTCTATGCCAGTAATGTTTTCCTGGGGATCCCTGCTGCTGTCTGGGGCTCTGGGTGGGTGTTTGTCTTATAGAGCCCGTGCTGTCGTGGCGTTCCTGAGGGAAATGGTGTCATCGCTGGTCATGATCCTGATGGCACCTGTGGTATTGTCCTCTTCTGTTTTCCTGGTGATCTGTGCTCTTATTTTGTGGTTCTCCACTGAGCTATTATTGGTGGTCCTGCGGCCTGTGTTCTTTATTATATATATATATATATATATATATATATATTATATATACATATATACATATATACATATATATATATATATATATATACATATATACATATATATATATATATATATATACATATACATATATAATATATATATATATATACATATATACATATATATATATATATATATATATACATATATACTATATATATATATATTATATATACATATAACATATATATATATATATATATATATATATATATATATATATATACATATATACATATATATATATATATATATACATATTACATATATACATATATATATACATATATACATATATATATATATATATATAATATATATATATATATATATACACACACACACACACACACACACACACACACACACACACACACACACACCACACACACACACACACACACACACACACACACACACATTCTTGTGTAAGGAATCTTTCAGAACATTATATACCACATATGTCAGACCAATCCTGGAGTATGCGGCTCCAGCATGGAGTCCATATCTAGTCAAGCATAAGACTAAACTGGAAAAGGTTCAAAGGTTTGCCACCAGACTAGTACCCGAGCTGAGAGGTATGAGCTACGAGGAGAGACTACGGGAATTAAACCTCACTTCGTTGGAAGACAGAAGAGTTACGGGGGACATGATCACCACATTCAAGATTCTCAGGGGAATCGACAGGGTTGATAAAGACAGGCTGTTTAACACAAGGGGCACACGCACTAGGGGCCACAGGTGGAAACTGAGTGCCCAAATGAGCCACAGAGATATTAGAAAAAACTTTTTTAGTGTCAGAGTGGTTGACAAATGGAATGCATTAGGAAGCGATGTGGTGGAGGCTGACTCCATACACAGTTTCAAGTGTAGATATGATAGAGCCCAATAGGCTCAGGAATCTGTACACCTGTTGATTGACGGTTGAGAGCCAGAGCTCAACCCCCGCAAGCACAACTAGGTGAGTACACACACACACACACACACACACACACACACACACACACACACACACACACACACACACACACACACACACACACACACACACACACTCACACTCACACTCACACTCACACGTGTGTGTGTGTCTGTAGTGAGTCTGTGAAGGAGAAGTGCCAATTTTGTGCCAATGACAATCACAACATATTGGTACTTTCTGGTGGTCCGTCACTACATATTGCTACTTTCTGGTAGTCCCTCACTACATATTGGTAGATTCTGGTGGTCCCTCACTACACACTGGTACTTTCTGTGGGTCCGTCACTACATATTTGTACTTTCCAGCAAGTACTTCCTGTAAGAACTAGCATGGGAGGAGAAGGGAAAGAAGAAGTGGAGAGAGACTGACCTTGGCTGTGGCGACACGTGTGGCGAGCCCACAACACCCCATGCTCACACCTGCTGCCTGGTGTGGCGGCCCTACACCTGCTGCCTGGTGTGGCGCCCCTACACCTGCACCACCATCTCCTGCAACAGTAAACATTGGAAATGTAATGTCTAAATGCTTCACAGGTCGGCATGTTAGTAGGTGAATGTTGAGGAAGGTTTTCTGTACTGTCAGCTAGGCTATGTCACTGACCCCACGTGCCCGCCCCCCGTGGTCACTGACCCCACGTGCCCGCCCCCCGTGGTCACTGACCCCACGTGCCCGCCCCCCGTGGTCACTGACCCCACGTGCCCGCCCCCCGTGGTCACTGACCCCACGTGCCCGCCCCCCGTGGTCACTGGCCCCACGTGCCCCCCCCGTGGTCACTGACCCCACGTGCCCGCCCCCCGTGGTCACTGGCCCCACGTGCCCGCCCCCCGTGGTCACTGGCCCCACGTGCCCCCCCCCGTGGTCACTGGCCCCCACGTGCCCGCCCCCCGTGGTCACTGACCCCACGTGCCCGCCCCCCGTGGTCACTGGCCCCACGTGCCCGCCCCCCGTGGTCACTGGCCCCACGTGCCCGCCCCCCGTGGTCACTGACCCCACGTGCCCGCCCCCCGTGGTCACTGGCCCCCACGTGCCCCCCCCGTGGTCACTGGCCCCACGTGCCCGCCCCCCGTGGTCACTGACCCCACGTGCCCGCCCCCCGTGGTCACTGACCCCACGTGCCCGCCCCCCGTGGTCACTGGCCCCACGTGCCCGCCCCCCGTGGTCACTGACCCCACGTGCCCGCCCCCCGTGGTCACTGACCCCACGTGCCCGCCCCCCGTGGTCACTGACCCCACGTGCCCGCCCCCCGTGGTCACTGGCCCTTATTCAGTCTTAAGTATTGAGACAATAGTTTTACAATAACAAAATGTTTCATTCCAAACTATCAACACATCTGTTTGACACACTGCACCTTAGGTGTCTGAGCCCGTCAGTGTGACCACTGGGACCTGGGTCCGTCAGTGTGGCCACTGGGACCTGGGTCCGTCAGTGTGGCCACTGGGACCTGGGTCCGTCAGTGTGGCCACTGGGACCTGGGTCCGTCAGTGTGGCCACTGGGACCTGGGTCCGTCAGTGTGACCACTGGGACCTGGGTCCGTCAGTGTGGCCACTGGGACCTGGGTCCGTCAGTGTGGCCACTGGGACCTGGGTCCGTCAGTGTGGCCAATGGGACCTGGGTCCGTCAGTGTGGCCACTGGGACCTGGGTCCGTCAGTGTGGCCACTGGGACCTGGGTCCGTCAGTGTGGCCACTGGGACCTGGGTCCGTCAGTGTGGCCACTGGGACCTGGGTCCGTCAGTGTGGCCACTGGGACCTGATCAACAAGGGTGACCACAGACAGGATCAACAAGGGTGACCACAGACAGGATCAACAAGGGTGACCACAGACAGGATCAACAAGGGTGACCACAGACAGGATCAACAAGGGTGACCACAGACAGGATCAACAAGGGTGACCACAGACAGGATCAACAAGGGTGACCACAGACAGGATCAACAAGGGTGACCACAGACAGGATCAACAAGGGTGACCACAGACAGGATCAACAAGGGTGACCACAGACAGGATCAACAAGGGTGACCACAGACAGGATCAACAAGGGTGACCACAGACAGGATCAACAAGGGTGACCACAGACAGGATCAACAAGGGTAACCACAGACAGGATCAACAAGGGTCCATGTCGTTCACTCCAGTACGTTGTTATTTTACTGTGTAGATTTGGGACCTGGCCCTCCAGTATTTTCCACGTGTATATTATTTGATATCTCTCTCGTCTCCTTTCTAGAGAGTACATTTCGAGAGCTTTGAGACGATCCCAATAATTTAGGTGTTTTATCTCGTCTATGCGTGCTGTATATGTTCTCTGTATTCCCTCTATTTCAGCAATCTCTCCTGCTCTGAAGGGGGAAGTGAGTACTGAGCAGTACTCGAGACGGGACAACACAAGTGACTTGAAGAGTACAAGCATTGTGATGGGATCCCTGGATTTGAAGGTTCTCGTAATCCATCCTATCATTTTTCTGGCTGACGCAATATTTGCTTGGTTATGCTCCCTAAACGTTAGGTCGTCGGACATCATTATTCCCAAATCCTTGACATGTTGTTTTTCTACTATGGGAAGATTCGATTGTGTTTTGTACCCTGTATTATGTTTCAGATCCTCATTTTTGCCGTACCTGAGTACCTGAAATTTATCACTATTAAACATAATGTTATTTTCTGCTGCCCAATCGAAAACTTTGTTGACATCTGCTTGTAGTTTTTCAATGTCTTCAGCAGAGGTAATTTTCATGCTGATTTTTGTGTCATCTGCGAAGGATGACACGAAGCTGTGACGTGTATTTTTGTCTATATCAGATATGACAATAAGAACAGTAGCGGTGCAAGGACTGTACCTTGAGGTACAGAGCTTTTAACATCGCTTGGACTCGATTTTATCTGATTGACTGTTACTCTGTGTTCTGTTCGACAGGAAATTGAGTATCCAGCGTCCTACTTTTCCAGTTATTCCCATTGACCTCATTTTGTGAGCTATCACCCCATGGTCACATTTGTCGAAAGCCTTTGCAAAGTCTGTGTATACAACATCTGCATTTTGCTTTTCTTCTAGGGCTTCTGTGATTTTGTCATAGTGGTTGAGTAACTGTGACAGACAGGATCTTCCCGCTCTAAATCCCTGTTGTCCTGGGTTGTGCAATTCATTGTTTTCCATAAAACTAGAAATTTGATTCCTAAGCACTCTTTCAAACTTTTATTATGTGTGATGTTAGTGCAACTGGCCTATAATTTTTTGCCAAGGCTTTACTCCCCCCCTTGTGCAACGGAGCTATATCTGCAGATTTAAGTGCAGCTGGTATCTCCCCTGTATCCAGGCTCTTTCTCCATATTACGCTGAGCGCTCACACTACTGGTACTTTACATTTCTTTATGATATTGAATTCCATGAGTCAGGCCCAGGAGCTGAGTGCACAGGCATATTGTCAGTTTCTCTTTCAAAGTCTTCCGAGTTTGTGGTAATATCCGTTATATTATCTGCAGCTTGGATGTCATTCATAAAGAAGCTGTCTGGGTCATCAACTTTCATGTTGTTTATTGGTGTGCTAAACAGCCTCATACTGGCTTTGGCTTCTTAGAATTTCACTAATCTCATTGTCGTCCTCTGTGTACGTACCTTCATTTGTAATTAACGGTCCAATACTGGTCGAGGTTTTTTATTTTGAGTTTGCGTATGTGAAAAATATTTCGGATTTTTCCTTATCTCTTGTATAGCTCTTTGTTCCAATTCCATTTCCTCAGACTCATATGATCGCTTCAACGTTTGTTCTATTTCTTCGATCTCCCTGCTTAGGCTTATTTTCCTTGCTTGTGATAGTTGTGTCTGCCGAAGCATTTCCGTTATTTTTTTCCTTCTGTACAGTCGTCTGCGTTCTCTTTCTAGAGTGGTCCTCTTTCTGCCCCTCCTCACAGGCACGTGCTTCAAGCAGACCTCGTCTGGTCCAGGGGGGTCCGGGAGTCCAGGGGGGTCAAGGGGGTCCGGGGGTCCAGGGGTCCAAGTGGGTCCGGGAGTCTAGGGGTCCAGGGGTCCAAGTGGGTCCGGGAGTCTAGGGGTCCAGGGGTGTCCGGGAGTCAAGGGGTTCAGGGAGTCCGGGGGTCCAGGGGCGTCCGGGAGTCTAGGGGTCCAGGGGTGTCCGGGAGTCTAGGGGTCCAGGGGGGTCCGGGAGTCTAGGGGTTCAGGGAGTCCGGGGGTCCAGGGGCGTCCGGGAGTCTAGGGGTCCAGGGGTGTCCGGAGTCTAGGGGTCCAGGGGGGTCCGGGAGTCTAGGGGTCCAGGGGGTCCGGGAGTCTAGGGGTCCAGGGGGGTCCGGGAGTCCAGGGGTCCAGGGGGGTCCGGGAGTCTAGGGGTCCAGGGGGGTCCGGGAGTCTAGGGGTCCAGGGGGGTCCGGGAGTCCAGGGGTCCAGGGGTCCAGGGGGGTCCGGGAGTCTAGGGGTCCAGGGGGGTCCGGGAGTCCAGGGGTCCAGGGGGGTCCGGGAGTCTAGGGGTCCAGGGGGGTCCGGGAGTCCAGGAGTCCAGGGGTCCAGGGGGGTCCGGGAGTCCAGGGGTCCAGGGGTCCAGGGGGGTCCGGGAGTCTAGGGGTCCAGGTGGGTCCGGGGGGCCAGGGGTCCAGGGGGGTCCGGGAGTCTAGGGGTCCAGGGGGGTCCGGGAGTCTAGGGGTCCAGGAGGGTCCGGGAGTCTAGGGGTCCAGGGGGGTCCGGGAGTCTAGGGGTCCAGGGGGGTCCGGGAGTCTAGGGGTCCAGGGGGGTCCGGGAGTCCAGGGGTCCAGGGGGGTCCGGGAGTCTAGGGGTCCAGGGGGGTCCGGGAGTCTAGGGGTCCAGGGGGGTTCGGGAGTCTAGGGGTCCAGGGGGGTCCGGGAGTCCAGGG
Source organism: Procambarus virginalis (assembly GCA_020271785.1). Classification (NCBI taxonomy): domain Eukaryota; kingdom Metazoa; phylum Arthropoda; class Malacostraca; order Decapoda; family Cambaridae; genus Procambarus; species Procambarus virginalis. The sequence continues at coordinate 10,295,932 of WNGS01009631.1, forward strand.
GTCCAGGGGTCCAGGGGGGTCCGGGAGTCCAGGGGTCCAGGGGTCCAGGGGGGTCCGGGAGTCTAGGGGTCCAGGTGGGTCCGGGGGCCAGGGGTCCAGGGGGGTCCGGGAGTCTAGGGGTCCAGGGGGGTCCGGGAGTCTAGGGGTCCAGGGGGGTCCGGGAGTCTAGGGGTCCAGGGGGGTCCGGGAGTCTAGGGGTCCAGGGGGTCCGGGAGTCTAGGGGTCCAGGGGGGTCCGGGAGTCCAGGGGTCCAGGGGGGTACGGGAGTCTAGGGGTCCAGGGGGGTCCGGGAGTCTAGGGGTCCAGGGGGGTCCGGGAGTCTAGGGGTCCAGGGGGGTCCGGGAGTCCAGGGGTCCAGGGGGGTCCGGAGTCCAGGGGTCCAGGTGGGTCCGGGGTCCAGGGGTCCAGGGGTCCAGGGGGTCCGGGAGTCCAGGGGTCCAGGGGTCCAGGGGGGTCCGGGAGTCTAGGGGTCCAGGGGGGTCCGGGAGTCCAGGGGTCCAGGGGTCCAGGGGGGTCCGGGAGTCCAGGGGTCCAGGGGTCCAGGGGGGTCCGGGAGTCTAGGGGTCCAGGTGGGTCCGGGGGCCAGGGGTCCAGGGGGGTCCGGAGTCTGGGGCTCCAGGGAGGTCTAGGGGAGTTTAGGGGGTCCAGGGGGTCCATGAGTTTAGGGGGAACCAGGGGTCCATGGGGATCCTGAGGGAAGGGGGTCCAGGGGTCCCTGGTGTTCCTGGGGTCACAAAGGTCCGGTGGTTGGGGTCCGGGGATTCAGAGGGGTCCGGGGGTCCAGGGGGGTCCAAGGGTGGTTCAAGGGGGGTCTAAGGGTGGTTCAAGGGGGGGGGGGGGGTTACTGTGTAACAGTTTGTATAACATTTATGTGACCTTAGTATCTATCCTCCGGGCAAGAAGGGCACCGACGACGCCTCAACACTGAGAAGAGGCGCCCTTCTGGCGTGCAACACTTGTACCTTATGTGTACCCTGACTGATCACACCTGGGGAGCACTGGGGGCCACCCCTGGGGAGCACTGGGGGCCACCCCTGGGGAGCACTGGGGGCCACCCCTGGGGAGCACTGGGGCCACCCCTGGGGAGCACTGGGGGCCACACCCTGGGAGCACTGGGGGCCACACCTGGGGAGCACTGGGGCCACCCCTGGGGGCACTGGGGGCCACCCCTGGGGAGCACTGGGGGGCCACCCCTGGGGAGCACTGGGGGCCACCCCTGGGGAGCACTGGGGGCCACCCCTGGGGAGCACTGGGGGCCACACCTGGGGAGCACTGGGGCCACCCCTGGGGAGCACTGGGGGCCACACCTGGGGAGCACTGGGGGCCACCCCTGGGGATCACTGGGGGCCACCCCTGGGGAGCACTGGGGGGCCACCCCTGGGGAGCACTGGGGGGCCACCCCTGGGGAGCACTGGGGGGCCACACCTGGGGAGCACTGGGGGGCCACACCTGGGAGCACTGGGGGCCACCCCTGGGGAGCACTGGGGGGCACACACCTGGGGAGCACTGGGGGCCACACACCTGGGGAGCACTGGGGGCCACACCTGGGGAGCACTGGAGGCCACCCCTGGGGAGCACTGGGGGCCACCCCTGGGGAGCACTGGGGGCCACCCCTGGGGAGCACTGGGAGGCCACACACCTGGGGAGCACTGGGAGGCCACACACCTGGGGAGCACTGGAGGCCACCCCTGGGGAGCACTGGGGGCCACCCCTGGGGAGCACTGGGGGCCACCCCTGGGGAGCACTGGGGGGCCACACCTGGGGAGCACTGGGGCCACACACCTGGGGAGCACTGGGGGCCACACCTGGGGAGCACTGGAGGCCACCCCTGGGGAGCACTGGGGGCCACACACCTGGGGAGCACTGGGGGCCACCCCTGGGGAGCACTGGGCGCCACACACCTGGGGAGCACTGGGAGGCCACACACCTGGGGAGCACTGGGGCCACCCCTGGGGAGCACTGGAGGCCACCCCTGGGGAGCACTGGGGGCCACACACCTGGGGAGCACTGGGGGCCACACACCTGGGGAGCACTGGGGGCCACACACCTGGGGAGCACTGGGGCCACACCCCTGGGGAGCACTGGGGGCCACACACCTGGGGAGCACTGGGGGCCACACCCCTGGGGAGCACTGGGGGGCCACCCCTGGGGAGCACTGGGGGCCACCCCTGGGGAGCACTGGGGGCCACCCCTGGAGAGCACTGGGGGGCCACCCCTGGGGAGCACTGGGGGCCACACACCTGGGGAGCACTGGGGGCCACACCCTGGGGAGCACTGGGGGCCACACCCCTGGGGAGCACTGGGGGGCCACACCCCTGGGGAGCACTGGAGGGCACACACCTGGGGAGCACTGGGGGCCACACACCTGGGAGCACTGGGGGCCACACACCTGGGGAGCACTGGGGGCCACACCTGGGGAGCACTGGAGGCCACCCCTGGGGAGCACTGGGGGCCACCCCTGGGGAGCACTGGGGGGCCACACACCTGGGGAGCACTGGGAGGCCACACACCTGGGAGCACTGGGGGCACACACCTGGGGAGCACTGGGGGCCACACCTGGGGAGCACTGGAGGCCACCCCTGGGGAGCACTGGGGGCCACCCCTGGGGAGCACTGGGAGGCCACACACCTGGGGAGCACTGGGGGCCACACCTGGGGAGCACTGGGGGCCACACCTGGGGAGCACTGGAGGCCACCCCTGGGGAGCACTGGGGGCCACCCCTGGGGAGCACTGGGGCCCACCCCTGGGGAGCACTGGGGGCCACCCCTGGGGAGCACTGGGGGCCACCCCTGGGGAGCACTGGGGGCCACCCCTGGGGAGCACTGGGGGGCCACCCCTGGGGAGCACTGGGGGGCCACCCCTGGGGAGCACTGGGGGCCACCCCTGGGGAGCACTGGGGGCCACCCCTGGGGAGCACTGGGGGCCACCCCTGGGGAGCACTGGGGGCCACCCCTGGGGAGCACTGGGGGCCCCCCTGGGGAGCACTGGGGGCCACCCCTGGGGAGCACTGGGGGCTACCCCTGGGGAGCACTGGGGGCTACCCCTGGGGAGCACTGGGGGCCACCCCTGGGGAGCACTGGGGGCCACCCCTGGGGAGCACTGGGGGCCACCCCTGGGGAGCACTGGGGGCCACCCCTGGGGAGCACTGGGGGCCACCCCTGGGGAGCACTGGGGGCCACCCCTGGGGAGCACTGGGGGGCCACCCCTGGGGAGCACTGGGGGGCCACCCCTGGGGAGCACTGGGGGCCACACCTGGGGAGCACTGGGGGCCACACCTGGGGAGCACTGGGGGCCACACCTGGGGAGCACTGGGGGCCACACCTGGGGAGCACTGGGGGCCACCCCTGGGGAGCACTGGGGGCCACCCCTGGGAGCACTGGGGGCCACCCCTGGGGAGCACTGGGGGCCACCCCTGGGGAGCACTGGGGGCCACACCTGGGGAGCACTGGGGGCCACCCCTGGGGAGCACTGGGGGCCACCCCTGGGGCACTGGGGGCCACACCTGGGAGCACTGGGGGCCACACACCTGGGGAGCACTGGGGGCCACACACCTGGGGAGCACTGGGGGCCACACCCCTGGGGAGCACTGGGGGCCACACCCCTGGGGAGCACTGGGGGCCACCCCTGGGGAGCACTGGGGGCCACCCTTGGGGAGCACTGGGGCACACACCTGGGGAGCACTGGGGGCCACACACCTGGGGAGCACTGGGGGCCACACACCTGGGGAGCACTGGGGGCCACACCCTGGGGAGCACTGGGGGCCACACCCCTGGGGAGCACTGGGGGCCACACACCTGGGGAGCACTGGGGGGCCACCCCTGGGGAGCACTGGGGGCCACACACCTGGGGAGCACTGGGGGCCACACACCTGGGGAGCACTGGGGGCCACACACCTGGGGAGCACTGGGGGCCACACCCCTGGGGAGCACTGGGGGCCACACACCTGGGGAGCACTGGGGGCCACCCCTGGGGAGCACTGGGGGCCACACACCTGGGGAGCCACACCTGGGGAGCACTGGGGGGCCACACACCTGGGGAGCACTGGGGGCCACACACCTGGGGAGCACTGGGGGCACACACCTGGGGAGCACTGGGGGCCCCCCCTGGGGAGCACTGGGGGCCACACACCTGGGGAGCACTGGGGGCCACACCTGGGGAGCACTGGGGGCCACACACCTGGGGAGCACTGGGGGCCACCCCTGGGGAGCACTGGGGGCCACACACCTGGGGAGCACTGGGGGCCACCCCTGGGGAGCACTGGGGGCCACACACCTGGGAGCACTGGGGGCCACCCCTGGGGAGCACTGGGGCCACCCCTGGGGAGCACTGGGGCCACACACCTGGGGAGCACTCGGGGGCCACCCCTGGGGAGCACTGGGGGCCACCCCTGGGGAGCACTGGGGGCCACCCCTGGGGAGCACTGGGGGCCACCCCTGGGGAGCACTGGGGGCCACCCCTGGGGAGCACTGGGGGCCACACACCTGGGGAGCACTGGGGGCCACACACCTGGGGAGCACTGGGGGCCACACACCTGGGGAGCACTGGGGGGGCACACACCTGGGGAGCACTGGGGGCCACACACCTGGGGAGCACTGGGGGCCACACACCTGGGGAGCACTGGTGGGGCCACACACCTGGGGAGCACTGGGGGGGGCCACACACCTGGGGAGCACTGGGGGGGCCACACCCTGGGGAGCACTGGGGGGGGCCACACACCTGGAGCACTGGGGGGGCTGCACACCTGGGGAGCACTGGGGGGCCACACACCTGGGGAGCACTGGGGGGGGGCCACACACCTGGGGAGCACTGGGGGGGCCACACACCTGGGGAGCACTGGGGGCCACACACCTGGGGAGCACTGGGGGGGCCACACACCTTGGGAGCACTGGGGGGGCTGCACACCTGGGGAGCACTGGGGGGCCACACACCTGGGGAGCACTGGGGGGGGGCCACACACCTGGGGAGCACTGGGGGGGCACACACCTGGGGAGCACTGGGGGCCACACACCTGGGGAGCACTGGGGGAGCCACACACCTGGGGAGCACTGGGGGGGCCACACCTGGGGAGCACTGGGGGGGCCACACACCTGGGGAGCACTGGGGGGCCCACACACCTGGGGAGCACTGGGGGGGCCACACACCTGGGGAGCACTGGGGCCACACACCTGGGGAGCACTGGAGGAGCCACACACCTGGGGAGCACTGGGGGGGGCCACACCTGGGGAGCACTGGGGGGCCACACACCTGGGAGCACTGGGGGCCCACACACCTGGGGAGCACTGGGGGGGGCCACACACACCTGGGGAGCACTGGGGGGAACGACACCCTGGGGTCACAAACTAGTGACAGCTGCTCGTCATCGTCCGCGGAGGACTGGAGTCTACTATACCAAGACAGTTTGGTGAGGTCTTCCCAGTAGTACTGGCGGGCCCCGCGCTGGTCCCGGGGCCTCCCACCTGTGAATGTCACTGCTTCTGCCGCCACCACACCCGCCACCTGGCCCACCCGCCACCTGGCCCACACCCGCCCCGCCACCTGGCCCACACCCGCCCCGCCACCTGGCCCACCCCGCCACCTGGCCCACACCCGCCCCGCCCCGCCACCTGACCCGCCCCGCCACCTCGGCCACAGCCGCCACCTGGCCCGCCCCGCCACCTCGGCCACAGCCGCCACCTGGCCCGCCAGCCACCTCGGCCACAGCCGCCACCTGGCCCGCCCCGCCACCTCGGTCACAGCCGCCACCTGGCCCGCCCCGCCACCTCGGCCAACCTGTCCTCTTAAAAGAACGTCGCATTTGGCCGTTTGGCCGTATGGCCGAATTTGGACGTAATTTGAAAATGAAAAATATGAAAATAAATTTGGGATTTTTTTTTTCAACAACAGTAAGTTAAGGGTCCTCTGATAGGTTAGGTGGGCAGGAAATTCTTATAAAGTTTCAAACGTTATGAAAAACGTTAATTTAAAGTGTCCTCTCCTAACCTCTGCGTGTACGCCGNTATGCCGGAACAACCGTGGACATCTTCAAGAGGAAACTAGATTTATTCCTCCAAGGAGTTCCGGACCAGCCGGGCTGTGGTGGGTATGTGGGCCTGCGGGCCGCTCCAGCAACAGCCTAGTGGACCAAACTCTCACAAGTCAAGCCTGGCCTCGGCCGGGCTTGGGGAGTAGAAGAACTCCCAGAACCCCATCAACCAGGTATCAACCAGGTATACTTATATAGCGCAGTTAGATCGAGACCTCGCTATACTTATATAGCGCAGGTAGATCGAGACCTTGCTATACTTATATAGCGCAGGTAGATCGAGACCTCGCTATACTTATATAGCGCAGGTAGATCGAGACCTTGCTATACTATATAGCGCAGGTAGATCGAGACCTTGCTATACTTATATAGCGCAGGTAGATCGAGACCTTGCTATACTTATATAGCGCAGGTAGATCGAGACCTTGCTATACTTATATAGCGCAGGTAGATCGAGACCTTGCTATAACTATATAGCGCAGGTAGATCGAGACCTTGCTATACTTATTACCATAGCAATTAAACGAGTAAAACCTTGTATATCATTCATTCATATTACACTTAATACATTCATAATGTACTGCCAGGAATCTTAGCCAAGTATCCAATATTGCTGACTGTAGGAGCAGCCTGCACATGACTGTAAAGCTGCCGCCCAGTTGGGTGGGTGTGGAGCACATGACTGTAAAGCTGTCGCCCAGTTGGGTGGGTGTGGAGCACATGACTGTAAAGCTGCGCCAGTTGGGTGGGTGTGGAGCACATGACTGTAAAGCTGCCGCCCAGTTGGGTGGGTGTGGAGCACATGACTGTAAAGCTGTCGCCCAGTTGGGTGTGTGGAGCACATGACTGTAAAGCTGCCGCCCAGTTGGGTGGGTGTGGAGCACATGACTGTAAAGCTGTCGCCCAGTTGGGTGGGTGTGGAGCACATGACTGTAAAGCTGCCGCCCAGTTGGGTGGGTGTGGAGCACCTGACTGTAAAGCTGCCGCCCAGTTGGGTGGTGTGGAGCACATGACTGTAAAGCTGTCGCCCATTGGGTGGGTGTGGAGCACCTGACTGTAAAGCTGCCGCCCAGTTGGGTGGGTGTGGAGCACCTGACTGTAAAGCTGCCGCCCAGTTGGGTGGGTGTGGAGCACCTGACTGTAAAGCTGCCGCCCAGTTGGGTGGGTGTGGAGCACATGACTGTAAAGCTGCCGCCCAGTTGGGTGGGTGTGCAGCACGTGACTGTAAAGCTGCCGCCCAGTTGGGTGGGTGTGGAGCACATGACTGTAAAGCTGTCGCCCAGTTGGGTGGGTGTGGAGCACATGACTGTAAAGCTGCCGCCCAGTTGGGTGGGTGTGGAGCACATGACTGTAAAGCTGCCGCCCAGTTGGTGGGTGTGGACACATGACTGTAAAGCTGCCGCCCAGTTGGGTGGTGTGGAGCACATGACTGTAAAGCTGCCGCCCAGTTGGGTGGGTGTGGAGCACATGACTGTAAGCTGCCGCCCAGTTGGGTGGGTGTGGAGCACATGACTAAGCTGCCGCCCAGTTGGGTGGGTGTGGAGCACATGACTGTAAAGCTGTCGCCCAGTTTGGTGGGTGTGGAGCACATGACTGTAAAGCTGTCGCCCAGTTGGGGGTGTGGAGCACATGACTGTAAAGCTGCCGCCCAGTTGGGTGGGTGTGGAGCACATGACTGTAAAGCTGCCGTCCGGAAGCAGGGAGATACCAGCAGCACTTAAATCTGCAGATATAGCTCCGTTGCACAAGGGGGGAGTAAAGCCTTGGCAAAAATTATAGGCCAGTTGCACTAACATCACACATATAAAAAGTGTTTGAAAGAGTGATTAGGAATCAAATTTCTAGTTTTATGGAAACAATGAATTGCACAATCCAGGACAACATGGATTTAGAGCGGGAAGATCCTGTCTGTCACAGTTACTCACCACTATGACAAAATCACAGAAGCCCTAGAAGAAAAGCAAAATGCAGATGTTGTATACTAGACTTTGCAAAGGCTTTCGACAAATGTGACCATGGGTGATAGCTCACAAAATGAGTCAATGGGAATAACTGGAAAAGTAGGACGCTGGATACTCAATTTCCTGTCGAACAGACACAAAGAGTAACAGTCAATCAGATAAAATCGAGTCCAAGCGATGTTAAAAGCTCTGTACCTCAAGGTACAGTCCTTGCACCGCTACTGTTCCTTATTCTCATATCTGATATAGACAAAAATACACGTCACAGCTTCGTGTCATCCTTCGCAGATGACACAAAATCAGCATGAAAATTACCTCTGCTGAAGACATTGAAAACTACAAACAGATGTCAACAAAGTTTTCGATTGGGCAGCAGAAAATAATATGATGTTTAACAGTGATAAATTTCAGGTACTCAGGTACGGCAAAAATGAGGATCTGAAACATAATAGAGGGTACAAAACCCAATCAAATCTTCCCATAGTAGAAAAACAGCATGTCAAGGATTGGGAATAATGATGTCCGACGATCTAACGTTTAGGGAGCATAACCAAGCAATATCGCATCAGCCAGAAAAATGATCGGATGGATTACGAGAACTTTCAAATCCAGGATCCCATCACAATGGTTGTACTCTTCAAGTCACTTGTGTTGTCCCGTCTCGAATACTGCTCAGTACTCACTTCCCCCTTCAGAGCAGGAGAGATTGCTGAAATAGAGGAATACAGAGAACATATACGGCACGCATAGACGAGATAAAACACCTAAATTATGGGATCGTCTCAAAGCTCTCCAATGTACTCTCTAGAAAGGAGACGAGAGAGATACCAAATAATATACACGTGGAAAATACTGGAGGCCAGGTCCCAAATCTACACAGTAAAATAACAACGTACTGGAGTGAACGATATGGAAGAAAATGCAAGATTGATCCAGTGAAGAGCAGAGGTGCCATAGGCACAATCAGAGAACACTGTATAAACATCAGAGGTCCGCGGTTGTTCAACGTCCTCCCAGCGACTATAAGAAATATTGCCGGAACAACCGTGGACATCTTCAAGAGAAAACTGGACTGTTTTCCTAAGAGAAGTCCCGGATCAGCCGGGCTGTGGTGGGTATGTGGTTCTGCGGGCCGCTCCAAGCACACCTGGTGGATCAAACTCTCACAGTCGAGCCTGGCCTCGGGCCGGCTTGGGAGTAGAAAACTCCCAGAACCCCATCAACCAGTATCACCAGTATGTCCAGTTGGGTGGGTGGAACACATGACTGTAAAGCTGCCGCCCAGTTGGGTGGGTGTGGAGCACATGACTGTAAAGCTGCCGCCCAGTTGGGTGGGTGTGGAGCACATGACTGTAAAGCTGCCGCCCAGTTGGGTGGGTGTGGAGCACATGACTGTAAAGCTGCCGCCCAGTTGGGTGGGTGTGGAGCACATGACTGTAAAGCTGCCGCCCAGTTGGGTGGGTGTGGAGCACATGACTGTAAAGCTGCCGCCCAGTTGGGTGGGTGTGGAGCACATGACTGTAAAGCTGCCGCCCAGTTGGGTGGGTGTGGAGCACATGACTGTAAAGCTGTCGCCCAGTTGGGTGGGTGTGGAGCACATGACTGTAAAGCTGCCGCCCAGTTGGGTGGGTGTGGAGCACATGACTGTAAAGCTGCCGCCCAGTTGGGTGGGTGTGGAGCAAATGACTGTAAAGCTGCCGCCCAGTTGGGTGGGTGTGGAGCATATGACTGTAAAGCTGCCGCCCAGATGGGTGGGTGTGGAGCACATGACTGTAAAGCTGTCGCCCAGTTGGGTGGGTGTGGAGCACATGACTGTAAAGCTGCCGCCCAGTTGGGTGGGTGTGGAGCACATGACTGTAAAGCTGCCGCCCAGTTGGGTGGGTGTGGAGCACATGACTGTAAAGCTGCCGCCCAGTTGGGTGGGTGTGGAGCACATGACTGTAAAGCTGCCGCCCAGTTGGGTGGGTGTGGAGCACATGACTGTAAAGCTGTCGCCCAGTTGGGTGGGTGTGGAGCACATGACTGTAAAGCTGCCGCCCAGTTGGGTGGGTGTGGAGCACGTGACTGTAAAGCTGCCGCCCAGTTGGGTGGGTGTGGAGCACATGACTGTAAAGCTGCCGCCCAGTTGGGTGGGTGTGGAGCACATGACTGTAAAGCTGTCGCCCAGTTGGGTGGGTGTGGAGCACGTGACTGTAAAGCTGCCGCCCAGTTGGGTGGGTGTGGAGCACATGACTGTAAAGCTGCCGCCCAGTTGGGTGGGTGTGGAGCACATGACTGTAAAGCTGCCGCCCAGTTGGGTGGGTGTGGAGCACATGACTGTAAAGCTGCCGCCCAGTTGGGTGGGTGTGGAGCACATGACTGTAAAGCTGTCGCCCAGTTGGGTGGGTGTGGAGCACATGACTGTAAAGCTGTCGCCCAGTTGGGTGGGTGTGGAGCACATGACTGTAAAGCTGCCGCCCAGTTGGGTGGGTGTGGAGCACATGACTGTAAAGCTGCCGTCCAGTTGGGTGGGTGTGGAGCACATGACTGTAAAGCTGCCGCCCAGTTGGGTGGGTGTGGAGCACATGACTGTAAAGCTGCCGCCCAGTTGGGTGGGTGTGCAGCACATGACTGTAAAGCTGCCGCCCAGTTGGGTGGGTGTGGAGCACATGACTGTTAAGCTGCCGCCCAGATGTGGGTGTGGAGCACATAACTGTAAAGCTGCCGCCCAGATGGGTGGGTGTGGAGCACATAACTGTAAAGCTGCCGCCCAGATGGGTGGGTGTGGAGCACATAACTGTAAAGCTGCCGCCCAGATGGGTGGGTGTGGAGCACATAACTGTAAAGCTGCCGCCCAGTTGGGTGGGTGTGGAGCACACGACTAGTAACTGACTCGCCATGTAAACTGCCACTTGGTGAATCACTTGTAATATACGAGGACTAATGATGTGTGTAAAAAGAATAACAAAACTGGGTAATTAGCGTCACAAGATTGTCACTAACTTAGCTAAACGAACTATTTGGTTCAGTCCCCTAAGCCCATTATGTGCCTCTGCAGCCCTTTACTACACCGCCCAGAGGATGGGTATGGGGTCCACCACCACCCAGAGGATGGGTATGGGGTCCACCACCGCCCAGAGGATGGGTATGGGGTCCACCACCACCCAGAGGATGGGTATGGGGTCCACCACCGCCCAGAGGATGGGTATGGGGTCCACCACCGCCCAGAGGATGGGTATGGGGTCCACCACCGCCCAGAGGATGGGTATGGGTCCACCACCACCCAGAGGATGGGTATGGGGTCCACCACCGCCCAGAGGATGGGTATGGGGTCCTCCACCGCCCAGAGGATGGGTATGGGGTCCACCACCGCCCAGAGGATGGGTATGGGGTCCACCACCGCCCAGAGGATGGGTATGGGGTCCACCACCACCCAGAGGATGGGTATGGGGTCCACCACCGCCCAGAGGATGGGTATGGGGTCCACCACCGCCCAGAGGATGGGTATGGGGTCCACCACCGCCCAGAGGATGGGTATGGGGTCCACCACCACCCAGAGGATGGGTATGGGGTCCACCACCGCCCAGAGGATGGGTATGGGGTCCTCCACCGCCCAGAGGATGGGTATGGGGTCCACCACCGCCCAGAGGATGGGTATGGGGTCCACCACCGCCCAGAGGATGGGTATGGGGTCCACCACCACCCAGAGGATGGGTATGGGGTCCACCACCGCCCAGAGGATGGGTATGGGGTCCACCACCGCCCAGAGGATGGGTATGGGGTCCACCACCGCCCAGAGGATGGGTATGGGGTCCACCACCGCCCAGAGGATGGGTATGGGGTCCACCACCGCCCAGAGGATGGGTATGGGGTCCACCACCACCCAGGGGATGGGTATGGGGTCCACCACCACCCAGGGGATGGGTATGGGGTCCACCACCGCCCAGAGGATGGGTATGGGGTCCACCACCACCCAGGGGATGGGTATGGGGTCCACCACCACCCAGGGGATGGGTATGGGGTCCACCACCACCCAGGGGATGGGTATGGGGTCCACCACCACCCAGGGGATGGGTATGGGGGTCCACCACCGCCCAGAGGATGGGTATGGGGTCCACCACCACCCAGGGGATGGGTATGGGGGTCCTCCACCACCCAGGGGATGGGTATGGGGTCCTCCACCACCCAGGGGATGGGTATGGGGTCCACCACCGCCCAGAGGATGGGTATGGGGTCCACCACCACCCAGGGGATGGGTATGGTGTCCTCCACCACCCAGGGGATGGGTATGGGGGTGCACCACCGCCCAGAGGATGGGTATGGGGTCCTCCACCACCCAGGGGAAGGGAATGGGGTCCACCACCACCCAGGGGAAGGGAATGGGGGTCCACCACCACCCAGGGATGGGTATGGGGTCCTCCACCACCCAGGGGATGGGTATGGGGTCCAGCACCACCCAGGGGATGGGTATGGGGTCCACCACCACCCAGGGGATGGGTATGGGGTCCTCCACCACCCAGGGGATGGGTATGGGGTCCTCCACCGCCCAGGGGATGGGTATGGGGTCCACAGCAAGTGACACGTACAGTAGAGAGGAGACTAGAGGCCGCGTGTGCACCAGTAATGGGCCCCATTAACACACCACCTGCCAGCGTGTGCACCAGTAATGGGCCCCATTAACACGCCACCTGCCAGCGTGTGCACCAGTAATGGCCCCATTAACACACCACCTGCCAGCGTGTGCACCAGTAATGGCCCCATTAACACACCACCTGCCAGCGTGTGCACCAGTAATGGGCCCCATTAACACGCCACCTGCCAGCGTGTGCACCAGTAATGGCCCCATTAACACGCCACCTGCCAGCGTGTGCACCAGTAATGGCCCCATTAACACACCACCTGCCAGCGTGTGCACCAGTAATGGGCCCCATTAACACGCCACCTGCCAGCGTGTGCACCAGTAATGGCCCCATTAACACACCACCTGCCAGCTCCGAGTCCCACCAAGTCAGTTTTTAATGTTTATATATGTGGATGATTTTTATATACAATTACAAACTAAATTATTTTTACTTCATATGGGAATTATATGGAGGGCCCTGTCACTCCCCCGGGCCCCTCACAACACCCTCACTCCTCCGGGCCCCTCACAACACCCTCACTCCTCCGGGCCCCTCACAACACCCTCACTCCTCCGGGGCCCTCACAACACCCTCACTCCTCCGGGGCCCTCACAACACCCCTCACTCCTCCGGGGCCCTCACAACACCCTCACTCCTCCGGGCCCCTCACAACACCCTCACTCCTCCGGGCCCCATTTTCAAATGAAATAATAATAATAATAATAATAATAATAATAATAATAATAATAATAATTATAAACAGCCAGCGACGACTCTGCCGCCAGAGCAAGGGTCGGGGTGCCCGCCTGAGGAGAAAGCTCAAATATTGAGATGCGGTACTCTCAATATACAATATATACGGCCCCTCACAACACCCTCACTCCTCCGGGGCCCTCACAACACTCACTCCTCCGGGGCCCTCACAACACCCTCACTCCTCCGGGCCCCTCACAACACCCTCACTCCTCCGGGCCCCTCACAACACCCTCACTCCTCCGGGCCCCTCACAACACCCTCACTCCCCGGGCCCCTCACAACACCCTCACTCCTCCGGGCCCTTCACAACACCCTCACTCCTCCGGGGCCCTCACAACACCCTCACTCCTCCGGGCCCTTCACAACACCCTCACTCCTCCGGGGCCCTCACAACACCCTCATTCCTCCGGGGCCCTCACAACACCCTCACTCCTCCGGGGCCCTCACAACACCCTCACTCCTCCGGGCCCTTCACAACACCCTCACTCCTCCAGGGCCCTCACAACTCCCTCACTCCTCCAGGGCCCTCACAACACCCTCACTCCTCCGGGCCCCTCACAACACCCTCACTCCTCCGGGGCCCTCACAACACCCTCACTCCTCCGGGCCCTTCACAACACCCTCACTTTTCCAGGGCCCTCACGACACCCTCACTCCTCCGGGCCCCTCACAACACCCCCTCACTCCTCCGGCCCCTCATAACACTCCGGTCCCGGGAGCTGGAGCCTGGAGGACCCGGGAGCTGGAGCCTGGAGGACCCGGGAGCTGGAGGCTGGAGGACCCGGGAGCTGGAGGCTGGAGGACCCGGGAGCTGGAGGCTGGAGGGCCCGGGAGCTGGAGCCTGGAGGACCCGGGAGCTGGAGGCTGGAGGACCCGGGAGCTGGAGGCTGGAGGACCCGGAGGCTGGAGGACCCGGAGCTGGAGGCTGGAGGACCCGGGAGCTGGAGGCTGGAGGACTCGGAGGCTGGAGGACCCGGGAGCTGGAGGCTGGAGGGCCCGGGAGCTGGAGCCTGGAGGGCCCGGGAGCTGGAGGCTGGAGGACCCGGGAGCTGGAGGCTGGAGGACCCGGGAGCTGGAGCCTGGAGGACCCGGGAGCTGGAGCCTGGAGGGCCCGGGAGCTGGAGGCTGGAGGACCCGGGAGCTGGAGCCTGGAGGACCGGGAGCTGGAGCCTGGAGGGCCCGGGAGCTGGAGCCTGGAGGGCCCGGGAGCTGGAGGCTGGAGGACCCGGGAGCTGGAGCCTGGAGGACCCGGGAGCTGGAGCCTGGAGGGCCGGGAGCTGGAGGCTGGAGGACCCGGGAGCTGGAGCCTGGAGGACCCGGGAGCTGGAGCCTGGAGGACCCGGGAGCTGGAGCCTGGAGGACCCGGGAGCTGGAGCCTGGAGGACCCGGGAGCTGGAGCCTGGAGGACCCGGAGCTGGAGCCTGGAGGACCCGGGAGCTGGAGCCTGGAGGACCCGGGAGCTGGAGCCTGGAAGACCCGGGAGGTGGAGCCTGGAGGGCCCGGGAGCTGGAGCCTGGAGGACCCGGGAGCTGGAGCCTGGAGGACCCGGGAGCTGGAGCCTGGAGGACCCGGGAGCTGGAGCCTGGAGGACCCGGGAGCTGGAGCCTGGAGGGCCCGGGAGCTGGAGGCTGGAGGACCCGGGAGCTGGAGGCTGGAGGACCCGGAGCTGGAGCCTGGAGGGCCCGGGAGCTGGAGGCTGGAGGACCCGGGAGCTGGAGCCTGGAGGACCCGGGAGCTGGAGCCTGGAGGGCTCGGGAGCTGGAGCCTGGAGGACCCGGAGCCGGAGCCTGGAGGGCCCGGGAGCTGGAGCCTGGAGGACCCGGGAGCTGGAGCCTGGAGGGCTCGGGAGCTGGAGCCTGGAGGACCCGGAGCCGGAGCCTGGAGGGCCCGGGAGCTGGAGCCTGGAGGAGCCTGGAGGAGCCTGCTTAAAGTATGGTAATCAATCGTCAGGTGGCTTCTTGTTCCAGTGTCCTCGTAGCTTATTGTGTGTACCTGTGGAGGCCGCGGTGTTGGGCCGCCCTTGGTCGTGTCGCTACACACACACACACACACACACACACACACACACACACACACACACACACACACACACACACACACACACACACACACACACACACACCCGTCACACCCACCAACAACCACACGCCGACAATGACAGTCTGTGGCCGCCCTTGGTGGTGTACAGGTAATCACCTCCACATTACACACAAGGAATATGTTCTTGTTAATGTTTCACCAGCTCTTGTGTGTGCGTGTTACCTGTCTGTGTGTGTGTCTTGGTGTACCACCTCGCCCCCAGCCACTGTATGGCCACACCAGCGACCTTGTGATCGTCTCAGTCTAACCTTTAATCTTTCTCACCATTATATTTCTCCTCTCCCTATTACCTTCCTCTTCTTCCCTCTTTCCTCCCTACCTCCTCCCCTCATCAGACTCTTTAAGCGCCCAACATACCCGTCCCACCCGCCCAACATAATACGCTATGTTCAGTAATGTCTTTAACTTCCATTACACTACTGGTGTCCGTCTTCCGCCTGCTGTATGTGTGGTGACGCCCGCTGTGTGGCGTGACAGTGCGATATAAAGGAGTGGTGTCCCCACCCGCGTCATGAGCACCTCGCGCCCTTGATTGCACGCATTACCCACTGTGGACCCAGCATGGTAAGTTCCAGCTACTTAGTCGATTGGCGCCGTTCAGCATGTCGGGGAACACCCCAGGTGCACCCCCTTCAGGGGGAACACCCCAGGTGCTTCTTGAATTTGTTGCTCGACTATTATTTCAAGACGACTTTCTAAGGGTTCTATATTTTTGTTTGTGGTCAATCGTTTATTTTTTATATATATATATATATATATATATATATATATATATATATATATATATATATATATATATATATAATGAAGATGAAGATCATCTTCATTCAACTAGAATGAAGATGAAGATCATCTTCATTCTACTTTGCTCTGATGAAGGCGAATTAGCCGAAAACGCGTTAAGTATTTTCTATTTTTCACATGTGGTTATTTTGCATTATATTATATATATAATATATATATATATATATATATATATATATATATATATATATAAATATATAATATATATATATATATATATATATTATATATATATATATATATATATATATATTAGTATATTTTGGTAGCAGTCTTTCCTGTAGACATATGCTATAAAATATGACCGAAAAAGTAAGATTAATAATTCTAACACGAATTTTCTCAATTTTCCTTATGTTTGTTTTTACTGATGACGGTAAATGAAAAATCAATTCTCCAAAATTCGTTCTTTATTTCTTAGTCTGACGCGACACTTGAACGCGTTTCGTAATAACTAATTACATTTTCAAAGACTTTTAGTTTTCACACACAACTATAACCTGAAAGCACTAAACAGTTCTTTACTATGCTATGATTTAAACAGCTTTCATCTTTCATTTTATACCCGCGTTTTGGGTGAGGTGATATGTTACAACAGTTTTAATGAGGTGAACAAAACTTTCAACAAAGGACAGAACACGAAACAATGGATATTAATTGGATATTAATGGGTAAATTGAAGGTATGAATGGAAGTAACTGCGGAAGGGCCTATTGGCCCATATTTCTTGATGCTTCTATATTGGAGCGGGGTCTTGAAGTGGGTAGAATATAGTTGTGCATTAATTGACTGTTGATTGCTGGTGTTGACTTCTTGATGTGTAGTGCCTCGCAGATGTCAAGCCGCCTGCTATCGCTGTACCTATCGATGATTTCTGTGTTGTTTGTTAAGATTTCTCTGGTGATGGTTTGGTTGTGGGAAGAGAGTATATGTTCCTTAATGGAGCCCTGTTGCTTATGCATCGTTAAACGCCTGGAAAGAGATGTTGTTGTCTTGCCTATATACTGAGTTTTTTGGGGCTTACAGTCCCCAAGTGGACATTTAAAGGCATAGACGACGTTTGTCTCTTTTAGGGCGTTCTGCTCCGTGTCTGGAGAGTTTTTCATTAGTAGGCTGGCTGTTTTTTTGGTTTTATAGTAAATCGTTAGTTGTATCTTCTGATTTTTGTCTGTAGGGATAACATTTCTATTAACAATATCTTTCAGGACCCTTTCCTCCATTTTATGAGCGGTGGAGAAGAAGTTCCTGTAAAATAGTCTAATAGGGGGTATAGGTGTTGTATTAGTTGTTTCTTCAGAGGTTGCATGGCGTTTTACTTTCCTTCTTATGATGTCTTCAATGAAACCATTGGAGAAGCCGTTGTTGACTAGGACCTGCCTTACCCTACAGAGTTCTTCGTCGACTTGCTTCCATTCTGAGCTGTGGCTGAGAGCACGGTCGACATAAGCGTTAACAACACTCCTCTTGTACCTATCTGGGCAGTCACTGTTGGCATTTAGGTACATTCCTATGTTTGTTTCCTTAGTGTAGACTGCAGTGTGGAAACCTCCGCTCCTTTCCATGACTGTTACATCTAGAAAGGGCAGCTTCCCATCCTTCTCCATCTCGTAAGTGAAACGTAACACAGAATTCTGCTCAAACGCTTCTTTCAGCTCCTGCAGATGTCTGACATCAGGTACCTGTGTAAAAATGTCGTCAACATACCTGCAGTATATGGCCGGTTTCAAGTTCAAGTCGACTAAGACTTTTTCCTCGATAGTACCCATGTAGAAGTTTGCAAACAGGACGCCTAGGGGAGAACCCATGGCGACCCCATCTACTTGCTTATACATGTGCCCATCCGGGCTCAAGAAGGGTGCCTCCTTAGTACAAGCTTGGAGTAGTTTCCTCAGGATATTTTCTGGCATGTCAAGGGGAGTACAGGCCGGGTCTCGATACACTCGGTCCACTATCATCCCGATTGTTTCATCCACAGGTACGTTGGTGAACAGTGATTCTACGTCCAACGAGGCTCTTATCCCTGTAGCCCGTGTTCCCCGCAGTAAGTCAACAAATTCCTTCGGGGATTTCAGGCTGAAGTTGCACGGGACATAAGGAGTCAGTAAGCCGTTGAGTCGTTTCGCCAGTCTGTACGTGGGTGTGGGTATCTGGCTGATAATTGGCCGGAGTGGGTTTCCAGGCTTATGTGTCTTGACTTTCCATACGCAATNTTTATGTTCCGTTTTCTCTCGTCATAGTCACCTGATCACCATTTTCAGTGTAAAATTATTATGGCCATCTGTCAATATTATCGAGTGGTGAGTGAGGTGGTGAGTGAGGTGGTGAGTGAGGTGGTGAGTGAGGGGTGGAGTGAGGTGGTGAGTGAGGTGGTGAGTGAGGTGGTGAGTGAGGTGGTGTGAGTGAGGTGGTGAGTGAGGTGGTGAGTGAGGTGGTGAGTGAGGTGGTGAGTGAGGATTGTTACACAATTCCCTGTAGCACTCGTGGGGGGGGGGAGGATTGACTCACCTTGTTTTTCACTCACCACCTCAAATTTACACAATTAATTTAATTAAACATGCAGTACTAACAAATTTTAGTTTGTTTTTCAAATCAGCAAATACGTAAATACGACTCCCGGGAGAGACTAGCACGCGGGGGACGACATGTTGGTCGTGTGCGAGGCCTCAGGCCCTGCAGATGGTGAGAGATTTATGCCCCTATATGACACAGAGGCGGTTTTTAAACCGTTAAATTACACCTCTTGCTGATTTGTCCCGACTTTATGCTGCCGTGTCTGCTGGTGTTGCGGGGCTCTCAAGGCTGCGGCACGTTCCTGTAAAAACACCAGAACAGGAGTCCTTAACGTGTTTAGTCACGACGGTCCGTGGGTCGCTGTACAGTGTGTTTCAGGAAGCATGTGATTGTGCGCGTCGCTCAGTCTTACGCAAGATCTCCCAGAGGGAATAGAATCATTCCTCTCATTGTTTGCTGATGATGCAAAAATTATGAGGAGGATTAAGACAGAGGAAGATAGATGAGGCTTCAAGATGACCTAGACAGACTAAATGAATGGTCCAACAAATGGCTACTAAAGTTCAACCCAAGTAAATGTAAGTTGATGAAACTAGGCGGAGGAAAGAGGAGGCTAGAAACTGGATACCGAATGAGAGATGAAGTCCTTCACGAAACGGACAGAGAAAGATCTAGTTGATATCACGCCAAATTTAGTCTCCTGAAGCCCACATCAAAAGAATAACATCGGGGGCGTATGCGAGGCTGGCTAATATCAGAACTGCTTTCAGAAGTCTGTGTAAGGAATCCTTCAGAACCCTGTATACCACGTAAGGCCAATCCTGGAGTATGCGGCCCCAGCATGGATCCCGTACCTTGTCAAACACAAGACGAAGCTGGAAAAAGTTCAGAGGTATGCCACTAGGCTAGTCCCAGAAATAAGAAGCATGAGTTACGAAGAAAGCCCGAGTGAACTGAACCTGACGTCGCTGGAAAACAGAAGAGCTCGGGAGACATGATCACCACATACAAAATTATCAGAGGAATCGACAGGGTAGACAAGGATGGATTATTTAAGTCGGGTGGTACATGCACAGGGGGACACAGGTGGAAGCTGATCAGTACCCAAATGAGCCAGAGACATTAGAAAGAACTTTTTCAGTGTCAGTAGTTGTAAATGGAATGCATTAGGAAGTGATTTGGTGGAGGCTGACTCCACACACAATTTCAAATGAAATATGATTGAGCTCAAGAAGCTCAGGAATCTGTACACCAGTAGATTGACGGTTGAGAGGCTGGACCAAAGAGCCAAAAGCTCAACCCTCGCAAGCACAACTAAGTGAATACATGATCACGCGCACAGAATCATGTGCACTTTCAACATACGGCCAGATGGAAACACTGTTGGGAGTGTAGATCGTTGCGCAAAGTCCTCCACTGGCAGGAGGAGATTGGGGACACGGGCTAGCTTATGTATGCCTTAAGGGGAACTAGTTCAAGTACATAAGACTTACTGTTAAATACAAGAGGGTACGTAACTCTGCAGAGTGTAAGTGATGGAGGCAGACTCCACACACTGGTAGTGGAAGTAGATTCCACACTCTGATAGTGGAGTGGTGGAGGCAGACTCCACACACTGGTAGTGGAGTGGTGGAGGCAGACTCCACACACTGGTAGTGGAAGTAGATTCCACACTCTGATAGGGGAGTGGTGGAGGCAGACTCCACACACTGGTAGTGGAAGTAGATTCCACACTCTGATAGTGGAGTGGTGGAGGCAGACTCCACACACTCTGAATTGAAGTTACGACAGTAAAGTACAGCAGTCGACGAGTCATGAAGGTGGAGGCTATAACATAAACAGGTCAACATACAACTGTACCGGAATCTTTATAGATCACCTTCAAATATATATTTGAATATATATATATATATATATATATATATATATATATATATATATATATATATATATATATATATATATATATATATAATATATATATATAAATATATATATATGTATATATATATATATATATATATATATATATATATTTTTTAATTAGACTGCCCAGTAAACTTTTTGGTCTTATTAATTATCAGTTAATCCGATTTCTATTCACGTCCTAAGGTCGGCTGTGTTGTCGCCTATTTGTATCCTAATGTCGGACTTGCTGGCGTCTGTTCACTTTCGGTTTCCGATTTTCTGGCGCCCTTTCACGTCTCAGCGTCGGAATTGATGGCTCCTGTTGCCTGCGGCGAGGATCAATACACAGGTCCACATGCGTGCCACATGTACTTCCGGTCGTCTCTCGGGAGAGGTGAGGGCTGGATACTAAGAACACTAACTCCTGCAGACGCCCGCCAAGAGCTGTCAATGGTCGTCGCCTCTGGAAGCTGTGCTAGGATACCTCACAGGCTCCCCCTTGGAAAATGACTCAGGATGTGAACCCACGACAGTCACCTATATCTCAGGCATACCTATTTAATACAACCTATCTTCCAAAAATTATAATACATATAGCTACTATTGGTCGCCCGTTTGCAAATTAACTGTTGTAACCCCCCCCACCACCACCACCACACCACACAAGAAGAAAGAAGTTCATTCTAAACTGTTGAAATATTCTAATGGCATACCAAAGAGTATAGCAATTACATGAATCCAGCCTGTCCCAGGCCTAAATGAGTAATCCTAGGCCTAATATACGCCAGCTTAGGCCTGATTCAGTACAATGTTTTATTGTAGGCAAAGGAAACTTTAGTTATAGCTGTTTTTCTCGTGCAATCTACAAAATTAATAGTGCAAAACACAAATTTTCGATGGCACAACAGTTCATTTTTGCACGTTCGACCAACACTTGCTATAAGCACTTACAATTTTTGGATGATAAGTAAAGTGCTAGAACAGAGTCATCAGATGAAGGAAACGTGGCCACACCTCTCGTGTGGCCGGTAATCGAACCATGGATCTTTGGTCGAGGCGACCGTGCTGAGCACTCAGGGAACCTCCCTCAAGGAACATCTCAGGAGACCAAGGTGCTCCGTGAACCAAACAATATAACCAAAATGTTCAATATACAGTAATACAAAACACTTAAAAACGTGTTGACCAGACCACACACTAGAAGGTGAAGGGGCGACGACGTTTCGGTCCGTCCTGGACCATTCTCAAGTCGATTGTGCCTGAATTATACTTACCACTTAAAAACGCATTTACACTATGTTCAAAATGATCCAATTATCTAAAAGTACAAAACTGCATTTAATATATAGACCTAATACCAATATTGTGCATTAAGTACATTTTGCCCGAAACGCTATGCGTGCTAGTGGCTTTACAAGAATGTTAATTCAACTTATTTTCTATATTCTCTGTTAACCCCAATGTAACTTGTATATAAATAAATAAATAAATAAATAAATAAATAAATAAATAAAAAAGTATGAGTGGGTGTTCCAGCCGGATCAGGCTCTAGTTGCCTAGGCTCATCAAGAAATTCTTGTAACTATCAACATAAGAACATACAGGCAGCTACGGAAGGCCTGTTCACCAGTACGAGGCTGCTGCTATGTATACCCAACCAACCTCGCATGTACATGTCTCTAGCCTGAGCCTGGAACAATAAGACGATCCTTCTTCTATTGTTACCTGGTAACGTTCTGCAATCCAATAAACAAATTTGCATGCCGATATTTACCCAGATCTTTCCTGAATTATACTTATCCAACCTGTATTATTTGTTTCAAGTTTATTGTATTACATAATTTTTGTCTTGTTAATACCCCCCCCCCCACCTTTGTTATAGCCTCTCATCTGTCTGTATACGTCAGTATGTTAACTCCGTCTTACTAGCAGCCCGTCCTCGTAAACAAAGGCCAAAGTTCATTACATGCACGCGCCAAAACAACCTGTTTATGAATGAAAAACTGTTTACACACGACTCACAACTGATAAGCCTTGTGTAAACCGGAACTTCAGAACAAGTGATGAAACGCTGCGCGTACTAGTGGCTTTACAACATTATACATATACTATGCTATGTATTCTCTCAAATGTACCTTCTTGTATATAAATAAATAAATAAATAAATAAGGTGCTTCACTGACGACTTTTGTTCTAAGTTATCTTGGGCATAGCATTTTATCAAATTCCTTATGTCCGGTCGTGATGGTCAAGTGGTTTAAGGCATCCCTGTACATACCAGTTGCATTGCTCCTGGGAGTATGGGTTCGAGTCACTTCTGGGGTGTGAGTTTTCAGTTGTATCTAGTCCTGGGGACCATTCAGGCTTGTTTGCATTTGTGTTCCTCACGTGTTGCCCCAAAAATGAAGTGATTTGATAAAATGCTATGCCCAAGATAACCATCCAGGTGCCGGCGGGGAAGTGGTTCATATAGCCTCGGCTATCACTTCCTTATGTCCGGTCGTGATGGTCAAGTGGTTTAAGGCATCCCTGTACATACCAGTTGCATTGCTCCTGGGAGTATGGGTTCGAGTCACTTCTGGGGTGTGAGTTTTCAGTTATATATATATATATATATATATATATATATATATATATATATATATATATATATATATATATATATTTATATATATATATATATATATATATGTGTGTACCTAGTAGCCAGAACGCTCTTCTCAGGCTACTATGCAAGGCCCGATTTGCCTAATAGGCCGAGTGATTTTTTCTATTTATAATAAATTGTTTCCAATTGGCTTATTTGAATTATAATTATGTTATACTAAGAACATAAATTATTGACTTAGTTATGTTAGTTTAGGTTAGGTTAAGATAGGTTAGGTTAAGATAGGTTAGGTTGGGTCATATATCTCCGTTAGTTTTAACTAAAAAAATGAACTCATACATAATGAAATGGATAGCTTTATCATTTCATAAGAAAAAAATTGAAAAATATATAAATTCAGGAAAACTTGGCTTATTAGGCAAATCGAGCCTTGCATAGTAGGCCGAGTACGACGTTCTGGCTACTAGGTACAACAAATTGTCTATACTGTATACCTAGGTCATAAAAGTATGTGTGTGTACGTGTGATATCATACTACTTGTGTAAAGGAGGAAATGTATATGTTTATCTCTCAGAATGTTTGGTAATATGTTTATTGTTTGTGATGTGTGTCTATGGATGTATTAACACGATGTACTGAACGGGGTGAGAATAGCTTGAGCTACCTCATCCCTTTGTGTGTATTTTACCTCAATAAACTTATTTCAATTTCAACTTGGTACAACACATTTATATATATATATATATATATATATATATATATATATATATATATATATATATATATATGTCGTACCTAGTAGCCAGAACGCACTTCTCGGCCTACTATGCAAGGCCCGATTTGCCTAATAAGCCAAGTTTTCATGAATTAATTGTTTTTCGACTACCTAACCTACCTAACCTAACCTAACCAAACTTTTTCGGCTACCTAACCTAACCTATAAAGATAGGTTAGGTTAGGTAGGGTTGGTTAGGTTCGGTCATATATCTACTTTAATTTTAACTCCAATAAAAAAAATTGACCTCATACATAATGAAATGGGTAGCTTTATCATTTCATAAGAAAAAAATTGAGAAAATATATTATTTCATGAAAACTTGGCTTATTAGGCAAATCGGGCCTTGCATAGTAGGCTGAGAAGTGCGTTCTGGCTACTAGGTACGACATATATATATATATATATATATATATATATATATATATATATATATAGATATATATATATATATATATATATATATATATCTATATATATATATATATATATATCTATATATATATCTATATATATATATATATATATCTATATATATATATCTATATATCTATATCTATATATATATATATATATATATATATATATATATACTGTATATAAATATTAGTACTTTGTTTCCTTTTAAATAACTATGACGTAATCCATCGTTAGATGACTACTACACTCTCGTGCTGCTCTACCTTTGTAATTAGTGTAAGGTGAGGCAGACTATCATAGTGTGACTAGCGAGACGAGACGTGGCAAGTGTGGCATATAGTATTTTTTTTTTACGACAAACGTGACCATTCATTTATGCAGTGTTAACTATCATATAATATACATTTTCTTCTGTCGTGCATGGACACTCCTACATCTGGTGCAGTGGGTTAATGTTATTGGACCGTCGCCACGAAGCTCACTCAACTACTCCTTGTGGCATAACTACTGCCCCCCCCCCCCCCCCCCTTCCCTGCCACACCAAACCTCGGCCCGTCTGGTAATGACTCACGCAGTCACGAAATATGTCGTGATTTATTTGCTTATTTTCAAGGTAATATTAAGATTACTGTTACAAGGTCGTGTTGTTTGGGAACCAATTATTGCCCGACTTTAAAGTTATTTCTCTTCAGACTGGAGTGTGAAGAGAAGTGGTCTGAAGATCTTAATTCAGACTTCAGTCTGAAGACTGGTGGTTGTAAAGATATTGTCCGGGTGGTGTGTTGAGCACACAACATTTTTGGAACACTGCTGCTGCTGCTCGACGCTTCGACTGTTAGATGAACCAGTTACTAAATTGTTTGTATTGTATTGCTTTATACCGTAATATGTTACTCGTTATGCTGCTGTCCAAATATCTATTGATGGACGTCAAGAGCAAACTGCATGTAGTACAGAGCCCTCGTCCCCCTGTGACACCCAGATGTCACGGCCCCACAAAGGCAGGCAGGTAAACACGGGCGACCTTTAGGGGGGCTATTTCGGAGCCTTCATTATATAGAAATAAACCACCGCTCAGACGATGCTCTTCCCACCTCCACTTGTTCCATTCCTTGCCAGCTCGCTCCCTCGCTCCCACCCCTCCACACATACAAACAATGAGACACCCACAGTTTAATAAGAGATGTAAGCTAGCAAAGCAATTAAGTTAAAGGGTGTGGAGAATCTATAGAAATAACAGGACACTTGAGAGGAGAGGAGAATACCAAAGAGCCAGGAATGAATAAGTCAGGGTGAGAAGAGAGGCAGAAGGGCAATAAGAAAACGACATAGCAAGCAAGGCAAAGACTCAACCTAAATTGCTGCACAGCCACATCACGAGAAAAACAACAGTGAAGGAACAGGTAATGAAATTGAGGATAGGGGCAGACAGATTCACTACAAACGGCAAGAAAGTGTGCGAGGAACTCAATAAGAAATTCCAGGAGGACTTGTCTCACATTAGAGCAAGGAAAAGTTCCAGAGATACGAGAAAGAATAATTAACCAGGCACCACTAGAGGAGTTTGGGATTACCAGTGGGGATGTAAGGAAGCTTTTGCTAGAGTTGAATGTGACAAAGGCTATAGGCCCAGATGGAAATTTTCCAGGTTGTTTCCTAGATTGTTTCTTCCAAGGAGTGCCGGACCAACCGGGTGGTGGTGGGTATGTGGGCCGCTCCAAGCAACAGCCTAGTGGACCAAACTCACACAAGTCTAGCCTGGCCTCGGGCCGGGCGTGGGGAGTAGATGACCTCCCAGAACTCCATCAACCAGGAATATCAACATGGATACTAAAAGAAGGAGCAGAAGCACTGTGTCTGCCACTCTCCATGGTGAATAACAACTCACTGGTAACAGGTGAACTGCCAAAAATTTGGAAGACGGCAAATGTAGTCCCGATATACAAGAAGGGGGATAGACAGGAGGCACTGAACTACAGGCCAGTGTCCCTAACTTGCATACCATCCAAGATTATGGAGAAGATTGTGCAAAAAAGCTAGTGGAACATCTGGAGCGAAGGAACCTTGTAACACAACATTAACATGGGTACAGGGATAGCAAGTCCTGCCTCACAGGATTAATTGAATTTATGACCAGGCAACAAAGAGAGGGGTAGGCAGACTGCTTATTTTTGGATTGCTAGAAAGCCTTTGACACAGTACTACACAAGAGAGTAGTGCAAAAACTGGAGATGCAGGCAGGAGTGAAAGGGTAGGTACTCCATTGGATAAGGGAGTACCTAAGTAACAGAAGACATCGAATCACTGAGAGGTGAGGTCTCAGATTGGCGAGGCGACACCAATGGGGTCCCAAAGGGGTCAGTCCTTGTACCTATACTGTTTCATGTAAATGATCTCCCAGAGGGTATTGAATTGTTTCTCTCATTGTTTTCTGATGATGCAAAAATTATGAGGAGGATTAAGGCGGAGGAAGATACTATGAGACTACAAGATGACCTAGAGAAACTGAATGAATGGGCCAACAAATGGCTACTAAAGTTCAACCTGAGTAAATGTAAGGTAATGAAGCTAGGCGGTGGAAACAGGAGGCCATACACAGGATACCGAATGAGAGATGAAGTCCTTCATGAAACGGACAGAGAAAGATCTAGCCGTTGATATCAAACCAAACCTGTCTCCAGAACCCACAAAAAAAATAACATCTGCGGCGTATGCAAGGCTGGCTAACATCAGAACTGCCTACAGGAACCTGTGTAAGGAATCATTCAGAACCTTGTATACCACATATGTAAGACCAATCCTGGAGTATGCGGCTCCAGCATGGAGCCCGTACCTTGTCAAGCACAAGACGAAGCATGGAAAAGTTCAGAGGTATGCCACTAGGCTAGTCCCAGAACTAAGAGGCATGAGTTACGAGGAATGGCTACGTGAAATGCACCTCACCACACTGGAAGATAAGAGTAAGGGAAGACATGGTCACTACCTACAAAATTCTGAGGAAGTGGGTAGATAAAGATAAACTGTTTAACACGGGTGGTACGCGAACAAGGGGACACAGGTGGAAACTGAGTACGCAAATGAGCCACAGGGACATTAGAAAGCACTTTTTCAGTGTCAGAGTAGTTAACAGGTGGAATACAATAGGCAGTGATGTGGTGGAGGCTGACTCCATACACAGTTTCAAATGTAGATATGATAAGAGCCCAGTAGGCTCAGGAATCTGTACACCTGTTGATTGACAGTTGAGAGGTGGGACCAAAGAGCCAGAGCTCAACCCCTGCAAGCACAACTAGGTGAATACACACGGGTTCGCTCCCACCCAGCTATGACCCCCACAGTCCCTGGCGACTCCTTCCCGTCACCCTCCACTTCCCTCAACATTTCAACTTGTCAAATAGTTCAGCCCGTCCTCGACTCGAGTCCATTACATCCAGCGGTCGATCCCACAGACGCATTCATAAATTTTAACATGCTGTTCATTCAAAACAGGAATTTTCTCATATATAAATTATTATAATATATTAGCATATTGTGCATATATAGGCATAGGTTAGGTTAGGTGTTTGGGTTCTGTTGACGATTATTTGTATTTGTAGTACGTGGGTGAAGCATGTATAGCGTTGTGGTTAAAAAAAATTCGTCAAATTCTATTGTGCCATGGGCACAATCAGAGAACACTGTATAAACATCAGAGGTCCGCGATTGTTCAACGTCCTACCAGCGAGCATAAGAAATATTGTCGGAACAACAGTGGACATCTTCAAGAGAAAACTGGACTGTTTTCTAAAAGACGTTCCAGACCAACCGGGCTGTGGTGGTTATGTGGGCCTGCGGGCCGCTCCAAGCAACAGCCTCGTGGAAAAAACTCTCACAAGTCAAGCCTAGCCTCGGGCCGGGGTTGGGGAGTAGAAGAACTCCCAGAACCCCATCAACCAGGTCAGTGAAGCACTTGTTCTGGAAGTGTTCGAACGTCATCAGTTGTGAGTTTTGTGTAAACAGTTTTTTATTCATAAACAGTGGGTTTGGCGGGTGCATGGAATCACTTTTGGGTCTTTGTTTGTTGGACAGGTTGAATAGTTCACCGAGCCTTCTTTTAATGAGAATCAGGCACCACGACCCGTCCTCAGACCAAGGCCATTCCATCCAGCAGTCGACCCCAAAGACACATTCATAAATTTTAACATCCTGTTCATTCAAAACAGATTTTTTTTAAATATATATTAATACCGTTATATATTAGTATCCTGTGCATATGTAGGCATTGGTTTGTTTAGATTCTGTTGGCGATTATTTAAATTTGTAGTACGTGGATGAAGCATTTACAGCGTTGTTCGAATTTATCAGACGCATTGATAAATGTTAATGTATTGTATATTAAAAATAGGTGTGTTCTCTGTTCTTTAAGATTCGCTACTTGGAACAAAAAGTTCCAAGTAAATAATTATCAAAAGAAGGCACCAAACCGGGAAGGCTATGTAGCACCATCAAATGTGCGGGATAATCAGAGGGCGCAAAATATCACCAAGGATGCCAATGCGAGAACAAACGCATAAGGCGAACAATATCAAAAGTATTCGATTCGCCAAGAATTCTATCGAGGAACAAGCGACCGTGAGGGACGGTCGGAAAACAAGAAACATGCTCGTCCCGGAAGTCAGGACATTCAACAAGTATATGCACGACTAAGAGGAACAATGCAATTCGGACAATAAGGAGCAGGGCGGCGCTCCATTAAGTGGCCATGGGTTAAGCGAATATGACCAATACGCAACCTCGCCAGAGCCGTTTCCCATTGCCAGTTACGGTGGTAGGAGGACGGCCACAAGGACACACAACTCTTAAGAGTAAGCAGTTTGTTATCAGTAACAGAAGATCAACAAGCCTGCCAACGGGTAAGGATGGAGGAATGAATGACTGGGTAAAAGTCGGAATAAGGAATACTTTTACAAGAGATGGGACAAGAGCGGACAGCTTCCCTAGCAGCAGCATCCGCATGCTCATTTAAAGAGACACCAATATGGCTGGGAACCCAGCAAAACTGAACTGACTTAAATTTACTGTGAATAAGAAACAGCCAATGCTGTATCTCGACAACCACTGGATGAACCAGATTAAAGGACCCGAGAGCCACGAGGGCACTACGAGAGGCAACAACAACTACAAAGGAAGATTGACAACGAGAAAGCAGGAGACAAAGAGCATAGAGAATAGCATAAAGTTTCGCTGTGAAGATGGTAGTCTCCGGAGGTAAGCGACACACGTAAGTGCTGTCAGGAAAAACAACACAATAGCCAACACCGTCCGTAGACTTAGACCCATCGGTGAAGATGGAAACGGAGCAGGAGTGTGAAGGAAAGTGCTCAAGGAAAAGATGTTTCAGAACCGTAAGAGGGGTAAAAGCTTTGGTGAAGCGGGTTAAGGAAGTACAAAACTGTGGAAGGTGAACTTTCCACGGGGGCAAAGAAGGAACAATACAAAGGGAAATATTAGAAATGAAAACCGAAAGAGAATCCTGTAAGTGAGATATCCGGACAGAAGGAGGGAGGTGGTGAAGAGGAACAGGAATGACAGGAGGGGTAAGAGTTAAAGCACAACAGAGGCAAGAGGAAGGATGTTGTTGCAAGGACGGTGCAAGATAGTGAAGACAGTAGCGATCACGGCGGTCCTGGAGAGATAGGAAGCCAGTGTCAACATACAAGCTGAGGATGGTCAAACGAAAGGCACCAGAACTGAGGCACAACCCAGTATGGTGCAAAGCATCAAGACGGCAAAGAGTAGAAGGAGAAGCAGACGAGTAAGCAGGGCAACCATAATTGAGTTTAGACAGGACGAGAGAGGAATGTAAAGCAAGTAGAGTGCACCTATCTGCTCGTCAAGAAGTATGGGACAAAACCTGAAGGAGGGTAAGGGCCTTAGAGCATTCAACTCGGAGGTAAGAGATGTGGGGCGACGAAAACAAACGAGTGTCAAAAATCAACCCCAAAAGCTTGAAGGAATCCTTATACACAACCTTTCGTGTAAAAGTCATAGCACAAGTCTTAGACGTAGAGAACCTGAAGCCATGATCGGTGGCCCAAGTCAACACAGCATCAATAGCAAGTTGAAGCCGACGTTGAAGGAGAAGAAAATCATCAACCCAACAGCAAAGGGTAAGATCGTTGACAGAGAGCGGAGAAGACGACAGAAGGAAGAGAGGAAAAAAGACCATTGACGGCAACCAGAAAAAGAGTAGTGCTCAAAACACTACCTTGGGGCACACCTCCGTATTGCTGAAAAGAGACAGACAGAGAGCGGTACCAATCCTCACCCGAAAGGAACAACAAGAGAGGAAGCTTTGGAGAAAGAGAGGGAGATGAACACGAAGGCCAAAAGAATGAAGTTGGGACAGAATATGATAACGCCAAGTAGTGTCGTAAGCCTTTTCCAAGTAAAAAAAGATGGCAACAATGGAGGTCTTCACAGCAAAAGCAGTACAAACATAGACCTCCAAGTTCACCAGGACATCCGTAGTGCTGCGGTACTTGCGGAAACCAAACTGAGAAGGGAAGAGGTGGTGATAGTGTTCTAAGAACCACATCAGAGGAATGTTAACCATATGTTAAAAGAGTGTGCAGACACAACTTGTGAGGGTAATAGGGCAAAAGTTCTTAGGGAAAGTCCCCAGAGACCCTAGTTTGTGAACAGGAAGGACAACAGCATCGAGCCAGTCCTCAGGGACTGACGACGACTCCCAGATCCAATTATACAGACTCAGTAAATACCGAGACGTGCACGGAGGGAGATGACGAAGCTTCTCATAATGAATGCCATCAGAGCCCGCAGCCATAAAACCGCAGAGGGCCAGGGCAGACCGAAGTTCAGAGAGAGAGAGAGAGAGAAGAGATTGTTATAGGGAAGTTGGAGATGAGTACAGAAATCTAAAGGACGAGATTCAAGGACAGGTTTACGAAGAAGTAAAGACAGAGGAAGACGAGAACCAGAGCTAACAGAAGAAAATTGGGAACCCATTTCGGTAGCGACCTGCAACGGGTCTGCCACTAGAGTACCATGGAGGTGAAGGACTGGCAAGACATCGGGAACAATCTTACCCGCTATTTTGCGGATACACTTCCAGATCTGCGGCAGAGGAGTTTCGAACGTAATGGTGGAGACATAAGACATCCAACATTCATGTTTAGCCATACGGATGGCCCTACGGGCCACCGCACTCGCCTTCAAAACAAGAGAAAAGAATCGGCCGTCTGCCGGCGGCGGTGTCTCCCAGACCAACCTGTCCTCGCAAATTCGTATAGTCAATATTGACTTATTAAATACGTGCATAGGTGACATGCTAAACATAGTAGTTTACCTTGAAAAACTTCATAGAAAACACCGACCTTACCTAACCTTGTTAGTATGTTAAGATAGACATCTTATAGCTTCGTAATTACAATTGTTACTTAACCTATTATAGGTATAACCTATTATAGGTATAGGTTAAGTAATAATTGTAATTACGAAGCAATAAGGTGCTTATCTTAACATACTAACAAGGTTAGGTAAGGTCCGTGTTTTCTACGAAGCTTTTCAAGGTAAACTATTATGTTTAGTATATCACCTATGTACGTATTTAATAAGTCAATATTGACTCTACGAATTTGCGAGGACGGGTTGCCCAGACTTCATGCATACAGTGGACAGCCCGAGCACAATCTGCATTCCACCAGGGAACGCACTTCAGTGATCCCCGAGAAGAAGAGCGAGGAATAGGGTGGAGGGCAGCGTCGAAGATGATGTCATGAAAGAGGAGGAGAGGAAGAAGGGAGAGGTCAGAGAGAGCAGCACTGAAGGTAAATTAGGTTCCAGTCTGCCTTAGCAAACTGCCACCTAGGGAAGGAGAGGGGAGGGTGAAAAGAGAAAAAGGTAACAAGGATGAGGAAATGATCACTGCCATGGAGGTCATCAAGAACTCGCCACATGAAATCCAAGTAGAGACAATGAGCAGAGAGAAAGATCAAGACAGGAAAGGTTGCGAGTCTGAGAATCCAAATGAGTGGGTTCACCAGAATTCAGAAGAGACAGGGAAGAAGAGAGGATGAATGGATCAAGAAGACGACCCCGGGTGTTTGTCATAACATCACCCTAAAGGGTATGACGACAATTGAAATCACCCAGCAGGAGCACAGGCTCCGGCAAGTAGGTGTTTAAGATCGGGAAGAGAAAGCGGGACACTCGGGGAAGATAAATGGAACAAACCATGTACCATTTCCTCACAAAGATACGAGCAGCAAAACAATGGAGAGGCAATGGAAAAAGTAAGGAGACAAAGGAAACATCAGAGCGAATCAAGAGAGCAGAAGAGTTAGGAGCCCCAGCAATAGCTGGAGGGGGGGGGGGAGGGAGAGAGAGAAAGGAATAGCCATGGAAGCGACCAGGATGAGCACCAAGCATCAGCTCCTGGAGACAGACACAAATGGGCAAAAGCCGTGAAATTAGAAGTTGGAGTTCAAGGAAATTGGGATAATAACCACGAATGTTCCATTGAAGATTAGACATCGACAAGAAAAAGGACATCAACAGAGAACAACGAAGAAACAAATATGAAAAGGGAACAACACATTAAAGAAGTGCAGGATCAGAGTCAGTGAAGTCAGGGTTAGGGGGCATGGGTAAACTGAGTAAAGATGGAGGGAAGAGAGCCGGAGGACAGACCAGAGGTAGACGTGCAGGGACAGGAGGAGGAGGGACAACCAAGGGTCAAGGACAGCAGTAGGAGGGGCAGAAACCAGGGAGCGCACTTCAGCAAGGGCAGCAACCAAGGGGGAAGCCTCAGTTGCCAAAGAAACCTCCAAAGCAGGAACAGAAGGTGCAAACACCGAAACGGGAGGGGGATGGAACGAGAGTGTCCGAGGTAGGGGGCGAGGAAGAAAGCAAAGCCTTCTTACCCACCGGGGAGAAGGAAGGAGAGGAGCCAGGCTTTCACTTCTGACTCAAAGAGATAGGCGTCCCAGCAACAATGTACTGGGCAACAGATTCAAGCGTCTCAACAGGAGAAACAGAACGAGAGCAAACACGATGGCCGTTGTGAAAACGATGGACATCAGCCCGCACTGACAGGTGGCATGGAGAGCTAAGAGACGGAGGAGAAGGATGGGAAGAAGGATCGGAGGGAGAAGAAGAAGACACAGGAGACATGACAGACCGGGTAGAAAGAAGGGGAACTCCAGACAGAGCCATGAGGGGGGACCCTCCGGGACAGAACTCACAGGAACAGAAGAGGAGGCGGTGGGCGTGTCTGGGTCTAAGGCCTAGAAACGGTTGTGATACGGGAAGGACGAGGAGACAAAGAGCGCAGCACGCGAACATAAGAGACGTTAGCATAAGGTGGGAGACGGCGAACTTGGCGCCTCGCCTCAGGAAAAGACAAACGTTCCCAATGCTTCAAGCTGAGGACGGCTGTCTCAAGCTTGTAATGTAAACTCACGCGGGAGAAGGTAGGGTTGGCTTCACCGCAATTGAGGCAGCGAGCCTGGGGGAGAAGTGAACTCTGACTTGGCGTGACCTTCATCCCCACACACAGGACAGAGAGAGACAGTACCAGAGCAGTGGAGGGCTCCATGCCCGAACCTCCAGCACTTATTACAGAGCCTAGAAGAAGGAATGTACTCCTGGACGGAGCACCTGGCACCAGCAAGAATGACAGAGGGTAGAAGGGTTCTACTGAGGTTCTGAGCTGATTCTACTGAGGAGGGTTCAGAGGGTAGAAGGTAATCTTCACAACCCGAAGGGGTTGACGGCGACGACGACCACGAGGGGGGGACGAGTAAACGAGTTTACCTGGAGGACAGAATGGCCCTGGGCTTCGAACATATGCCGAATATCTTTGTGGTAGTCCTGGAGATTCCAAACACCGGTTGCAACATGGGGTGGGAGGAGAATAGTGCCAACACTGGCATTCAACCAAGCATTCTAGGAGACCCCGAACAGGGGTCTCGCCAAGGAAGAAGGAGCAGCAACAATACATGTACCAAGAAGGGAGGGGTTGAAGGTAACAGAGGCATCTACTGAATCAACAAGGTGCCTGTGGAGGAAAAATCGTCAGGAGGCATAGAATCAAGAGGGAGGAGATCAAAGTATTTGGCCCACGAAGTGGGACCAAACAAGGCTTGATACGCATCAGTACGGGAAGGAATCGAGCGAGTCATGGCGGCCATGGCGAGGACGGCGTTGCAAACCCCCCAGAGGGAGGAGGGTTAAAAGGTGCAATAATCACAACTAGAGACTGAGCCGTGCCAGGGAATGAGGCGGTCACCACTGGGGGCTTGGGGCTCGACCCAACCACAGAGGAGGGAGGGGAAGCTGTGGGGAATAGTCAGAAAGAACAAAGGAGGAGCATGGTCGGGACCCAATGCAGCGGGGGCTACAGAGCCCGGTCTTCCAACACAGGCCGACTGGGGCTTGGTCACCCACCCCACGAGCCTGAGAAGGTAAAAGAGGAGCAGTAATCGACAGAGATGAGAGAAAAGACATTCATTCACAAATGTGCCCCCACACCCACCACGGAGCTACAATTAGAGGCAGGACACCCAACAAGAGACATGTTGCCGATCTTGCTTGGGCCCTCTAGGGGTGCATCGTGAGTACACACCCCACAAACGCCACCTTAAGAACCATCAGTCCGTTGAGATCGGGTTCAGTGACGAAATGAGGATTGACAATAAAAGCTCTAGACATTAGGAACTACAGTTCTACGAGTGCAGGAGTATGCCTCCTCAAACACCCAGGCGTCAAAACCAAAGAAGGCCAAAAGAATGATCAAAACAGGCACAAGGTCAGCCGGAAATGACATTAAGAAAGGAGAAGACGGGGGAAAAAAATGAAACAAAAGGAAAAGTTGTCCAGCAAAATTGGTGAGGACAGCAGCAGGAATACAAGTCCACAAAAGGACAGAGGACTGTCCCAAGGAGCATCGCACTCCGGCAGCTGCCCACCAAGCTCCTTCACGGCACCAACGAGCTGGACAGGGAGAAGGAAAAAGTTCCATAGAGCATGGGCTATGGTGAGCCTGTAGTGGACTTACCTGGCACAGAAGAGAGGCTGTCTGCATTCAGCCTCTGGTGTGTTCTCATTTATATATTAATATATAGAAAAGTTCTATGTATAGTTAGGTGTAGGTTAGGTTAGGTGTTTAGATTCTGTTGGCAATTATGTGTATTTGAAATATGTGGGTGAAGAATTTACAGCGTTGTGGTTCGAACAGAGGTCGTCAGGAAAGCATTGTTCGAGAAATGATCGAATATCATCAGTTGTGAGTTGCGTGTAAACCGTTTTCAGTCCGTCCTCCAAACAAAGACCCAAAAGTGATTCCATGCACCCGCCAAACCCCCTGTTTATGAATGAAAAACGGTTTACACATGACTCACAACTGATGACGTTCAAATACTTGCGGAACAAGTGCTTCACTGACGAATTTTGTTCAAACCACAACGCTGTAAATGCTTCACCCGCATATTACAAATACAAATAATCTCCAACAGAACCTAAATACCTAACCTAACCTATGCACAATATGCTATTATAATATTAATTTATATTTGAGAAAATTCCTGTTTAGAATGAACTGCATGTTAAAATTGTTGAATGCGTCTGTGGGGTCGACCACTGGATGGAATGGACTCGAGTCAAGGACGGATTGCCTCACAAGCAATTTCTGCGGGGTTCGAGTTCTGGCCAGGGAGGATTTGTCTGGGCGTCAGTCCCCTAACTATTAGCCTTTGTTCACCCAGCTGTAAGTGGGTACAGCGTTGTTGACTGATTGGCAGGTCGTGTCCTAGGGAAAACTGTTGGGTAAGGCTTACCAAGAGCTATGAGAAAGGAAAGTTCTCAGCCTGCTAACATGAATCATAAGCTATCTGTTCCTGTACTCACATGTGTTCAAAAATACTGACTCTGTGCCCTATTGGCTCGCCTCATCCCAGATCACGTTACCAAGCTGGCGTGTCTCCACCCCGATAAATCAATTTTAAAAAGAAAACTGTAGTTCAGTGGATCCTGTCTCTCCTTATATATAGGCACCATATTATCAATTTTCCAAATTTCAGGTACTGTAGTTCCCGTATTTTTAGCGAGGCATTGAAGAATATAGCAAAAGAGGTCCATACAATGCTAGCAGATGCCCTTCTTAGGACCCATACCGAGAGGTTGTCAGGGTCGGTAGCGTCCACCTCCTCTAATTGTTTCCTTACTTCCTCTGGTGTCACTTCTATTTCCATCTTTCATTCTTCTGGTCGTGTGTGTTCTATTAGAAATTGTAGGTCTAGAAGCAGCTCTGGTTCCATATTCAAATGTTCCTGGAAGTTTGTAATTTTCTTTGCACACTTCCATGTTATTTTCTGTGCATCCGTGCATATGCTAATGAACACACATGCGCGAGCCCTAATGAATAATATGTATAATACGGCATCATGTGAACTAAACATGTAACGATAATTGAACAGTGAACTTAAACAGTTCCTGAGTGCCTGACCGTTGGCTTTCTGATGATGTAAGCAAGCCACAAGATAAGAACACCTCGTAACAGCTCAACGGCATTATAACAGATATTCACCAAGGAAAACAACAATGGGATTTCAATAGAGATCAAATGTTTTAGCAAGAGAGCAGGAGTGAGGTGGAAGAGAGGCAGTCTGAGCGTGGACTGAAGGGAGACTTCAGAGCCGGGCTGGACGGTATGATTTTGATCGTTTCCTCCAGAGGAAGCTAGTTTATTGTGCACCCAATACCCATCCTGTGGGCGGTAGTGCAAACAAAAGTACAGACGATGAGTCACAATAACGTGGCTGAAGATATGAAGACCAAACCACACACCAGAAGGTGATGAGGCGACGGCGTTTCGGTCCGTCCTGGAGCAATATCAAGTCCATTGTGACATTATCAAGAAAATCGACTTGATAATGGTCCGAGAAAGACCGAAAGTTCGTCGTCGTCTTATCTTCTGGTGTGTGGGTTAGTCTTCAAAAGAGTACTGTATTACACAGTGGAGATTTTCACATCAACAATTCCATCAACCTGTTCACCGTATATGATAATTATAATGTCAGCTAGCTAAATAAAATTCATTACAATACCTATGTATTTACAATAGATATACAGTAATGGTAGGTCTTAATATATAATAATTTTTAGATATGGGGATATTTACAGGATCACAGAAAAGCTGCTGATTATTGTAAAATTATTAGTCCTCACACTACCCAGACCATTCATAATCTTGTACACGTCATCTATCTTCTAGTAGCGAAATATGGACACAGTGAAAGGATTCCAGTTATTTTATCATTTGTAATAAGATGGTTTGTCATTTCGTGCAGCGTGAGTTTAGCTTTATCTCTATATACCTAATTTTTGTCAGTCCCAAGATGTAATGCTCTTATATTAAGAGTGTTAAGGGAAACCAGCAAAGGTCAGTGTAAGTGCACTCTGCCCTTGTTCAGGACATCATATCTATGAGAAATCAGTTGGAGGCATGAGCAGGATTCGAACCTGCAACCCTTATACTCCCAAGCACCCGCCTTGAACCACTGGACCACAGTATGTTATAAATAATGTAACCTGGAATTCAACTGAATCCACAAGAGGTGTTGAGGATTCGAGACGATGCGAAGATACGCGACACGTTTCTGTCTTATGCAAGACAGAAGTGGTTGGGCAAGTTTCCTTCCACCTAATGCAACTGTTCGTCTAACAGTAACTAAGTACCCGAGAGTTAGTCAACTGTTGTGATGTTGCATCCTGAGAAGTCAATTCAACCTTTGGGATAGGAGGGGGGGGGTTGTTGAACCTTGTACCAGTATAATGTGTACATAAACAGGCTGCCTGTCCCCCGACAAAACAATTATAATTACCGTGGGGGTGGACGGGCCGACCCTGGACACGGGGCGGGATTGGGTGATAGCCAGCTTGTGGACGGAACCACCCACTCATCCGTCGCAAACCGGAGTCTGTTGCTCTTGCGTCACGCCCTTGCGTCACGCCCTGGGGAGTTGAAGTGATGGGTGGCGCGTCATGCGTGAGGCTCCGTCGGTCACAGTAGTGTCACCCTCACACTGGGGGAACTCTCGGGTGTTCCACTAGCAGTGTTGCATCCTCTCGCGCACGCTGTGTAACACCGAGTCACGCTCTATACAGTCCCACCGGATCTCCGAGCTCACTATCTGTACCTTTTTCACCGTGTTGAGAAACAGGTTTCCTACATGCAAGTCACTGAGGAAGAACAACACTGTCCATGACAACATGTGCATGAAGCATCGCGCAATAACTATCCACCGAAGCATTCTCGTCACCATGACGGTAGCCGGCAGGTTTTCTTTCCTACTATCCAGTTCATATATTCTGCTGCACGTTGGGTAGTTCCGGTCCAACACTGCGTCTACCACCTACCTCCCTCCCTTCCTCTGCTGCTACCAACATCTAACTATACCTCTCCGAGCACAGTCCTACATATAGGCCTAGCTGGTCTATAATTATAATTCTCGGCACACCTCTGGAGTTTGGACCAGTGTTCCAGTACACCTGCATGTCCTGGACCAGGTGGTGGTGGTGGTGGCAACCGTCACTGATGACAAGGAGCGTCACATTAGTAGTTACATGACTGGGAGCTGGCGCCGAGGGCCCCGGGACTCAAGCCAACGACACCAGTGCCTATTGGGACTGGCGCCGAGGGCCCCGGGACCCAAGCCAACGACACCAGTGCCTGTTGGGACTGGCGCCGAGGGCCCCGGGACCCAAGCCAACGACACCAGTGCCTGTTGGGACTGGCGCCGAGGGCACCGGGACCTAAGCCAATGACACCAGTGCCTGTTGGGACTGGCGCCGAGGGCCCCGGGGCTCAAGCCAATGACACCAGTGCCTGTTGGGACTGGCGCCGAGGGCCTGGGGCTCAAGCAACGACGCCAGTGCCTGTTGGGGCTGGCGCCGAGGGCCCCGGGGCTCAAGCCAATGACACCAGTGAATGTTGGGGCTGGCGCCGAGGGGCCCGGGGCTCAAGCCAATGACACCAGTGCCTGTTGGGACTGGCGCCGAGGGCCCCGGGACCTAAGCCAATGACACCAGTGCC
This sequence comes from Procambarus virginalis, assembly GCA_020271785.1. Classification (NCBI taxonomy): domain Eukaryota; kingdom Metazoa; phylum Arthropoda; class Malacostraca; order Decapoda; family Cambaridae; genus Procambarus; species Procambarus virginalis. The sequence continues at coordinate 10,335,493 of WNGS01009631.1, forward strand.
TACTGGGACTGGCGCCGAGGACCCCGGGGCTCAAGCCAATGACACCAGTGCCTTTTGGGACTGGCGCCGAGGGCCCCGGGGCTCAAGCCACGACGCCAGGCTGTTGAGGCTGGCACCAAGGGCCCCGGGCTCAATAAGGCAACGACGCCAGTGCCTCAAGCCAACGACACGTCCAGTGCCTGTCTCACTGCTAGATGCACCATCAACTTGAAAGAGCTTGGAATTTATCTTGTCGCGTTGATGATGCAAGTCTAAATGTTAANAAAGACTCAACGTCTGCCGGCGCGATGTCTCTTCAGGCTGCACGCTACAGCGAACAGCCCGAGTACAGTCCAATTCCACCAGGGAACGCACTTCCGCGTTCCCCGAGAGGAAGAGCGAGGAATAGAGTGGAGGCAGCATCAAAGACAGGTCATGAAAAAGAAGGAGGCGCGAGGGAGAGGCAAAACGGAAGGTCGGAAATAGTAGCACGGAGAGTAAAGAGGCGCCAGTCAGCCTCGGCAAACCGCCACCTAGGGAAGGAGAGAGGAGGCGAAAAGAGAAAAAGAAACAAGGATAGGAAATGGTCACTGCATGGAGGTCATCAAGGACCGCCACCCGAAATCTAAGGAAAGGGATGACGAGCACAGAGAAAGATCGAGACAAGAAAGGGAGCGAGTCCGGAGTCCAAATGAGTGGGCTCCCCAGAATAAGAAGGGACAGGGAAGAAGAGAGGATGAAAGGTTCAAGGAGGCGACCCCGGGTGTTTGTCAGCACATCACCCAAGGGCATGACGACAATTGAAATCACCCAGCAGGAGCACAGGCTCCGGCAAGGAGTTTAGGAGGTGTTAAGATCGGGAAGAGAAAGTGGGACAGGGGGGAGAGATAATGGAACAAACCGTGTACCACCTACGTACAAAGACACGGGCGGCAGAACAGTGGAGAGGCGAGGAAAAAGTAAGGGGACAAAGGGAACATCGGAGCGAATCAAGAGAGCAGAAGAATTATGGACCCCAGCTGTCGCTGGGGGGGGGGGGGGAGAGAAAAGAATAGCCACGGAAGCGACCTGGACGAGCACCAAGCATCGGCTCCTGGAGACAGACACAAAGGGGCGAAAACTGTGAAATGAGAAGTTGGAGGTCAAGGAAATTGGCGTAAAATCCACGGATGTTCCATTGAAGAAAAGACATCAGCAAAGAGAGAGAGGAGAGTAACAGAGAGTGAAGAAGAAACAAGATGAAGAAGGAACACAGCACGCTAAAAAAACGCAGAGTCAGGAGTAGGGTCAGCAAGTTAGGGTAGGGGCATGGGTAAACTGAGTAAAGAAGGAGGAAAGAAGCGGGAGGACGGACCAGAGTGGACGAGCAGGTCTGGAGGAGAAGGAAGGGGAGGAGGGGGGGCAGAAAGAGGGAGCGCACCTCAGCAAGGGCAGTAACCGAGATGGAACCAGGGGCTAAAGAAACCCCACAGTAGGAACAGGGGGCTCCACCACCGAAGGGGAGGAGAAGGAACGATAGAATCAGAGATAGGGGGTGAAGAAGAAAGCAAAGCTTTCTTACCGACAGGGGGGAGGAAGGAGAGGAGCCAGGTTTCCGCTTCTGACTCAAAGATACAGGCGTCCCAGCAGCATGTACTGGGCAACAGACTCCAGCGTCTCGATAGGAGAAGAAGAGAGCGAGAGCGAACAACACAACCATCAGAAGAGCGATGGACGTCGGCCCGCACAGTCAGGCGGCGTGGAGAGCCAAGAGACAGAGGGGAATGACGGGAAGGAGGACTAGAGGGAGAGGAGAAAGAAGACACAGGAGACGTGACAGACTGGGTAGAAAGAAGGGGAACCCCAGACAGAGAACCAGGAGGGGGACCTTTCGGAACAGAACGGAGGGAAACAGGGGAGGTGGTGGTGGGCGTGTCCGGGTCTAAGGCTCGGAAACGGTTGTGAGACCGAGGAAGGTGGGAAGGACGAGGAGAGGAAGAGCGCACCACGCGAGCATAGGAGACACCAGCGAAAGAGGGGAGACGATGAACCTGGCGCCGAGTCTCAGGAAAAGACAAACGGTCTCGGTGCTTCAAGCTGAGGACAGCCGCCTCAAGTTTGTAACGAATACACGCACGGGAGAAGGTAGGTTGGGCCTCACTGCAATTGAGGCAGCGGGCCTAGGGAGAAGTGCACTCCAACTTAGAGTGACCCTCGCTTCCACACAGGGGACCGAGAGAGACAGGACTAGAGCATTTGAGGGTACCATGCCCAAACCTCCAGCACTTACCGCAGAGCCTCGGAGAGGGAATATATTCCTAAACGGAGCATCTGACACCAGCAAGAATGACAGAGGGAGGAAGGGACCTACCATCAAAGGTAACCTTCACAACCCTAAGGGGCAGACGGCGATGACCACGAGGGGGACGAGTAAATGTATCCACCTGGAGTACAGAATGACCCTGGGCCTCGAGGATATGCTTGATATCCTCGCGGCAGTCCTTGAGATCCCTAACACCGGTCGCAACATGGTGCGGGAGGAGAACAATGTCAACACTGGCATTCAATCGAGTATTCTTCGAGACCTGAACAGGGGTCTCGCCAAGGCAGGATAAGGCGGCCAAGCGGGTGGCCGCATCCTGAGAAGGAGCAGCAACGACACGGGTACCAAGACGAGTGGGGTTGAAGGTGACAGAGGCATCCACGGAATCGACAAGATGCCTATGAAGGGAAAAATCATCAGGAGGAGTTGAATCCAAAGGTAGGAGGTCAAAGTACTTAGTCCACGTATCAGGACCAAACAAAGCATGGAACGAAGTAGGATGGGAAGGGAGCATACGAGAGCGGTCGTGGCGGGGACGGCGATGAGAACCCTTAGAAAGAGACGGTTCGAAAGGTGTAGTAGTCACAAGAAGGGATTGAGCCGTGCAAGGGGACGAGACAGTCACCACAGCAGGCTTGGGGCTCGACCCAACCACAGAGGAGGGAGGGGAGCAGGGAGGAAGAGTCCGGTGTGGGCCTAAACCGGGTCCTGTAGCAGGGGCTACAGATCCCGGTCTTCCAGGACGGTTCGTCTCAGGGGCCTGGTTGTGGGGAAAACCGGACTCCAATAACTAATAACTTGTTTGGGTTCTGAGACCCAGTAATTAATAATTAAATAAATATATATATATACTTCGATAGCTATGAAGGACCACACTTTTTGAGAAAAGTGGAAAACAAAGAGACAATGGAAAAAACTGATCCTAGGAACTAGTGTCCTATGGATCTTGGTAAAACTGTAATGCTTATATGAATGGAGTCAAATTAACTACACAAAATTGGGGAGTTACATGCTAAAAGATTAATACATCCCTAGCATTATTCTGGTGCTGGTTCTTCACCAGAGTAAATCAAATGTGAAAATCAATAAATGTAGGATACATAATATTGATGGAGGTAAATGCACCTCAATATACTACTGAAATGTTGAACAGCATCAGTAAATCAAAGGGTTAGTAATTGATCTATTTAGATCACTACTGTAACTATGGAGTTATTGCTACTGATGGAAAAATGGACAGCTTAGCTGTGAAACTAAGGAGTAGTCGGTTGCTACGCTCCACCGACGACGTGTTGCATAGAGTAAATTGTTGCACAGAACGGTGGGGAAGCCTAGCACCTCGGTTGAAGTCACCTTGGTACTGAAAGGCAATTACATTGTAGACATCTTCTACATATAGGTAATTACATTTACATCTTAAATCATGAGGATGACGGTAGTAAATTATCAGCTAATGTCTGAACAATTTGTATCATAGAAATAAACTGATAATCATCTAATTAGATGGTAAATTTAATTAAGACACGTACTAGCTTTTGTTGGTTTGCATTCGGCCTAACGACTGCTAGCCTAAATGTTAATAGTGGCCACATAATAACAAAAAGGGTAAACTTAGCGGCCGAGCCTCGTGTCGTTGATGTGAAGACTTGAGCAACTCTTCGTCCTCCAGCTGCTGCTTGAAAGACGTTGACTCTGGAGATGCTCGTATAATAGTCTATGACACGGCTATGTTGTGCCAGATAACGTGGCACCGCTCAACTGATCGTGGGAGCGAAATAAATAGGTCAAGCACAGTTCTGCTACACGCTGTCAATGGCGTCCGTGCTCTCGTGTCGAGTCAAGTGACGCTCTCCCTTCTTCCTCCTGCTCCTTATTGCGCATGCGCGGCTTTCGAGCGTAAATGAATATGTATTTATCGCAATTGACTAAGGAAGGAAGAGGTAATAACAAGTATTAATATCACATTAAATTCTTCTGTGATAAAATAGAAGTTCTAGTAACATAAATTGGCTTACTAAAAGTTGTGCAGCCAATCGAGGAAATTAAAGTAAATCATTTACATCAAAGTAATTTCCTCTAGAATGTTTAAATGTTAGTTAAATAAGGGAGCTCAGTAAGTAATAGTATACTACGAAATCAAACTTAACTATTTTTAGTAAAGGAAATGATAAACTGGACTCTTGTTATAAATTACTAAATGTGGAGAAAATTCATGTTGCTGCCTGTTGTTCCTCACGTACTAGGAAGAATTTGGCAATGAATAAATCATGAAATGATTAAATCTATAAGTTAGTAATTTTAGTAACTACTTTGGTTAATTCAAAGGTGTATAAATACAATGATGTATAAAACTGTTGGTTATTTCCAACATAACTCCGGGGAGAGAAAACTCGGGTCGTAGTTCAGGTATTAGTACTAACGTACACCTGTTTCTCTATCCTGAAGTTATATTCATGGGTTAGTAGGTTAGTACGTACCTAACGAATGTCCCGAATCTGTGGTAGATGACTAAGTCAACATGGGGACGTAAATAAACATTGAAAATTATTGAATAATTCCTTTGTAAGATACAGAAGGATATTAACAAAAATAATTATGAATAGTTGATCATTTAAGATTAAGGAGACCTCATCAATACAGTGAGGCTACTGTCCAAGGTCACTATGACTCGTAACTAATTACTGGACATCAACTCATCACTGCATCAGTATGGTCACCTCAAGTTTAAATGATAAGTTATCTACTCTTGAATAGAATCAAAATATTGTTTAAGTTTCTGTTTGCAGTTCTGAGCAGCGACTCTTGATGGTCTTGTGCTCGGTTGAGTAGAATCATTGTTCTCTGAAACTTGGGTTACAGGTATATCTGTAGAACACTCGTGTTCTGCTAACTCTAAAGGTACTAATTTCTCTAGTGTTTTCAAGGTAGTAGTGCCTCGACACTGAACTTTAACAATTCGTAATACACCATGGCGGTCAGGATGGATATCAACAATTTTACCTATAGGCCAATCTGACCTGGGTCCATCACTGTCTACTAGGACAAGATCACCTGGTTTAAGTTGAACTTTATTGTATGGGCTTGCAGCTCCATAATGATATTCTCTTAAAGCAGTTAAATATTCACGTGTCCAGACCTCATTCCACTTCTCTATTACTCTTGAAAGGTGTCTATAACTCTCCACCAAGTCACTTGCTTTGACACACGAAGGGTCAGCTGGATCCTCGTCTCCTAGAGATATTAGAGGGCTCAGAAGACCACCATGAATCAAATGAGAGGGGCTTAGGGGTTCTTTGGGAGAAATCTTCTGTTAAGTAGGTTAGAGGTCTGTTGTTGACTCGTGCTTCAATTTCCACGACAAGGGTCTGTAACTCGGTGAGATTATTTTCTGCCTGTGTAAGGTTTTTCTTAGGCATTTCTTAACAGTTCCCACCATTCTTTCGTAAAAACCGCCATGCCATGGTGCTCTTGGAGGAATAAATTTCCAATAGCATTGTCTCTGTTTGAGCACAGAGTGTACTTCTGGATGGTTCCATATTTCTTGTAAGCAAGCTTCTCCTGCCACGAAGTTAGATCCATTATCCGAGATCATTAATTTGGGCAAGATCTTCGTGCAGCAAATCTGCGAAAGGCTTGCAGAAAGGCTTCTGCACTCATGTCAGAAGTGACTTCTAAATGTACTCCGCGTGTGGTAGCACACGTGAAAAGGCAAATGTAGGCTTTCACTGGAATCTTGTCCGGTGTGCCTGTTAAAATTAGTGCTCCTGTATAGTCGACACCTGTGGTTTCAAAGGGACGAAGGTGAACGACTCGCTCCTTAGGTAGGGGCGGTGGACCTGGATAAGGACACACTCGAGCATCATATCTCTTGCAGATTATACAAGACTTGATTAAAGATTTAACAGTTTGGCGACCTTGGGGAAGCCAAAAACGTTGTCTGATTTCAGTAAGAGTATCTAATACTCCACCATGCAATGTATTATGCTCATGGTAATGTAAAACTATGAGTTTAGTAATGATGTGGTGACGTGGAAGAAGTATAGGATTCTTCGTATCTAAATTTATTTCTGCATGAAGCAGACGTCCGCCGCATCTCAAAATGTTATAATGTCTGAGTCAAGCCAATACCCAGAGACTTACTCAACCTTTCTGGGAGATGTTCATATTCCTTCCCATAAGTCTCTTGTTGAGCTTGTTTGACCCAATATTTGATGGAACTAGGAAATCGATACTTGATCCCCATCTTGTTGATGAAATCAAATACATTTCTGTAACTCTTAGTAATTTGCTTAAACTGGAATAGCGATGAGGATTGATAGCTAAAATTCGAGGGGGTTCTGGATCCACAACAGGGGTAGTGATATTGGTCACAATGACTTGCGGCTTCTGTGGGGCCACTGACCACTAACTAGCCATTGGGGTCCATTAAACCACATCTCGGTTTAACTAATTGCTTTAAAGTCAAACCTCTGGATAAATAGTCAGCTGGATTGTCCTTGGTTGGGACATGTCTTAATTATAACCAGCAGACAATTCACGAATTTCCTTACTCGATTGCTGACATAGGGAGTTTTGTTGTTGTCATTTTTACCCACTGCAATACTGCTTCATTGTCCGACCACACTACTATTTCACCAAGGTGAACATTACTGAGGGTTTGATCAGGCAATGGGCCAGTCTTACACCTACTAATAAGGCAGTTAATTCCATTTGGGGTAGTGACCTCCTTTTAATCGGGCTACCTTGCCTTAGATGTAAGCAAAAATGATTGTTGAGTATTAACTAGATAGGCTACTGAGCCATACGCTTTGCCTGAAGCATCGCAGAATACATGTAAATTTGTGGGTGAATTTAGTCCTAAGGTATTTCGAGGAAACTGTAGAATACTAAGTTTGTTGTAATCAGGAATCAACTGCTGCCATTTTCTTGGAGATCCTCCGGCAACGTTTCATCCCACCTCAAATTCCTTTGCCAGCACTCCTGCATAAGGAGTTTACCCTTAATTAGAATAGGACTGAGTAGGCCTAAAGGGTCAAATGGCTTGCTGACATGGGAGAGTAGTTTTCTCATGGTTAGAGGTGAATGTTTGATCTCCACTGACTTGATATTCAATTTGTCTGTGGAAGTATTCCACTCCATACCTAAGACTTTCAATTTATGAGGTACCTTATAATCTGGGAATTCTTCCTCGATTATTTGGTTGAGTGTTTATTATTGGAGGCCCACGACTGTAGGGGCATGTTAGCTCCCAAAAGTTCACGATTAGCCTCATGGTAGATTTCCACTAGTTTATTCTCATTAGTGGTACCTTGAAAATTGTCAACATATAAATTGTTGCTAATCTCAGTCTTGTAGGGGCTATTAGACTCTTGAGATGTGTATCCAGAGTAGCCTGGAGTAAGAATGGTGAAGATGTCGCTCCACAGTACTGAGGCAAATCTATAAGTAATGATTTCACTATTAGGATCCTGTGGATCTTTCACCATAGAAATTTAGTAAAATTACGATCCGTCTCTTGTAAGCCTACTCTTAAAAAGGCCTTACTAATGTCGGCCGTATAGGCAAAAACACCAGAGCGAAATCGTAATAAGACATCTTGTAGTCTTTGGGTTAGGCTAGGTCCAGTTTGTAGACAATCATTTAGTGACACGCTGTCTGCCTTAATTTGGCACTACAATTAAATACAATCCTGATTGGTGTGTAACTGAATCTTCAGGACAGCATGATGTGAAAATAAATGGCCTGTCTTATGGTTGTCTTCTTAACAACTTCTATAAATTTGTTAGCAAGTGTTGCTGTATNACCTACCTTGAGGATACCTTGAGGTGCTTCCGGGGCTTATCGTCCCCGCGGCCCGGTCATCGACCAGGCCTCCTGGTTGCTGGACTGATCAACCAGGCTGTTGGACGCGGCTGCTCGCAGCCTGACGTATGAGTCACAGCCTGGTTGATCAGGTATCCTTTGGAGGTGCTTATCCAGTTCTCTCTTGAACACTGTGAGGGGTTTGCCAGTTATGTCCCTTATGTGTAGTGGAAGCGTGTTGAACAGTCTCGGGCCTCTGATGTTGATAGAGTTCTCTCTCAGAGTACCAGTTGCACCTCTGCTTTTCAACGGGGGTATTCTGCACATCCTGCCATGTCTTCTGGTCTCATGTGATGTTATTTCTGTGTGCAGGTTTGGGACCAGCCCTCTAATATTTTCCACGTGTAAATTATTATGTATCTCTCCCGCCTGCGCTCAAGGGAATACAGATTTAGGCTCTTTAGTCGGTCCCAATAGTTTAGATGTTTTACCGAGTGGATTCTAGCAGTAAAGGATCTCTGCACGCTCTCCAGGTCAGCAATTTCACCCGCAGTGAAAGGGGCTGTCATTGTGCAGCAGTACTCCACTCTAGAGAGCACAAGCGTTTTGAAAAGTGTCATCATCGGTATAGCATCTCTAGTGTGAAAAGTTCTTGTTATCCAACCTGTCATTTTTCTTGCAGTTGTGACGGCTACTTTATTGTGTTCTTTAAAGGTAAGGTCTTCCGACATGAGTACACCCAGATCCTTTACATTGCCTTTTCGTTCTATTATGATTTGCCTGAGTTTTGTACGTGGTTTCCGTTTTTATATTTTCATTTTTTCCATAGCGCATGAGCTGGAACTTGTCTTCGTTAAACACCATATTATTTTCTGTAGCCCATAGAAAGACCTGATCTACATCTGACTGGAGGTTCGCCGTGTCCTCTATGTTGCCTACTCTCATGAAGATCCTAGTGTCATCTGCAAAGGATGATACAGTGCTATAGGTTGTGCTCTTGTCTATGTCCGATATGAGGATGAGAAAAAGTACTGGAGCAAGCACAGTACCCTGGGGGACTGAGCTCTTAACGGTTGACGGGTTGGATTTTATTTTGTTGACTATTACACATTGGGTTCTGTTGGTCAGGAAATTGTAGATCCATCTGCCTACTTTTCCGGTAATTCCTTTTGAGCGCATTTTATGGGCAATAACACCATGGTCACATTTATCAAAAGCTTTTGCGAAATCTGTGTAAATTACATCAGCGTTTTGTTTGTCTTCCATAGCATCTAATGCCATATCATAGTGGTCCAGCAACTGCGACAGGCAAGAGCGCCCTGTTCTGAAACCATGTTGTCCGGGGTTATGGAGATGCTGTGATTCCATGTATTTTGTGATCTTACTTCTTAGCACTCTCTCAAAAATTTTTATGATGTGCGATGTTAGTGCTATCGGTCTGTAATTTTTTGCCTCTGCCTTATTTCCTCCTTTATGAAGTGGTGCTATCTCTGCTGTTTTTAGTATATCAGGAATAACGCCAGTATCTAGGCTTTGTCTCCACAGAATGTGAAGGGCCTGCGATAGTGGTTTTTTACAGTTCTTGATGAATATGGAGTTCCAAGAATCCGGGCCTGGTGCGGAGTGCATAGGCATACTGTTTATGGCTTCTTCAAAATCCAGTGGGGATAGGGTGACGTCTGATATATGATTTGATGTTGGTATCATATCCATGAAAAATTCATTTGGGTTATCGATCTTTAGTGCGTTTAATGGCTCGCTGAAACAGAGTCGTATTGCTTCCTCAGTAGCTCGCTCATTTCTTTGTTGTCATCGGTGAAAGTTCCATCTTCCTTTCGCAGGGGCCCGATACTAGATGTGGTTTTTGATCTTGATTTTGCATAGGAGAAAAAATATTTCGGGTTTCTCTCTATTTCACTGATGGCCTCTTGCTCTCTTTCCCTCTCCTGCGTTTTGTATGATTCTTGTAGCTTGAGTTCAATTTTTCCTATTTCGCTACCTAACCTTCTTCGCCGTTCCTGAGATAGGGTGCGACTCTCAAGTTGTACCGCGATTCGTTTTCTTCGCCTATATAGGGAACGACGTTCTCGTTCCAATCTGCATCTCTTCCTCTTTTTTCTTAGGGGGATGCGGTTTGTACATATTTCTTGTGCTACTGAGCTTATTTTTTCCAGGCACTGGTTCAGGTTCGCATTTCCTAGCTGTTCTTCCCAGTTTATTTCTGTGAAGTCCTGGTTTATTTGCTCCCAGTTTATCTGTTTATTATTGAAGTTGAATTTGCTGAAATCTCCTCCACCGGGAATCTGGACTGGTTTTGAAGGTCTATTCCCCATGGTTGTCATAACTTCAATTAAGTTGTGATCTGAGTAACAGGTATTTGTAATCATTATGTTCCTGATCAATTCATCATTATTAGTGAAAATGAGGTCCAGCGTGTTCTCCTTCCTGGTTGGTTCTACTATTTGCTGGTTTAAGGCAAACCTGTCGCACATCCGTAGCAGGTCATTTGCATGTGCCTGTTCATTAAGGCTACTTCCTGGTATTCTTTCTGATATTACTGTATTAGCCAGGTGCTTCCATTTCAGGTGCCGTAGGTTGAAGTCCCCAAGCAGGATGATGTTCGGAGCTGGATTTGTGAGGTTTTCCAAGCAGTGTTCTACTTTCATTAGTTGGTCTTTAAACTGCTGAGGGTTTGCCTCCGGTGATTTATATACAAGGACAATAACTACATTTAGAATCTCTATTTTGATTATCAGCACTTCCACCATATCATTTGAGGTGCGCACTGACACCACGCACATCAGTCACGAACTGAGGTCATGGGCAGCCGGCTTGCCTGAGCTGACTCCCGCTTCCCCTTTTTGTGGGAGGGGAGGGGGGCCACTAACAAGCCGGTGTGCTAATGAGCCGGCGCACTAACGAGCCAGCGCACTAACGAGCCAGCGCACTAACGAGCCAGCGCACTAACGAGCCAGCGCACTAACGAGCCAGCGCACTAACGAGCCAGCGCACTAACGAGCCAGCACACTAACGAGCCAGCGCACTAGTTGGATGATGATTTTTGTTTGTTTTCTTTTGAGGGGAGTTCTTTGGGTCTGTTTGGACATAGGTTGCAATTTTTACTAGTTGGGATTTTGTACTGGATTTTGTCATGTCTGCCATCGCCCTCCCCGGTCGATGGTAAACTTGACATTCTAAATGTAGAGTTCTCATAATGGCCATTGCTCCCTGTGCCTCTCTGAGGGGACAATGTTCTGGCTCGTGGTCCCCGGTAGGCGCAGAACTCCCGGGACTGATGACACCAAACTAATATGGCACATGTCAGTTTGCATAGCTTCAGAGATCTGATAGGGTTCCCCCACAGAAATCTTATCAGAACTATAACTCACTATCTTCAGACAACACACACAGCTATGTTAATTAATCTTGTTTGAGGAGCTGTTCGCTTGAGACAGTTAAGTAAGTCCCAGCTGTGTCTGGGTACAAGTGACAGGATGAACAACCCCGCGAGTTTTCTTCCTATTGGGGAGTGTTGTACATGCTGCTATGGCGGTGTGTCCACTCACAAGATGAGTGGCGCTGCCCAATAAACTCGCCCCTCGGGGGAAAAATTTAAAAAAATTAACAGGACCTAGTCTATAGAACTCACTCCCTAACGAATTAAACAGCTGTCCAACTTATGTCTTGGACACTAACCAAAATTCTCATGATATGTACTGTTCACACAATAAAATAAAGTGGGATATTTCTTTGATGGTGAGGCTATTGTTGACCGAGCAGGAGGTGACTGACCTGTTTGGGCAGCTGGCCGCGCACGACCTGGTTGTAACATCCCCGGTTAAGTAATCATCAGCTGTTGGGGTGCCGAAGCCCAACTGCAGGAACCTGGAACAACAATGATTAATATTACTGTATTAAATGGGAGGGATCATTACTGTATTAAATGTATTAATGGGGGAACCATCAACGAGCCACCAGCTTCCTGTTCTCGTCGAGGCCACTAGGGTTAGTGGCCTCAGGTAGATCAGGTAAATTAACTTCTATTTCTTTTACTCAGTTAAGCACTCCTGTTAAACTACTTAACTAAGTAAGAGCTTTTCCTTCCCATAGTTCATATGGGAAGGAAAGTTTATCCACTAGTTGCGAACAGAGACGTACAGATAAAGTTTGGCGCCTAGTCAATCCTCCCCGGCCAGGATACGAACCTGGGTCAAACTGCCCGCGAGGCATTGTGAGAGTGTTACCACTGTGTAACGGAGGACCATCTGCTGGGTGGTCACACTGATGGTGTGCTGTCATGCTGGGTGGTCACACTGATGTTGTGGTGTCATGCTGGGTGGTCACACTGATGGTGTACCGTCATGCTGGGTGGTCACACTGATGTTGTGGTGTCATGCTGGGTGGTCACACTGATGTTGTGGTGTCATGCTGGGTGGTCACACTGATGGTGTACCGTCATGCTGGGTGGTCACACTGATGGTGTGCTGTCATGCTGGGTGGTCACACTGATGGTGTACCGTCATGCTGGGTGGTCACACTGATGGTGTGCCGTCATGCTGGGTGGTCACACTGATGGTGTGCCGTCATGCTGGGTGGTCACACTGATGGTGTGCTGTCATGCTGGGTGGTCACACTGATGGTGTACCGTCATGCTGGGTGGTCACACTGATGGTGTGGTGTCATGCTGGGTGGTCACACTGATGGTGTACCGTCATGCTGGGTGGTCACACTGATGGTGTACCGTCATGCTGGGTGGTCACACTGATGGTGTGCCGTCATGCTGGGTGGTCACACTGATGGTGTACCGTCATGCTGGGTGGTCACACTGATGGTGTGCTGTCATGCTGGGTGGTCACACTGATGGTGTACCGTCATGCTGGGTGGTCACACTGATGGTGTACCGTCATGCTGGGTGGTCACACATTGATGGTGTGCTGTCATGCTGGGTGGTCACACTGATGGTGTACCGTCATGCTGGGTGGTCACACTGATGGTGTGCCGTCATGCTGGGTGGTCACACTGATGGTGTGCTGGGTGGTCACACTGATGGTGTGGTGTCATGCTGGGTGGTCGCACTGATGGTGTACCGTCATGCTGGGTGGTCACACTGATGGTGTACCGTCATGCTGGGTGGTCACACTGATGGTGTGCCGTCATGCTGGGTGGTCACACTGATGGTGTACCGTCATGCTGGGTGGTCACACTGATGGTGTACCGTCATGCTGGGTGGTCACACTGATGTTAACTGCTGGTATGGTTAGGTTACCTGTCAAACTCTGTTGTAAAGTACTATATCAGCTGCTCCTACAGGTGAGGTACTGGGGGAGGAACACCTAACAGGTGAGGTACTGGGGAAAGAACACCTCACAAGCGAGGTACTGGGGAAATAAACCGGTATAGACACTCACGGTTGAGCGGTGAAGTCCTGTCCTGAACTAGAGATGTTGAAGTATGGCTTGTTCTTCTTGCCACAGACATTGCCATGCTTGTCGTAGCCATGGATGATACGCTGTGGGTCGCTCTTCGTGCCCACGTACCCCAAGAAGGCGATCTGTTGGGTGACGCATCTTAAGTGGGATTTTTCCCCCCCACACCTTGCCCGACACTGTGCGTATTAGTGGCTGTAGGTATTGTATGTACTACCTCTATCTTTAAATCCAGCATTATGTTTGTAACTCATCTTCTATGTATGTACTTTTACCTGAATAACATTTTGATTTAGATTTTTTCATTTTACTGAGAAGATAGGTATACTTTTGAATCAAGAGAACTACAGTATCACGTACGTACCAATAGGACCACATCGTAATTAGGAGAGCCAAAATAAAATACTCTGAAAACAAATTTATCAAATTAAGGGGAACATTAAGAAAACATGGACCCCTATTTTTCAAATATTAGGATTACAGAAGATCTTGAATAAGAACCAGTACTTGTATGCAATGGCGATGGGAAGTTTTCTGCCTCTGACATGCCATTAAATTCAATAGTTTCTTCTCACCTATTGGCAAATTCCTTGCAAATGACCTCATCTTCCCAAGCTAATGTAATTTAATGACTGGGTAGTTTCTTGTAAGGACTACCTTACAGGAAATTAGCCAGTCTCTGTACCTAACTCCCGTTAATTCCTCTGATGTTAATGAGATAATTCTCTTAAAACAAAGCCAACTGCCCTTGCTGAAATATCAACTCTCATTTATAAAAAAGCCGCCAGATTTCTTGCTGCAGCCATTGCATTGCTCTACAATAAATCACCTGAACAGCACCTGAACCTTTCCGGACATTCTAAAAAACAGCGAGGATAATCCCAGTTCACAAATGTGGTTATCTTACTGATGTCAACAATTTCAGACCTATATCAATTCTGCCAATCTTGTCTAAAATATTTGAAAAGCCAATCTATAAGCGGAAAGCTAAAGTAGTTAAGGAACTTAATAGCATACAAAGATTCAAAGCTAGTGAAAGATGGAGGAGAAGACTTTGTTCTCAACCCAGCCAGGTAGAACTAACTCTATATATCTGAAGACGAACCGGCACAAAACCGACGAATGAACAATGACAACGAAAAATATAATGTACAGAATCTAGGAGCTATCACTCAGACCAATAGGAACAACGAAATTAATTTAAAGTACACTTCTACACTAATGCCAACAGCCTGGCAAATAAATCTGAAGCACTGTGTGCATACGCCGAGGCCGAGACTCCACACATCATTGGCACAAGTGAAACATGGAGACGAGAGGACATAGTGAAGGGGGAATTCCTCCTCCCAGGGAATAATCCACCGTTTAGAAAGGACAGAACAACAAGAGTAGGTGGTGTACTGCTTTATGTGAAAGAGGACCTGAATGCAACCACCAATGAGGAACTGAATACCATGGGATCCTCAGTCTGTATGGTGCAATATACTAGCTCAAGATGGTAACATACTGACAGTGGGAGTATGCTACAGGGCTGACACAGCAACAGCAGAGAAGTCACTGATCTGCATAATGTGATCAATGCGGCATCACAAACCCAAACTCTTATAATAAGGGATTTTAACCACGAGGTAATAGATTGGGTAAATCTGACATCACAAGCAGAAGGAGATCAATTTCTAGACCTGGTGCCAGACTCATTTCTCATACAACATGTGGTTAAGCCCACTCGAGGTAACAGCATTCTGGACCTGAAATCAAATAAAATGTTCATTCAGGTAAAGTACATTCTGTTTCAGAGCCCTCTCCAATTTCTCCCCAGATCCATCATTAAGAGTCATATCTACTAGACCTACTAATTCTCTGAGATGCAGGGAATCTGTTGATGTATGTGGCAACCAGATCGGCTGCCTGATGAGGGAGAAATTTACATTTATAAGTTTGTAGGCAAGGGGGCAGTGACGCGCTGATACAAAGGAAATGGTACCCCCTACCTGCAGATCAGCCATTTTGTGGACGATGTCAGCCGACTGCGGATTGACTGACTTAGGTCACAGGCAACCAATCGGAGCCCGCTGTGACGTCACAGAGTGCCACCTGGTGGCGCCGGCTATGGTAACGTCCGAGTTGAACTGACTGTGAAGTCGAGAGGATGCGCCTCGATCAGCTCTCGAGGATTTGAGGCTTTGCAAGCCTTACTCAGTGGATTAAAGCTAGCCATTGCAGCCCACCATTGTTATTGGAGAGACTGTGCTTCTGGGAAGCAAGAAGAAACCAAGTTTATTGAGCAGAGAAGTGCCAAAACTTGAAGAATCGGTCGACGACGACGCTGGTGGCGCTTGAGGGTCTGGATGATGTGGCAAGCAGGCCTGCTGTGACCGGGTCACACCCACTGAAGAGTGTTGGAGGAACGACACCGATCCGAGGACAAGGAACAAGGCCTTGTAGAAGGAACGAGTGTGTGTATACAGTGAATAGCTCAGTGCCCACTGGATGAGCCAGGATTGGGATATGTGAAACTCTGGGAGTGATTCGGTGACGACAAAAAGGCTTCACGACACCTGAGGACTTGTGGAGCGTTCCTGGATCGTCAAGGACCGACTCAAAGTGTGGGAACCTTACATCATCGAGGGACAAGCGTCGTGAGCCAGGAATGTAGAGGTAGACCAATTTCCCTCCCATTACCCCTTTGTTGAGTAGGCTAGATAGACCATGATATTTACCTATGTATGTCACAGTATGACACTGATACATTTGTAGTAGGATAGGCTGTAAGGCAGCTTGTGTCCAGGACTGTTGAAGAGGACAGTGTGTGTGGATGTGTGTGGTGGTTCGAGAGGAGGAGGCCGACGTTGACAAAGCGGCCCCCTGTGAGAGGGTGTGAAGCCCCCTTTTAAATCTGCCCAGGCTGAAGGAGTTGTTGGAGGTCATGAAAAAAAAAAAAGAGTTGCTGATGATCTCCAGATTGTTTATTCTTTATTTCCATCCCTGTATTAATATTAATTGTATATGTGATCATGTAACTTTTGTCAGTAAATATCACGTATTTTACCATTGTGTTTAAGTGTGCCTCCATAATGATATCTGAGTATACACAGGGGATATAGTCCCACCTAGTGAACATTACGTTTTCTATAGAAGTTCTTAGTGGCTGGAGAGTGGCAAAGCAGCACAGACTTATATAAAAGTGTACCCTAGGTTATTCGTCCAGTATCAGATCTTTAGGAGTGGCAACACTTTGGCAACCAGCAATATAGTGACTGGAGAGTGGTAAAGCAACATAGACTTTATTGAAGTACACCTTGGGCTGTCAGTCCAATGTCAAATTTGTAGGAGCAACACTTTGGCATCAAGCAGTATAGAATACACCCACTGAACTGCACTGCTGGGGTGCAGAGATCTCAACCCAGCTGGTGACCTTGTTAAAAGAAGATGGTGAAGGCAGGCAGGAAAGGAATTCCTGCAACTTTTTGTCTGGCAGGCAAGGTAAGGTAATTATCAAAAGAAGGCACCAAACCGGGAAGGCTATGTAGCACCATCAAAGTACGAAATAATCAGAGGGCGCTAAACATCACCAAGAATACCAATACGAGAACAAAAACGCATAAGGTGAACAATATCCAAAGTATCAAATTCACCTAGAATTCTATCGAGGGACAATTAGTGACTGCGAGGGACGGTCGGAAAGCAAGACACACGCTCGTCCTGGAAGTCAGACATCCAACAAGAATATGCACAACTGTAAGAGGGAGACAATGCAATTTGGACAATAAGGAGCAGGGCAGCTCTCCATTAAGTGACCGTGGGTTAAGCGAGTATGGCCAATCCGCAGCCTTGCCAAAGCAGGTTTCCCACCGCCGGTTACGGTGGTAGGAGGAAGGCCATGGGGACACACTATGTTTGAGAGTACGCAGCTTGTTACTAACTACAGAGCACCAACAACCCAGCCAACGGACAAGGATGGAGGAATGAATAACAATAAAAGTCGGAATAAGGAAGACCTTTATGGGAGATGGATAGCTGCCTTAGCAGCAGCATCTGCATGCTCATTTAAAGAGACACCAAAATAGCTGGGAACCCAGCAAAAATCTACTGATTTAAATTTACTAGAAAGAAGAAACAGCCAATGTTGAATCTTGATGACCACCGGATGGACAGGAGTAAAGGACTCTAGAGCCATGAGAGCACTACGAGAGTCAACTACAACCACAAAGGAGGAATGACAATGAGAAAGCAAGAGACGGAGAGCATAGAGAATAGCATAAAGTTCCGCTGCGAAGACGCTAGCCTCTGAAGGGAGGCGATACATATAAGTGCGGTCAGGAAAAACAACAGTAGTCCACACCCTCTGCATCTTCACCCATCAGTGAAGATGGAAATAGAGTGGGAGTGTGAAGAAAAGTGCTCAAGGAAGAGGCTTTTTAGAATCGTAGGAGGTGTAAAGGCTTTCGTGATACAAGTCAACAACGTACAAAACTTGGGAAGGGGGACTCTCCACGGAGGCAAGGAAGGAACAATATGAGGAGAAACATTAGAAATATGAACAGAAAGAGAATCCTGTAAGCGAGATAACCGAACAGAAAGAGGGAGACGAAGAGGAACAGGTGCTACAGGAGGGGTAAAAGTTAAAGCACGACAGAGGCGAGAGGAAGGATGTTGTAAGGACCGCACAAGATAGCGATGACTGTAGTGATCACGGCGGTCCTGAAGAGAGAGGAAGCCAGTGTCAACATACAAAGTGAGGGCGGGAGTAGAACGAAAGGCACCAGAGCCGAGACGCAACCCAGTATGGTGCAAAGCATCAAGACGGCGAAGAGTAGAAGGAGAAGTAGTAGAGTATGCAGGACAACCATAATCGAGTTTAGACATGACGAGAGAGGAGAGCAAATAGAGGAGCTTGCGCCTATCCGCTCCCCTTGAAGTATGGGACAAAATATTAAGTAGGTTAAGGGCCTTAGAGCATTCAACTCTGAGGTAAGAGATATGGGCTGACCAAGACAAACGAGTGTCAAAGACTAACCCCAAAAACTTAGCAGAATCCCTGTACACAAGGGAATGACCATAGAGCGGCAAAGAGGGATGAAGAGCTACATGCTTCCGAGTAAAAGTCATTGCACAAGTCTTAGACGTAGAGAACTTGAAGCCATGATCGGTGGCCCAAGACGACACGGCATCAATCAGAAGTTGAAGCCGCTGTTGAAGGAGAGGCGAATCATCACTCTGCCAGCAAAGGGAAAGATCGTCAACATAGAGAGCAGAGAAAATGGCAGAAGAGAGGAAAGAAGACCATTGAGGGCAACCAGAAAAAAAAGAGTAGTGCTCAGAACACTACCCTGGGTACACCCTCATACTGCCGAAAAGGGGCAGAGAGTGGGGTACCAAGCCGCACACGAAAGGAACGACGAGAGAGGAAACTCTGGAGAAAGAGAGGGAGATTCCCACGAACGCCAAAAGAATGAAGTTGGGACAGAATATAATATTGCCAAGTGGTGCCGTAAGCCTTTTCCAGGTCAAAAAGGACGGCAACAACAGAGGTCTTCGCAGCAAAAGCAGTACGAACATAGACCTCCAATTTCACCAGGACATCCGTAGTGCTGCGGCACTTGCGGAAACCAAATTGAGAAGGGAGAGGTGGTGATAGTGTTCTAAGAACCACATCAGACAAAAGTTAACCATACGTTCAAAGAGTGTGCAGACACAACTTGGGAGGGCAATAGGGCAGAAGTCCTTGGAGAATGATCAGAGACCTTGGTTTCCAAACAGGGAGGACAACAGCATTGAGCCAGTCTTCAGGGACTGACAACGACTCCCAGACCCGATTGTACAGACTCGGTAAATACTGAGACGTGCACGGAGGGAGATGGCGAAGCATTTCATAATGAATGCCATCGGAGCCCGCCGCTGTAGAACTGCAAAGGGCTAGGGCTGACTGAAGCTTAGAGAGAGAGAGAGAGAGAGAGAGAGAGAGAGAGAGAGAGAGAGAGAGAGAGAGAGAGAGAGAGAGAGAGAGAGAGAGAAGGGATCATTATAGGGAAGGCGAAGTACAGAAATTCAAAGGACGAGATTCAAGAATAGGCTTACAAAGAAGGATGGATTGGGGACAATGAGAACCAGAACTATCGGATGAAAAATGGGAACCCAATTCGGTCGCGACCTGCAACGGGTCCGCCACAAGAGCACCATGGAGGCGAAGGACCGGCGAGACATCAGGAACGACCTTACCCGCAATCTTACGGATACGCTTCCAGACCAGTGGTAGAGGAGTTTTGAACGTAACGGTAGAGACACAAGACATCCAGCAAGCACGTTTAGCCACACAGATGGTCCTACGAGCCACCGCACTCGCCTTCCGAAACAAAATAAAAGACTCAATCGTCTGCCGGCTGCGGTCTCTCTTCCAGGCTGCACGCTTACATCGGACAGCCCGAGCACAGTCCACATTTCACCAGGGAATGCACTTCCGCGTTCCCCGAGAGGAAGAGCGAGGAATAGAGCGGAGGGCAGCGTCAAAGACAGTCATGAAAAAGAAGGAGGGCACGAGGGAGAGGCAGAACAAAGAGGTCGGAAATTGTAGCATGGAGAGTAAAGAGGTGCCAGTCAGCCTCGGCAAACCACCACCGAGGGAAAGAGAGAGGAGGGTGAAAAAGAGAAAAAAGTAACAAGGATAGGAAAATGGTCACTGCCAAGAAGGTCATCAAGCACCCACCACCCGAATTCTAAGGAAAGGGATGACGAGCACTGAGAAAGATCGAGACAGGAAAGAGAGCGAGTCCGAGAATCCAAATGAGTGGACTCACCAGAATTAAGAAGGGGCAGGGAAGAAGAGAGGATGAAAGGTTCAAGGAAGCGACCCCGGATGTTTGTCAGCACATCACCCCAAAGGGCATGACGACAATTGAAATCACCCAGCAAAAGCACAGGCTCCGGCAAGGATTCAAGGATGTGTTAAAAATCGGGAAGAGAAAGTGGGACAGCGGGGGAGAGATAAATGAAACAAACCATGTACCATCTACACACAAAGACACGGGCAGCAGAACAGTGGAGAGGCGAGGAAAAAAGTAAGGGGACAAAGGAAACAATGGAGCGAATCAAGAAAGCAGAAGAGTTATGGGCCCCAGCAACAGCTGGGGGGGGGGAGAGAAAAGAATAGCCACGGAAGCGACCAGGATGAGCACCAAGCATCGGCTCCTGGAGACAGATACAAAGGGGCGAAAACTGCGAAATTAGAAGTTGGAGGTCAAGGAAATTGGCGTAATATCTACGGATGTTCCATTGAAGAACAGACATCGGCAAAAAAAAGAGAGGAGAGCAACAGAGAGCAAAGAAGAAACAAAGGTGAAAAAGGAACACAGCATGTTAAAGAAACACAGGGTCAGAATCAGGGTCAGCGAAGTCAGGGTTAGGGGGCATGGGTAAACTGAGTAAGAAGGAGGGAAAGAAGCGGAGGACAGACAGAGGTGGACGAGCAGGGTCTGGAGGAGGAGGAGGGGCAGAAAGAGAGGAGCGCACCTCAGCAAGGGCAGGAACCGAGATGGAACCGGGGGCTCTAAAGAAACCCCCACAGTAGGAACAGGGCTCTACCACCGAAGTGGGAGGGGAAGGAACGATAGAAGCAGAGATAGGGGGCGAAGAAGAAAGCGAAGTCTTCTTACCCACTGGGGAGGAGGAAGGAGAGGAGCCAGGTTTCCGCTTCTGACTCAGAGACAGGCGGCCCAGCAGCAATGTACTGGGCAACAGACTCCATAGGAGAAGAGCGAGAGCGAACAACACGACCACAAGGAGAGCAATGAACATCGAGCCGCACAGTCAAGAGACGGAGGATGAATGACGGAAGGAGGATCAGAGGGAGAAGGAAAGAAGACACAGGAGATATGACAGACTGGGTAGAAAGAAGGAGAGCCCCAGACAGAGAACCAAGAGAGGGGCCCTCCGGGACAGAACGGAGGGAAACAGGGGAGGTGGGGGTGTCCGGGTCAAGGCTTGGAAACGGATATGAGACCGAGGAAGGTGGGAAGGATGAGGAGAGGAAGAGCGCACCACGCGAGCATAGGAGACGCCAGCGAAAGAGGGGAGACGATGAACTTGGCACCTTGCTCAGGAAAAGACAAACGGTCCCGGTGCTTCAAGTTGAGGACGGCCGCCTCAAGTTTGTAATGTATACATGTGCGGGAGAAGGTAGAGTGGGCATCACGCAATTGAGGCAGCGGGCTTGGGGAGAAGTGCACTCCAACTTGGAGTGACCTTCGCCTCCGAAGGGTCAAGCAAAAGTCCACAACCAGTCCCCAACACTCATCAACAGTATGAAACTGCAGCAAAATGTCACCGCAGAATCCAGACAGGAACACTTGCCCCATAACATATACCCGCACCATTGTATCCCATAACCCGGTGGAGGTAGGGCCCCTTATCTGGACTCGATATAGGCTGGACATGCATAAAAGTGGGACCAGATGGGTATAAATAGGAGCTACCTCGTATGGCCCAGTAGGCCTGCTACAGTCACCTGTGTTCTGATGTTCGTATATTCGTATCCAAAAATCACCAACCAGCGTTTGGCCGAAAGAGATGCCAGATCGCATAAACTCACCTGCAGAATGTAGGCACAAACGTGTCACGACACAACGTAGCCGAGAAGATTCCGGGAGCACCACCAGCAGAAGAAGGCAGAGCCGCATATGCAGGAGAAGAATAGGGTAGAGGCGAAGGAGCAGCCCCACACCCATACGCAGGGAAAACCAGCGTCTTCTTCATAGCAGCAATCCAGAACACCCCCCAGGAGCTACGGGGCACAGACTGGAGAATAGAGGAGAGCGCGAGGCGAAGCACCCGAGAGAAATAGGGATGCAAAACCCCAGCTCACATGCGAATCAAAACAAACCACCATGGTGCATGTGCAGCAGAGATGTCAGACGTAAGTCGCCAGAAGTCGCAAGCTGAAGAAGAAAACTCAAATGTGACTAGAATAATAGACAAAATAGTGTTATCAACGACCGAACCCCATATAAGAGTACACAGGGCAGCCGCCAACGGTAGTCGAAAAGAGCAGGAAGGAGCAGAAAAGAAACATAGTACAGCATCCAATTTGGGCTACAAGGAGCCCAATCGGGCTACAAAGAGCCCAATCATGCTACAAAGAGCCCAATCAGGTTACAAGGAGCCAAATCTGGCAGCCCTGTGCAGCGCCGGGCAGTGCACGGAGAGAAGAGAAAAACACGAAAGAACGAAACAGGACCGAAAATCAAGAAGCTTGGAGAAGGACCAACAAGCCCTAGAAGGGATCGGAAGACGACAGACGTTCCAATAATACGGAAAGCAGCAAAACCTTCCCGATCCTTTGAGAAGAAAGAAGCAGGCGTGAAGCACGAAGGCACAAAAGGCAAAGTCGCACCCAAGACCAAGTCATGCAGATCCAGGTCATGCAGCGGAGTCTTGAAGTGACTCCGCTCCAATATAGAAACATCAAGAAATTAGGGCCAATAGGCCTTCTGCAGTTCTATCTTCTGCAAATCTATACCATTGTTCGTGTTCTGTGTTTTGTTGAAAGTTTGTTTTTTCACCCCACTATTGTATTACATCACCTCACCCAAATGCAGGTATAAGAGCCAATTGCTGTTTCAGTCATAAGTTGTGTGTGGATAAACTAAAGTCTTTGAAAATGTAATAAGTTGTACGAACGCGCTCAAGTGTCGCGTCAGACTAGAAATAAAAATGAATTTTGGAAAATTGATTTTTCATTTACCGTCACCAGTAAAAAGAAAACAAGGAAAATCGAGAAAATTTCGTGTAGAATTATTAATCTTACTTTTTCGGTCATATTTAATAATATATTATATGTCTACAGGAAAGACTGCTACCAAAATATACTAAATATATATATATATAATATATATATATTATATATATATATAGTATATATATATAGATAATATTATATGTCGTACCTAGTAGCCAGAAACTCACTTTTTTGGCCTACTATGCAAGGTCAGATTTGCCTAATAAGCCAAGTTTTCCTGAAATAATATATTTTCTCTAATTTTTTTCTTATGAAATGATAAAGCTACCCATTTCCTTATGTATGAGTTCAATTTTTTTGTATTGG
>WNGS01009631.1:10362348-10379256 GCA_020271785.1 Procambarus virginalis
ATACATGTATACATACATATCCACAGGCTACCTGTCCCCGACAAAATTAATTATTTTATGCAATACAATCAGTATTTCCAGGACACACCGAGATCTTACTTTAACAGTAGCCGAATGTGAAAGCTTATAATGGCATTACATAATTCTTGAACAAATCCAATTTTATTTTGATCATAGGCACTATGAGGTGTTCCTGTATGAGACTTACCGTAACAATAGTCGACACAATTGCCCCAATGAGCAAGGATTGTACATAGTTTTGTGTCACACTTATTTCATAAGCATTTGAGCTTGACGCGTTGTTCTGCATGTTCTTCAAGTTGTTACTGTTCTTGTGATAGAGGACCCATAAGTAGGCGGTGCCACCAATGCTGCCAACTATCATGATGATCACAGACAGCCACACCACTACCTGTGCCAGAAACCTGAGGACCAAAAATTGTCAACCAACACGGGCATTCACCGTCACCCAATGTCACTGACACTGTTCACAATTTTCCACCACAGACATTTACTGGCACCCAACTTTCTTAAGACTGGTAGACATCCTGAACTTAGCAATAAACATTAGTCATCACGCCTAACAGCCACAACTCTAACTCAATAAAACCAAATTTGAACACATGAATACTAGGCTAGGCCAAGCAAAGCTTGACTGATCTTAAACTGTTAAATGCTGCAGAAAGAGAGAAAAGTACACATGTAGAGTAAGTCACCTGAGGAGGATAGTGATGACGACAGCAATGGCAAAGGCGACTGCACACATGATCAACATCTCGCGCCACGTTGCATGCAGGTCCCGTCCAGCACGCTGGAAGAAGCTGTTAAGGCTCACCCCAAACAAGATCTGAGTAATAGCATTGGTCTTGTTGGCAGTGTCACTGAAGTTGATCGGGAGACACATGTAACCAATCACTGTCGAGCTGAGGGAAGCACAAGAGAACGTGTCTTACGGATTAAAGAACTCATTGTGGGACTTTTGTAGAGACAAAAACCAGTGTTGAATGTAATGTAAAACCACTTTCTGGGAGAGCCCTCGAGTCTGAGGTTTCAGTCAATGGAGTTCTGCTCACCAGGGACCATGAGCGAGAACCTGGCTCCCCTCAGAGAGTCACAGGGAGCAATGGCCTAAGGAAATTTCCCTGTGTTTTGGAGTATTTCTTGTCTGCCATCGACCAGGGTTAGGCACCCAGAAAGATAGGCGTCTCAAAACAATCCCCCAACTTGGTAGAAAATTGCAACATAAGTCCAAGTAGGGAGCCAGAATTCCCAAGAAAATAAAGAAGCAAACAAACATCATCAGCTCTCCACCTCCCTCCCCAGACCTCAGTGTCGGCTGCCCACTCCTTAGTTCGCAGACTGAGCATCAAAATCGAAAATCTAAACCTCCGACCAGAGGGAGGGAGGGAGGGTGCCAGGGAGCCTCCGGGACTCGCCCAGAAAATGGCGTTTCATTAAATTAAACACTGGTTTTGCATGGGGAGCCCCGTCTACCTCCCTAGAGCTACATATACAAAGTTAAGTAAAAAAGGGACTTATCCAGGCGGGGGTGGCAGCACTGCATGCCTCAGCTCGAAGACGAGACAACTAGCTGCAACCAACAGCCCAAGGCCACACAAGTATGACTTGGACCTAGAACATTCAACAAAAAACAGGTGGCCAGGATCATGTTCGACCTCCAAAACCCTGTGCCTGAATATCAGCCCAGGACATGTTCCCGAACACAGCGGCAAATACAGCATACTTACGAACATCTTGGGCATGAGGATAGACCACAGGCTGGCTAGACTTAATAACCCTGAGGACAACCTGAGAGGCCCAAGCCCTGGAACAGGGAACGAGGGAGATTGGGTCAACCTAAATTGCGTCGCTGGACACAGAAGCCGAGGCACGCAGGTAATGAAGAAGAGTAGCAACCAGACATAACACATGATGCACCCCCCGCCGAACCAACCCAGCATTAATGACCCAAGAACCCCTTCAGATGCCTGCCGTCTTGTTCTTCACCAGAAAAGAAGGAGACGTCTGCAACTGAACAAACCATCCCCTAAGACCAAAGGAGCAGAAAGCCCTGCACCTGAGGAGACCATGAACCTCACCAACCCGACCCCCACAGAGGCTACTGCAAACAGAAACAAAGCCTTCTGAAAGCAATCTCTGACCGAAGGGAGCCACCATAAACCGAGGAGAAGAGAGAAAAGAGAACACCTGGTCCAAGGACCAAGACAGCTTAGGCGGCGCATAAACAGCCCAGAGGTGAAACAAAGAACGAGAAAGCTTACAGAACATGGCAGCAGTGATATCCACCTCGAACCCAAGCTGGAGCAGCTCCACCAGCACAGCATGATACGAGGCAACAGTATTCGGCATAAGATGGTGGTCGTGAAAGAGACAAGAATGAAAGGACAAAACAACCCTAACAGAAACAGAAGACAACCTACGAAATGAGAGGAAATAGCTAAAACCGGAACACATTTGCAAATTCTACGCTAAAGGAATATGCAAATATGGAAAATTAGGAACAAAATGCCATTTTCTGCATCCTCGAAAATGCAGGAACATGTTGGCGAGGGGTACATGCCGTTTTGGAACAGGGTGTAGATACTTCTACCCCAAATTATGTCAATTTTCAATTAGGGACAAAAAATGCTACAATCTTCAGTGTCCGGAATTCCACGTGAGAGGTACACAACGTTATAGACGGGAAGATCAGTATGACACTACTGGCAATTTTTTAGAGGAAGGCAGAAACAGAGCAGAAAATATAAGAGAGAGGAACAGTCAGATGGAACCACCACAGGATTACAGAGGGGAAGGGAGATACCCACAAGTCTGGAATACACATTACCAACAAACACACAGGTACTACACCACACAACACTCGCCCCACTACCGAAACTGGACGAATCACTTCGAAAACAACACACCCTGGACGCAAACACAGTGGCCCCCTTACCAGAGCCTCAGATATTAACACCAAGTAAGGCATCCAGCACTTCCACTACCACGATAACATCATTTATATTTGCCAACATTCAAGGTATAAAACACGCAAATCCAACAAAGTTCACTTTATAGATGGTCTCCTTCATGAGGCAAATGCAGTGTTTGCAGCCCTAACAGAAACCCACACAAAGGACTACCATGATGGTGAAATATGGATCTCAGAGTACAATCTTTTCAGATGTGATAGGAAACACCGGCTTCAGGGTGGGGTCAGCCTATACATCAAAGACACACTCATCTGTACTGAGCTGCTAAACACCTCAAATGATATGGTGGAAGTGCTGATAATCAAAATAGAGATTATAAATGTAGTTATTGTCCTTGTATATAAGTCACCGGAGGCAAACCCTCAGCAGTTTAAAGACCAACTAATGAAAGTAGAACACTGCTTGGAAAACCTCACAAATCCAGCTCCGAACATCATCCTGCTTGGGGACTTCAACCTACGGCACCTGAAATGGAAGCACCTGGCTAATACAGTAATATCAGAAAGAATACCAGGAAGTAGCCTTAATGAACAGGCACATGCAAATGACCTGCTACGGATGTGCGACAGGTTTGCCTTAAACCAGCAAATAGTAGAACCAACCAGGAAGGAGAACACGCTGGACCTCATTTTCACTAATAATGATGAATTGATCAGGAACATAATGATTACAAATACCTGTTACTCAGATCACAACTTAATTGAAGTTATGACAACCATGGGGAATAGACCTTCAAAACCAGTCCAGATTCCCGGTGGAGGAGATTTCAGCAAATTCAACTTCAATAATAAACAGATAAACTGGGAGCAAATAAACCAGGACTTCACAGAAATAAACTGGGAAGAACAGCTAGGAAATGCGAACCTGAACCAGTGCCTGGAAAAAATAAGCTCAGTAGCACTAGAAATATGTACAAACCGCATCCCCCTAAGAAAAAAGAGGAAGAGATGCAGATTGGAACGAGAACGTCGTTCCCTATATAGGCGAAGAAAACGAATCGCGGTACAACTTGAGAGTCGCACCCTATCTCAGGAACGGCGAAGGTTAGGTAGCGAAATAGGAAAAATTGAACTCAAGCTACAAGAATCATACAAAACGCAGGAGAGGGAAAGAGAGCAAAAGGCCATCAGTGAAATAGAGAGAAACCGAAATATTTTTTCTCCTATGCAAAATCAAGATCAAAAACCACATCTAGTATCGGGCCCCTGCGAAAGGAAGATGGAACTTTCACCGATGACAACAAAGAAATGAGCGAGCTACTGAGGAAGCAATACGACTCTGTCTTCAGCGAGCCATTAAACGCACTAAAGATCGATAACCCAAATGAATTTTTCATGGATATGATACCAACATCAAATCATATATCAGACGTCACCCTATCCCCACTGGATTTTGAAGAAGCCATAAACAGTATGCCTATGCACTCCGCACCAGGCCCGGATTCTTGGAACTCCATATTCATCAAGAACTGTAAAAAACCACTATCGCAGGCCCTTCACATTCTGTGGAGACAAAGCCTAGATACTGGCGTTATTCCTGATATACTAAAAACAGCAGAGATAGCACCACTTCATAAAGGAGGAAATAAGGCAGAGGCAAAAAATTACAGACCGATAGCACTAACATCGCACATCATAAAAATTTTTGAGAGAGTGCTAAGAAGTAAGATCACAAAATACATGGAATCACAGCATCTCCATAACCCCGGACAACATGGTTTCAGAACAGGGCGCTCTTGCCTGTCGCAGTTGCTGGACCACTATGATATGGCATTAGATGCTATGGAAGACAAACAAAACGCTGATGTAATTTACACAGATTTCGCAAAAGCTTTTGATAAATGTGACCATGGTGTTATTGCCCATAAAATGCGCTCAAAAGGAATTACCGGAAAAGTAGGCAGATGGATCTACAATTTCCTGACCAACAGAACCCAATGTGTAATAGTCAACAAAATAAAATCCAACCCGTCAACCGTTAAGAGCTCAGTCCCCAGGGTACTGTGCTTGCTCCAGTACTTTTTCTCATCCTCATATCGGACATAGACAAGAGCACAACCTATAGCACTGTATCATCCTTTGCAGATGACACTAGGATCTTCATGAGAGTAGGCAACATAGAGGACACGGCGAACCTCCAGTCAGATGTAGATCAGGTCTTTCTATGGGCTACAGAAAATAATATGGTGTTTAACGAAGACAAGTTCCAGCTCATGCGCTATGGAAAAAATGAAAATATAAAAACGGAAACCACGTACAAAACTCAGGCAAATCATAACATAGAACGAAAAGGCAATGTAAAGGATCTGGGTGTACTCATGTCGGAAGACCTTACCTTTAAAGAACACAATAAAGTAGCCGTCACAACTGCAAGAAAAATGACAGGTTGGATAACAAGAACTTTTCACACTAGAGATGCTATACCGATGATGACACTTTTCAAAACGCTTGTGCTCTCTAGAGTGGAGTACTGCTGCACAATGACAGCCCCTTTCACTGCTGGTGAAATTGCTGACCTGGAGAGCGTGCAGAGGTCCTTTACTGCTAGAATCCACTCGGTAAAACATCTAAACTATTGGGACCGACTAAGAGCCTAAATCTGTATTCCCTTGAGCGCAGGCGGGAGAGATACATAATAATTTACACGTGGAAAATATTAGAGGGGCTGGTCCCAAACCTGCACACAGAAATAACATCACATGAGACCAGAAGACATGGCAGGATGTGCAGAATACCCCCGTTGAAAAGCAGAGGTGCAACTGGTACTCTGAGAGAGAACTCTATCAACATCAGAGGCCCGAGACTGTTCAACACGCTTCCACTACACATAAGGGACATAACTGGCAAACCCCTCACAGTGTTCAAGAGAGAACTGGATAAGCACCTCCAAAGGATACCTGATCAACCAGGCTGTGACTCATACGTCAGGCTGCGAGCAGCCGCGTCCAACAGCCTGGTTGATCAGTCCAGCAACCAGGAGGCCTGGTCGATGACCGGGCCGCGGGGACGATAAGCCCCGGAAGCACCTCAAGGTAAGGTATCCTCAATCTAAAAGAATGCCAAGAGACTGCATACTGTCGCCAAGACTAAGACCGCAGGTGAGACACCATCAATGAAGCCACCTGACCACCATACAAGTGATGAAACACACACACATCAAAAAGACCAGATGCGAAGAGTGGAGGAGTAGATCGAGTCAGGTACCGGACACGGCCCGATCTGCTGGAAGAGGCGGAGGTGTGGAAAACGCCCCTGGGTTCAGACACCGAGCAAGCAATGATTGCAACCAAGGCTGGGCCGGCCACCATGGAGCCACAAGGATTACTCTCCCACGAGCCTCCAGCCGAGCCAGAACCCGGAGCAACAGCTGGACCAGTTATAAGAGGTACAGGTAACATCACATCGACCAGTCCTGCCAAAAAGTGTCCACTGCGGCCACTCAGCAGTTGGGGAAGGACGCCACATATCGGGAGACGCCGGGACCACGTCAACACGAAGAGGTCCACCTCCAGGGTCTTGTACATCCGGCAGAGCCAACTGAAGGAGGTGGAGTCAACCATACATTCCGTGGACAGGGGAATGAACCACAACAGGCCATCCACCAGGACATTGGACACTCCCCCGGATGTGAATTGCACAGAGCTAAACCCTGAGAAACCAGCAGACGAGTCACTCAAAGTGACCCGCCCCAAAAAAAGCCTAGGACCGCCCCCCCCCCACACCTGCAGTTCAGACAATGGTTCACCGGGACGCAGTCTGAATGGAACCTGATCGTACAGCCCCTAACGACCCCGAACTCGCTGCAGCGAAAGTCACACCACCGCAAACTCCCGCACTCTGCTGTGAGCCCAACAGAAGGTGAGAGCTCACCGCCCCTGGCTGGCTTGGTAAGCACTGGTCACAAAGCCCCAGCCGAGAGATGAGGCAGCTGTGTACACATCGAGCGAGGGCTCCAGGAGGTGTCAAGGCACCATACCCCAAAAAACATGAAGAAGAAGCCGGTGATGCAGCAGACGACGCAAGGCCCACAAGGGACAAACTCAGTGGTCGTGAGAGAGACAAAGGGACTGCCCCGAAGTAACCAGAACAGACGCTGAAGCCAGATCCGACCCAGTGGGTAAACCAGTATGGCAAAGTTCAAACTTCCGCACAATTGCTCGAGCAACTGGGAAGTGACCCGAGACCCCCTTCACCCAGGAACAGCTGAAGGCAGGACTGCAGCCACAGCAACACTGCGGTAGGGGGAGACACGGAAGCAGTCCGAGAGTCCCAAACAAGGCCCAACCAGGTCCGAACCTGGGATGGAACCAGATGGGACTTCCTCCAGTTCACCAGGAACACGAGCCCTGTGAGCTGGAAAAGAACCATACCCCTGGTGAGCAGATAGGCAGACTGGCTGGAAGCCCACACCAACCAGTCGTTGAGGTAGGCCAGGACCCAAACCCCTAGCAGACGCAAATGGGCCACCCCGACCCGGGTAAGACATGTGAAAATGCAAGGTGTAGGATTCAGGCTAAAAAGAAGGCAACAAAAGCGGTAAGCATGCAGCCCCACCACGGAACTTAACCAGTTGCTGAACCCCGAAAGAATCAAGACGTGCCAATACGTGCCCCCAGAGGTCCAGAGACACCCTCCAACAACTCTGTTCTGAGAGAAGCCAGACCTGGCACAGAGTGATCATTCGAAAGGAAGGGTTACGGGATCCAGCAGTTCAGACAGGACAAGTCCAGAATAAACCGAAGATCTGCACAGTCCCGTTTCGGTACTGGAAACAAGTGGAGAAACTCACAGGAGGGATGAGGTCGTTTTGACCACACCCAAGCGCACTCACTCCAAGATGACCTGATGGAGCAAAGACGACCTTTTTGAGAGGCCTGTGAATGCCAACCCCTCCTCCCCTCCCTGAGAACCAACAAATCTGAAAGAGAACAGCAACTATCCAAGTCAGCTTGTAAAAATTGAGTAACAACTCTGTCCCCAAACAATAACGGACAGAAGGGCGACGAGAATAGCAGATTCCAAGGAGAGAGCGAGGACGGCCTTACGACATGGAAGGTGAGAGGCAAAGAACAGACACACCACCTACCGGAGGATTGGGGCAAACAGTTTCAACAGCACAGCCGACGCCTGCACCGCCGAGGCCAGTCCTCCAGATGAAAGCCCAGCACTCGACACCTCTATGTCCTCCCCAAGCCAGTCCGAGGACAACTCAGAAGGGAAAAGAAGCGTAAAACTAAGGCCAAATTCCCATGAGTGCGAAAATCCTCAGCCACCAAAGCAGCTGAAAGGGCGGGAACCTGCGCGTGCAACTGCAAGAAGCAAACATCACGAGGAAGCACAGGAGCAAAAAGGCACGCATTGTGGCACTCAAAATCAACCCCCCCCCCAAGTAAACCTGTAGAACAGTAGCCTCACCATTCAAGTGTGCGGGTCCGACAAAACCCGTCCCACGTTCCCCGAGAAAAGAAAGGGCAGTCTGCCAGCCAGGAAGACTCTGGGACCTCATAACGCACCCAATATTGGGAAGAAGAACCTAACTGAAACGAGGACGGATCCATCACAGAGGCCAAATCCGGGTCATGCAGGAGGTTAGCCACAAGAACCTCCTTAGGCAGGATGCGGGAGGCAGAAAACCTCCATAAAGAGGAAGCCAAAGAACCCAAGGGAAGTCAAAACCGAACCCAGGGAGGAGCCGACCCCAAATCAAATTCGTACAGGGCAGGAGGGGTTATGAAAACCCTGCACCATGCAACAACAAACCCCACGAAGAGGGCACCAAAACCCAAGTGGGATCAAAGGAGGGTCTAAGACCCCCAAGTCGACTCCTCCCCAGCCCCAGGAGCATCCAAACTAGGCCCCAGGGCAGAGCCACCCTCCATGTCCTCCACCCTTGAAGGCAGAGTCCAGGGGAAAAACAACAAGATGGGGTTCTGCTGGAAGGACCCAGAAGCCTCAGCATGAGGATCAGGCTCGAATGCCTCCATCTCCATCTCGAATGGGGCAGCCTCTGGAGCCGTCCAAGTCTCATCACCAACTAAACCCTGCCCCGACTCTGAAACCCTCAGGTGTTTGGAAGCCGGCAGCAGGGAAAGGGGAACAACAGGGGCCCACCAGGGAAGGACCTGAAGGCGTGGACTGAACCAAGGTCAAAGCAACCAGTGCCCCCAGGTCCGAGTCTCTAAAACCATAACAGGGCAATCCCGGGGGCATCCACGTGGGCAAACAACCTAGCGCATTGCAACAACATTTACTTACTATGCAATGCATAAGCCACCTGACCCCTGAGAACTTCCGAAGAAGGATGGGTAAACTGGAGCACAAGCGGGACTCTGGGTCGAAGGGTCACCGACCCAACAGGCAGCATGATGGAGGCACAACAGGTGATCGTCCCCCTGAGACAAGGACAATGAACAACCTGCAAACTCGCACAAAGCAAGATGGGACTCAGAGGACGCATCCATTGGTCAACCAAGCCCCGACAGGGTTTTCCAGGGCCCGTAGGGAAGACTGCCTACGGGAAGCCAAGGGAACAGTGCTGCAAACCCGGTTGAGCCTGAATGATAATGTCAACAGGAGGAACTGGGCTAAACTGGACCCCTGTAAAGTGTACAAGCACGAGGGCCTAGAGAAAGGCCACCCAAAATATCCTAAATAGACGAATAATCAAACCAGGCAGACCTCCTCCAAGAAGGAAAATTAAAAAGAAAATGAAAACCTCCCAAAAGCACAATAACAGAAGAACAGAAAACACAGTCGCCACTAGGGAGGCGAGCTGTGCAGCACCTTGCATACCAACCAGCAACAACAACACTTCTTACCCAGAGCCAAACAAAGGTCACGAAAACCCTGCTGGCCCCAAGTGCAAAGTTAATGCTGAACAGCAGTAACCCCCTATGGCAGTGAGGTCCCAGAAGCCCCCAGAGAAGGCAACCCTAGAACCCAAGGGTAGTACTTACAGGGTGCCTAGAGGAGTTAGCCCTAAGAGCAGGCAACCCCAGTACACTGTGTTACTTCTGACCACAGCACCACAAACAGCAGGAAACACCACAAGGGCACAAAATTTGGCAGGAAACTGAGGCCATTGTCAAAAGCCGCCCCAGACTGCTTCAATCTATGAACTAAGGAGTGGGCAGCAGGTGTGAGGGTCCAGGGCTCCCCCCTCCCC
Organism: Procambarus virginalis; assembly: GCA_020271785.1. Lineage (NCBI taxonomy): Eukaryota > Metazoa > Arthropoda > Malacostraca > Decapoda > Cambaridae > Procambarus > Procambarus virginalis. The sequence goes on from WNGS01009631.1 coordinate 10,372,506, forward strand.
CTCCCGGTTAATGGAGGGGACTGCACAGACATGTGACAATGAGAGCTGATGACGTTTGCTTGTTTATTTTTTGGGAAGTTCTGGCTCCCTGTTTGGTCTTGGGTTGCAGTTTTCTACCAAGTGGAGATTGATTTGGGATGCCTATCTTTGTGGGTGCCTAACCCCGGTCGATGGCAGACATGGAATACTCCCAAACACAAGGGATTTGCTTAAGCCATTGCTCCCTACGCCTCTCTGAGGGGGCCTGGTTCTGACTCGTGGTCACTGGTAGGCAGAACTCCATTGACTGATGCCCCAAACTAATATAGCTAATATCAGTCCGATAGCTCCAGGAAGTCAGAGGGGCTCCCCACAGAAAAGAGGAAATATTGGGGGATAGGACAGTGAGGATATAATAATAATTAATTTTGTCGGATGCAGGCAGTCAGTGAATATATATACACTTTAGGCTAATATTGATAAATACCTCACCCGCTCCCAACGTTGAATATGGACCCTCCCCAGGAGGCAACCCCACAACAAGCTGACTAACTCCTGGATGCCTATTTACTGCTAGATCAGGGGTCTCCAAACTTTTCAATGTAAGGGCCACATTATATATTTCCCATATTTATGCGGGCCGAAGGAATAAAAAATGAAAAAAAAAATCAGTGCCAGTAATTTAATTTCCTTAAATATTAAAGTATAAACATGGAAAAATTAAAACATATCTTTTTGGAAAAAATTAGGGTAAACTAAATAGATTCCTGCCTTTAGTTTTATGCAACCAAATTAGTGTGACAAATGATACTGTCGTTTTGACTTCAAAATTTCATTAAAATCAGGTTCCAGATTAGATGAGCCAATTGAAAGAATTGATTTCAAGTGATCATCAGACAAATTTGCTCGATAGTTAGATTTCACATACTTCATTTTGGAAAATGTTTGTTCACACAAGTATGTTGAACCAAAATGGACACAAAACTACAAGCAAACTTTATCAAATTGGAAACTGATCTGGCTGCAGGCATTTATAAACTCAATCAGATTTCCTTCTCTATACTTATCTTTCAGTCTGTCATCTGCCTGGAGATCAATAATTTCCATTTGAAATTGAGTTGGAAGATTTTCAGCATTGCAGTCAAATGGATTATGAAAGAGCCTTTAGCCAAAAATATTTTTGGCTACAATAGTATTATTGCTATTTTGTATAACTAAGATAAAGGTATTGTCAAAGTACAGAGAAAAAATATTGGTACAGTGTTTGTGCTAATTGAAACAGAAGCAGCGAAGCCGACTCGCCCTCCATCCCCACAATATACAGTTATACACAACTGATTGTTGTAATGCACAACACATACCTACCAGTACTAGTATCTGTGCGTCACACTATCGAGAGAGAGGAAAACTGACTCGGGCTGAGCGCCACCAGTCAGCAGCCCCAGCTTTGAATAATTCTGCGATGCCATTCGTACGATAATTATGTTTTCAAGGCCACCACACAGGGATTTGTTTGGCGGGCCGGATGAAATTATGTGGCGGGCGGATGTGGCCCGCGGGCCATAGTTTGGAGACCCCTGTGCTAGATAAACAGGAACATTTCATCCAACCATTGGTGTGACATTGACTACCCTTGTTATCTTGAGTAGCATTGACTTGTATTTACTTGAACACTAAGTAATATACATAGGAATGAGATGCAGATAGTGGATAATTTGGGAAAGGGATAGCAGACAAATGAAAAACAGAACTAGTCCTCATCTATGAATTCATTAAAAACAAATTGCAGGTAAAGGATAATATTCAGAGATGAAAATGGGAAACAGTCACAGAAAATGAAAAGGAAATGTGTGAAACATTAAATGAAGAGGTCAAAAGTGTGTGTGTGCAAAATGAAATTTTCAGAGAACCCAACACAATAAGAAGAATTTCAAACAACATGGCGCACATAGAAGTGTGTAGAAAAGAATTGGTATAAAATGTTCAAGGAGTTAATCAAGAACAGTTGGCCCAGATGGAGTTTCACCATGGGTTCTGAGAGAATGTACACCTGAGCTCAGCATTCTACTTCAATTGAAGTTTCAGGCATCCCTGTGTACAGAAGTTTTGGCAGATATATGAAAAAGGCTAACATAGTTCTAATTTACAAAAATGGCAGCAGGTAAGAGACCCTTAATTACAGACCTGCATCATTGACATGCGTAGAAGTCAAAATATTGACAAAATAATAATTACTGGGTAATACCAAAAGATAATGCACCTGGAGAAAATAGATACAATAACAGGCGGTATGGTTTTCGATCTGGAAGATCCTGTGTTACGAATTTACTTACTTTCCATGATAGAAAGGAAAAGAGATAGCTGGGTTGACTGCATTATCTGGACCTAAGAAATGACTTTCGACAGAGTTCCACATAAGAGGTAGTTCTGGAAACGAACATACTGGATGAGTGACAGGGAGGCTTCTAACATAGATGAACAATTTTCTAATTGATAGAAAAATGAGGGCAGTAATCAGAGGCAACATATTGGACTGGAGAATTGTCACAAGTGGAGTACCACAGGGTCCAGTTCTTACATCAGTAATATTCATAGTCTACATAAACGACGTACTGATGATGCTAAGATACTGCAGAAGATAAGAAACTTAAATGACTTATGCCCTTCAAGAAGACCTGAACAAAATGTGTGTATGGAGGAACACTTGGCAAATGGAATTTAATGTGAATAAATGTCATCTTATGGAATGCGAAGTAGAAGAAAATAGATCGCACAACCTACAAATTTTGTGGACAATCTTTAAAAAATTCTGATAAGGAAAGATATCTAGGGGTGGTTCTAGATAGATTACTATCACCTGAGAACCACAAAGAACAGTGCGAGGAGCCTATGCTACACATTCAAATTTCAGAATTGCTTTCAATTAAATACATGGATGGTGAAATACCAAAGAAAGTGTTCATGACTTTTGTTACACCAAAGCTGGAATATGTAGCGGTTGTATGATGCTCACATCTTAAGAAGCACATCAACAAACTGGAAAAGTTGCAGAGACATGCAACTAAATGGTTGCCAGAATTGACAGATAAGAGCTGCAAGAAGAGGTTAGAGGCATTAAATATGCCAAAACAAGAAGATAGAAGACAAAAAGGCGATATGATCACTCCTTACAAAATAGTAATAGGAACTGACAAAATTAATAGGAAGAGTCCCAGAGACCCGAAACTTCAAGAACAAAAGGTCATAGATTTATGCTAACTAAACAGAGCTACCAAAGAAATGTAAGGAAATACACTGGAAAGTGTTTGGAATGGATTAATTCAATTTACATTATTCTTATGGAAAAATTCGTTTCGGTTTTAAAATTTTCAGTGTACAAACCGTCTCATGGAATGGATTAAATTCGTAAACGAAGGTGCCACTAATATAAATTGAATTAATTCGTTCCACACACCCAAAAATAACTTTAAAAATATATTTTATACAGAATATTACTCATACTTTTTACTATACCTTATCTTTATTGAGGACTCTTATTGGCATACGGAAGACAGTGAGGAGGAGGAGCGGTGTTATTGTTTGGAAGGGGAGTTCCCTTCCATTATAACAACAGGCAGTGATGATATTTCTGGGGTACTCTCTCGCACCTATGTTTTGCAGACATACCACTAGGACCTGCTTGTGGCTCACTGCTAGTTTGTCTCACTAAGAGTTTGTCTATAGACACTTGTTTTTCCCTACATTTTAACAATTGTCTGTTGTGAGACACTATAGTGACATTAAAAAGGTTAAATGCAACAGCCTGCTACAGCCTTTTCTGGGCGAGTCTTTTCAGCAAAACTTTGCATTTCTTCTCATACTGCACATATATTCTTATTTAAGGAGGAAGGGACATTCTCTACTGCCTCGTCCTCCCCTGAAGAAATTTCCTCAGCTGTCTCTGGTTGGTGATCTTTTTGAAGGGCTAGGAGTTCTTCAGTGGCCAGTTCTTCGCCATGTTCCTTCACCAACTCTTCCACATCAGCACCATCTAACTCCAAGCTCAATTGCCGACCCAAAGAAACAATTTCCTCAACAAGAATCACTGCAGGTTCAGGCTCAAACCCCTCAAAGTCTCTTTCTGGAACTCATTCAGGCCACAGTTTTCCCTAGCCAAGATCATGGTTCTTAGAGTCTCTCCTCTCCAGGCTTTGAGTTTTAAAGCACTCATAATGTGAAAATGATTTTTCCAGAACTCTTTGAGGATGAGGTTTGTGGCCTCAGTCACTTCGTAAAGTTTCTTAAATTTGGAAATAATTTTCTGGCCCATAGGCTGAATTAAAGGAGTGGTGTTGGGAGGAAGGAACTTTACTGAAACAAAACTAAATTCCTCCAACAATGCGTCCTCCAAGCCTAGAGGATGAGCAGGAGCATTGTCAAGGAGAAGCAGGGCCTTGAGTGGAGATCATCGTCGGATCGACGACGTTGGAGAGGATCGTCGGCCACCCCGTGTACGCGGGCTGCGCTGGCTGCAGTGCGCCCCACCCAGCAAAAACCTACTTCCCACTCACAAGACGGAAAGCCCAAGACCCCCGATTTCTCCCAAGGGCAAGAACAACACTGTGTGATGAAGCCCTTAAATGGGAGTGAGACCCGAACGTCATAGAGAAGATAACCCTAAAATGCAAGGGAAGTACTTACCGGGCACCTAGGAAAGGGGAGCCCTAGGCGCATGCAGCCCAGCATACTGAGAACACCTGGCCACCACATCACACACAGCTGGCACAGCCACAAACTCAAAAGCCAGTCAGGAACGCGAGGCCACGGAGACCTTACCTTGCCTTACCTACCTTGAGTATACCTTGAGGTGCTTCCGGGGCTTATCGTCCCCGCGGCCCGGTCATCGACCAGGCCTCCTGGTTGCTGGACTGATCAACCAGGCTGCTGGACGCGGCTGCTCGCAGCCTGACGTATGAGTCACAGCCTGGTTGATCAGGTATCCTTTGGAGGTGCTTATCCAGTTCTCTCTTGAACACTGTGAGGGGTTTGCCAGTTATGTCCCTTATGTGTAGTGGAAGCGTGTTGAAGAGTCTCGGGCCTCTGATGTTGATAGAGTTCTCTCTCAGAGTACCAGTTGCACCTCTGCTTTTCAACGGGGGTATTCTGCACATCCTGCCATGTCTTCTGGTCTCATGTGATGTTATTTCTGTGTGCAGGTTTGGGACCAGCCCCTCTAATATTTTCCACGTGTAAATTATTATGTATCTCTCCCGCCTGCGCTCAAGGGAATACAGATTTAGGCTCTTAAGTCGGTCCCAATAGTTTAGATGTTTTACCGAGTGGATTCTAGCAGTAAAGGACCTCTGCACGCTCTCCAGGTCAGCAATTTCACCAGCAGTGAAAGGGGCTGTCATTGTGCAGCAGTACTCCACTCTAGAGAGCACAAGCGTTTTGAAAAGTGTCATCATCGGTATAGCATCTCTAGTGTGAAAAGTTCTTGTTATCCAACCTGTCATTTTTCTTGCAGTTGTGACGGCTACTTTATTGTGTTCTTTAAAGGTAAGGTCTTCCGACATGAGTACACCCAGATCCTTTACATTGCCTTTTCGTTCTATGTTATGATTTGCCTGAGTTTTGTACGTGGTTTCCGTTTTTATATTTTCATTTTTTCCATAGCGCATGAGCTGGAACTTGTCTTCGTTAAACACCATATTATTTTCTGTAGCCCATAGAAAGACCTGATCTACATCTGACTGGAGGTTCGCCGTGTCCTCTATGTTGCCTACTCTCATGAAGATCCTAGTGTCATCTGCAAAGGATGATACAGTGCTATAGGTTGTGCTCTTGTCTATGTCCGATATGAGGATGAGAAAAAGTACTGGAGCAAGCACAGTACCCTGGGGGACTGAGCTCTTAACGGTTGACGGGTTGGATTTTATTTTGTTGACTATTACACATTGGGTTCTGTTGGTCAGGAAATTGTAGATCCATCTGCCTACTTTTCCGGTAATTCCTTTTGAGCGCATTTTATGGGCAATAACACCATGGTCACATTTATCAAAAGCTTTTGCGAAATCTGTGTAAATTACATCAGCGTTTTGTTTGTCTTCCATAGCATCTAATGCCATATCATAGTGGTCCAGCAACTGCGACAGGCAAGAGCGCCCTGTTCTGAAACCATGTTGTCCGGGGTTATGGAGATGCTGTGATTCCATGTATTTTGTGATCTTACTTCTTAGCACTCTCTCAAAAATTTTTATGATGTGCGATGTTAGTGCTATCGGTCTGTAATTTTTTGCCTCTGCCTTATTTCCTCCTTTATGAAGTGGTGCTATCTCTGCTGTTTTTAGTATATCAGGAATAACGCCAGTATCTAGGCTTTGTCTCCACAGAATGTGAAGGGCCTGCGATAGTGGTTTTTTACAGTTCTTGATGAATATGGAGTTCCAAGAATCCGGGCCTGGTGCGGAGTGCATAGGCATACTGTTTATGGCTTCTTCAAAATCCAGTGGGGATAGGGTGACGTCTGATATATGATTTGATGTTGGTATCATATCCATGAAAAATTCATTTGGGTTATCGATCTTTAGTGCGTTTAATGGCTCGCTGAAGACAGAGTCGTATTGCTTCCTCAGTAGCTCGCTCATTTCTTTGTTGTCTCCGGTGAAGGTCCATATTCCTTTCGCAGGGGCCCGATACTAGATGTGGTTTTTGATGTTGATTTGCATAGGAGAAAAAATATTTCGGGTTTCTCTCTATTTCACTGATGGCCTTTTGCTCTCTCTTCCCTCTC
>WNGS01009631.1:10381657-10397511 GCA_020271785.1 Procambarus virginalis
CTGAGTTCTTTGAGGCTTACAATCCCCAAGTGGGCATTTGAAGGCATTAGACCACATTGGTCTCTTTCAAACGCGTTCTGCTTTGTGTCTGGAGAGTTTATCTCATGAGTAGGTTGGCAGTTTTTCTTGGTTGTTAAGTAAATCGTCATTGATCTTCTGATTTTTGTCTTTAGGGAATAAAGTTTCTATTAAACAATATCTTTCAGGACCCTTTCCTTCGTTTATGAGCTGTGTGGAGAAGAAAGCTTCTCCGGTGACTGAAAATAGTCTAACTAGGGGGTATAGGCTGTTTGTGTTCAGTTGTCTCGTTCAGAGGTTGCATCGGCGTTGTCACTTTCCTTCTTATGATGTTCTTCAATGAAACCACTTGGAGAAGAGCCGTGTTGGACTAGGACCCATCGCCTTACCCTACAGAGGTTATTCGTTGCGAACCACTCTGACTCCACATTCCGGGATGAGCTGTAGCGGCTGGAGAGGGTCAATGGTCGACTATAAGCGTTAACAAGCACTCCTCTTGTATCCTGTCTGCGCAGGCAGTCACTGTTGGCATTTAGTGCACACTTCCTATGTTTGCTTCTTTAGTGTAGACTGCAGTGTGGAAACCTCCGCTCCTTTCCGCGCTGGACCATGTTGAACAGCTTAGAAAGGGTAGCTTCCATCCTCTCTCATCCCGTAAAGTGAAACGTGCAACACAGAACATCTACTCAAAAAACGGCTCTTTCAGCTCCTGCAGATGTCGTGAAACATCAGGTAAGCCCTGCTGTAAAATAATGTCGTCAATCATACGCTGCAGTATATGGCCGGTGGCAAGTTCAAGTCGACTAAGGACTTTTTTCTCGATAGTACCCATAGCCAGAAGATTCGCAAAACAGGATCATCCTACGGGGAGAACCCAATGGCGGACCCCATCCTACCTTGTTTATACCATGTGTCCATCCGGGCTCAAGAAGGGATTGCCTCCGTAGCTACAACAGCTATGCGGAGTAGTTTCCTCAGGATATTTGTCTGGTATGTCAAGAGGACGTACTGATTCCGGATCAACAAGGATACACTTCGTGTCCATTATCAGTCCCGATTGTCGTTCTATCCACAGGTACGTTGGTAAACAGTGATTACCTACATCCACAGGCGCAGGCTCTTAGTGCCGAAATCATTTCCTGTTCGCCCGTGTTCACCCGCCAGTAAGTCAACATAATTCCTTCGTGGGACTTCAGGCTGTAAGGCGTCAAGGGACAATACGGAGTCAGTAAGGCCGTTGACCAGTTCCGATGTTCGACAGATCTGGACGTGGGTTGTGTGTATCTAGGCTGAGTTTGATGCGGTCGTACATAGAAAGTGGGTTGTCCAGCTATATGCCCATCATTGACATTTCCATAGTGCATATCCAGGTTTACTATATTCCGCCAATAATCTATTGGTAGCAGGGTGGAGCTCCGGATGTCTTGGCATTCACAGTTTCACAATCAACTTTGTCGTGACCTTTGCTTTCAAATTCGGCTGTAGCAAAGGTTCAACAAATTGACTTCGAAACTGTGAATGCCAAGAAATCCAGACTCCACCTGCCAAAGATTATTGGGGAATATAAACCTGGATATGCGTATGGAAATGTCAAGACGCAAGCCTGGAAACCCACTTCGGGCCAATCATCAGCCAGATACCAACACCCACGTCCCGACTGTCGAAACGACTCAACGGCTTACTGACTCCTTATGTCCTTGCAGCCTTCAGCCTGAAGTCCCCGAAGGAATTTGTTGACTTACTGCGGGGAACACGGGCAAAAGGGATAAGAGCCTCGTTGGATGTAGAATCACTGTTACCAACGTACCTGTGGAGGAAACAATCGGGATGATAATGGACCGAGTGTATCGTGATCCGGACTGTACTCCTCTTGACATACCAGAAAAATATCCCGAACTTGAACTTGAAACCGGCCATATACTGCAGGTATGTTGACGACATTTTTACACAGGTACCTGATGTCAGACATCTGCAGGAGCTGAAAGAGGCGTTTGAGCAGAGTTCTGTGTTGCGTTTCACTTACGGGATGGAGAAGGATGGGAAGCTACCCTTTCTAGATGTAACAGTCATGGAAAGGAGCGGAGGTTTCCACACTGCAGTCTACACTAAGGAAACAAACATAGGAATGTGCCTAAATGCCAACAGTGACTGCCCAGACAGGTACAAGAGGAGTGTTGTTAACGCTTATGTCGACCGTGCTCTCAGCCACAGCTCAGAATGGAAGCAAGTCGATGAAGAACTCTGTAGGGTAAGGCAGGTCCTATTCAACAACGGCTTCTCCAATGGTTTCATTGAAGACATCATAAGAAGAAAAGTGAAACGCCATGCAACCTCTGAAGAGACAACTAATACAACACCTAAACCCCCTATTAGACTATTTTACAGGAACTTCTTCTCCACAGCTCATAAAACGGAGGAAAGGGTCCTGAAAGATATTGTTAATAGAAACGTTATCCCTACAGACAAAAATCAGAAGATACAATTGACGATTTACTATAAAACCAAGAAAACTGCCAACCTTCTCATGAGAAACACTCCAGACACAAAGCAGAACGCTTTGAAAGAGACCAATGTCGTCTATGCCTTCAAATGCTCACTTGGGGACTGTAAGCCCCAAAGAACTCAGTATATAGGCAAGACAACAACATCTCTTTCCAGACGATTAACGATGCATAAGCAACAGGGCTCTATCAAGGAACATATAATCCCTTTCCACAACCAAACCATCACCAGAGAAATCTTAACAAACAACACAGAAATCATTGATAGATACAGCGACAGCAGGCGGCTTGACATCTGCGAGGCACTACACATCAAGAAGTCAACACCAGCAATCAACAGCCAATTAACGCACAACTATTTCTACCCACTTCAAGACTCCGCTCCAATATAGAAACATCAAGAAATATGGGCCAATAGGCCTTCTGCAGTTCTATTTGTACCCAACTTCTACTTCTACAAACCTATACCCCGTTTTCCATGTTCTGGTTTCACCCCACTATTTGTTTTACATCACCTCACCCAAATGCAGGTATAGAGCCAATGTTTGTTTCATAAAGCATAAGTGTGTAGATAAACTAAAGTCTTTGAAAATGTAAATAAGTTTTACGAAACGCGCTCAAGTGTCGCGTCAGACTAGAATAAAAATGAATTTTAGAGAATTGATTTTTATTTACCGTCAACAGTAAAAAGAAACATAAGGAAATAGAGAAAATTCGTGTTTAGAATTATTAATCTTACTTTTTCGGTCATATTTAATATATTACATTATATATATACATTATATATATATATATATATATATATATATATATATATATATATATATTATATAAACAAAACAAACATGAACACTTACTTTAATGAAGTCGTTTATAACACAAGACTACGGTATCGTAGTACTTGTTAGGGTCACCCGAGGACTCTATAATGATCCAGCCCAGCACCCATAGTGCACACACCAGCGCCAGCCACAGAATGTCTGCAATCAGGACAAACATTCCTCAGACAAAATAAGTTACATCAAAACTTAGAGGTAATATGCCAAACGTTGTGTGGCAACTAACGTGTTACCAATCAATTTGAAAGAGGGGAATTATGAAATTGCAGTTTTAGATTTTTGCTAATAAGAATCCCTCAAAAATATTAATGAAATTGTAATGAGATAGGGTGCTCAGTCCACTGCTGACACTAAAAAAATAAAAACTGGATTGATCACGTTCACCCAGAGAGACCAACCCTTCACATAGGAACCTGAGACTGTTTCACTGAGCAACACACAAAGCCTTCACCCCATGGATCATCCAGGAAAACTCTAATAAAGTTAAAGTTTTTTTTAAGTACAGAATGGAAGGGAGCAAGAGTTTGTTAGTTTTTGCAGATGCAGTTTGCATGTGTGTGTGTGTGTGTGTGTGTACTAACTAGTTGTGCTTGCGGGGTTGAGCTCTGGCTCTTTGGTCCCGCTCTCAACCGTCAATCAACAGGTGTACAGTTTCCTGAGCCTATTGGGCTCTATCACATCTACACTTGAAACTGTGTATGGAGTCAGCCTCCACCAATCGCTTCCTAATGCATTCCATTTGTCAACCACTCTGACACTAAAAAAGTTCTTTCTATATCTCTGTGGCTCATTTGGGCACTCAGTTTCCACCTGTGTCCCCTAGTGCGTGTGCCCCTTGTGTTAAACAGCCTGTCTTATAACCCTGTCGATTCCCCTGAGAATCTTGAATGTGGTGATCATGTCCCCCCTAACTCTTCTGTCTTCCAACGAAGTGAGGTTTAATTCCTGCAGTCGCTCTCGTAGCTCATACCTCTCAGCTCGGGTACTAGTCTGGTGGCAAACCTTTGAACCTTTTCCAGTTTAGTCTTATGCTTGACTAGATAGGGACTCCATGCTGGAGCCGCATACTCCAGGATTGGTCTGACATATGTGGTATATAATGTTCTGAAAGATTCCTTACACAAGTTTCTAAGGCCGTTCTTATGTTAGCAAACCTGGCATATGCTGCTGATGTTATCCTCTTGATATGAGCTTCAGGGGACAGGTCTGGCGTGATATCAACCCCAGGTCTTTCTCTCTCTCGACTCTTGAAGTATTTCATCTCCCAAATGATACCTTGTATCTGGTCTCCTGCTTCCTACCCCTATCTTCATTACATTACATTTGCTTGGGTTAAACTCTAACAGCCATGTTCGACCATTCCTGCAGCTTGTCAGGAATGTCGTTGTGTGTGGTGTTGTGTGTGTGTGTGTGTGTGTGGTGTGTGTGTGTGTGTGTGTGTGTGTGTGTTGTGTGTGTGTTGTGTGTGTGTGTATGTGTGTACTCACCTAATGTACTCACCTAATTGTGCTTGCGGGGGTTGAGCTTTGGCTCTTTGGTCCCGCCTCTCAACTGTCAATCAACTGATGTACAGATTCCTGAGCCAACTGGGCTCTATCATATCTACATTTGAAACTGTGTATGGAGTCAGCCTCCACCACATCACTTCCTAGTGCATTCCATTTATTAACTACTCTGACACTGAAAAAATTCTTTCTAACGTCTCTGTGGCTCATCTGGGTACTAAGTTTCCACCTGCGTCCCCTTGTTCGTGTCCCACCCGTGCTGAAGAGTTCGTCTTTGTCCACCCTGTCAATTCCCCTGAGAATTTTGCAGGTGGTTATCATGTCTCCCCTTACCTTCTGTTTTCCAGGGATGTGACGTTCAGCTCCTTTAGCCTTTCCTCGTAGCTCAATCCTCTAAGTTCCGGGACGAGCCTGGTGGCATACCGCTGAATCTTCTCTAACTTTGTCTTGTGTTTAACTACGTATGGACTCCAGGCTGAAGCTGCATACTCCAGGATTGGTCTTACACAAGTGGTATACAGGGTTCTGAAAGATTCCTTACACAAGTTTCTAAAGGCAGTTCTTATGTTGGCCAGTCTAGCATATGCCGCTGACGATATTCTTTTGATGTGGGCTTCTGGGGACAGGTTCGGTGTGATATCAACCCCCAGATCTTTCTCTATTTGACTCTTGCAGGATTTCACCTCCCAGATGGTACCTTGTGTTCAGCCTCCTGCTCCCTTTGCCTAATTACATCACCTTACACTTCCCGAGTTGAACTTTAGCAGCCATTTTCTAGACCATTCCTCCAGTTTATCCAGGTCATCCTGTAGTCTGTCTATCTTCATCCGTCTTGATTCTTCTCATAATTTTTGCATCACCAGTAAACATTGAGAGGAATGAGTCTATACCCTCCGGAAGATCGTTCACATATATTAGAAACAGGATGGGTCCAAGTACTGAGCCCTGTGGGACTCCGCTGGTGACATCTCGCCACTCTGATGTCTCCCTCCTCACCGTTACTCGTTGCTTTCCTGTTGCTTGTTTCCTTTTCCTTTACTCCTGCCTGTTGCTCCAACTTTTTTAACAGCCTTTTGTGCGGTACTGTGTCAAAGGCTTTTTGGCAATCCAGGAAATGCAGTCGGCCCACCCTTCTCTTTCCTGCCTAATTTTTGTTGCCTGGTCATAAATAATGCACATCATGTGTGTGTGTGTGTGTGTGTGTGTGTGTGGTGTGTGTGTGTGTGTGTGTGTGTGTGTGTGTGTGTGTGTTGTTTTGTAGAGGTAATATGTGTATGGTGTTTTACAGAGGCAGCAAGAGGCAGCACCTTACCCAGATTGGCTGGAGGAGCATAAGTGGCATGGAGGCAACAGCCTTCCCCGCCTCCTTGAAGAGGGCTATCACCAGCTTTATGCGATTTCTCATTGCTATTAAAATGATAAGAAACAGCACCTGTTGGTGGAAGGATTAACAAGGGGTTTTATATATGCTAAATAATTCAGGCTTAAAAAGAAAATATGGATATGATTTAATATGAAACTTTCTTTTTTAGTAAAATCAGTTAGTGGGACCAATAGGAAGATCCCATTGTGTCCTGGATATATCATATAGCAAAGTACGGCATAATAATGCACATCATAACTATCATAGCAGCAGCACTATCATGTAGTAGATTGGTGAAGAAATGAACCTAGGAATTAGGATTCAACAGTCATTAAATAAATAAATGTTTATTCAGGTAAAAGTACATACAGGTACATTCAAAATGAGTTACAAACAAAATGCTGGAATTCAAGATAAAGTTAGTACATACTATGCCTAAAGCCACTAATATGCAAAGCGTTTCGGACAATAAAGCATTGCCCAAAAGTTGAGCATTGAAAGTAGCTCAACAAGTACGAAGAATCAACAACTTAGGAAGAATCAAACAAACTTTTGACTTCAAGGAAAAGAAAGTGGTAATTCAGGTGTACAAATCTCATACAACGTGCTAATCTACCCCTATCTTACATACAGTATCTGTGCTTGGGGTTCAACCACTGCAAACTACGTCTAGCCCATCATTACCCAGCCGAAATCTGCTATCAGAACAATAACGAACTCTGTTTTCAGACAACACACAGCCCCTCTGTTTAAATCCCTAAACATGCTAAATATAAACTCACTCCACACACATTCTCTTGTGACATTTACATGTACAAAACCTTGTTCCTAAATGCAAATCGTGAAATGAAACTCTTCCTTGACAGATGTAATAGAATCCATAATCATCACACCAGAAATAAATATCTCCTTGATATAAATAAAATTAAATAAATATAAATATGTTTATTCAGGTAAGGTACATACATACAAGGGATGTTACATTAATGTATCGATTTATAGATAGAGCTAGTACATACAATGCCTAAAGCCACTATTACGCAATGCGTTTCGGGCAAGAGGAACATTAATATCTAGAACTTAATGCTAATTGAGCATAAAGAATAAAATGTGTTGAGAACAAATACAAATAAAGAAAAAAAAAGGGGGAACATGACTGAAAAAGCAGCACAAATACAAAAGGTTGACAGCGTTGATTAAAAAAAAATAACAGACATGGGTTGACAATAGAGGGGTAAGGTAGGTTACAGGGAATTTATTAGGTAGTGTTTAGTTTTAATCTTAAACTGGTTGAGAGAGGTACAGTCTTTAACATGGTTGGGAAGGTCATTCCACATTCTGGGTCCCTTGATTTGTAGAGCATTTCTAGTTTGATTAAGCCGTACTCTTGGAATATCAAAACTGTATTTATTTCTGGTGTGGTGCTCATGGGTTCTGTTACAACCTTCAATGAAGCTTTTGAGGTCAGGATTGGCATTACAGTTCAGCGTTTTATATATGTATGATACACATGAGAGAATGTGCAGTGACTTAATATCTAACATATTCAGAGATTTGAGTAGGGGTACCGAGTGATGTCTGGGGCCAGAGTTGGATATTGTCCTAATAGCAGCTTTGTGTTGAGTAATTAGAGGACGTAAATGATTTTGGGTAGTAGAACCCCAAGCACAAATACCATAGTTGAGATAAGGATAGATGAGGAAGTAATAGAGTCACCAGGACAGGGCGGGGTACATAATATCTTATCTTACAAAGAATGCCAACAGTTTTTGAAACTTTCTTTGATACATTTAGAATGTGTCCCTGGAAATTCAGCTTGTGGTCAATGAGAACGCCAAGGATATCCCCAAAGTCCCCAAAGTCAAACTAAATCTGTGTAATACCATGCGAATTAAGGTATTTAGTTTACGGAGATCACTCCCTAACTTATTAAAAAGCTGTCTAACCTATGCGTTATTTAAAGGTATAACCAGAAAGTACCTAATGTCATCCTCTCGGTTTCCTACCAAGTGCTTCAAACTCCCACTGTATCTTGTGCTACCCACTCCACCAATATATTTCCCTAAGCCATGCAACTTCACCATTGTAATCACTGCTATCAACTTGTATCATGGTTGTTATGTTGAATGCAAATTTTACTACACTGTATTTTTTAATAATCCTCAAATTATTTACACTGTATTTATTAATAATCCTACAATGTACCTGTTGATAATCCTTAAATTTTACTACAATGTATCTATTAATTTTCTTTAAATTTCTAGCTTAGTGGTTCGCTATGGTTAACACATATGTACATGGGTATATACAATGTGTGTATATAGTGTAATAACAGCAATAGGAGTATGTTGGGAGGAGCCATTTTGTTTAGGGAGGTGACGTCGCACTCGTAGCGTCGTCTGCTGGCTGCTGTGTGATTTCTCATGCAGTGTATGGTGGCCACTATGCTGTTTGGACTCGATACCGGCTTACTTACAAAGTTACGGTGAATAAAACATGTAGATACGTATACATAATGTGTGTATATAGTGTAATTAAAACAATAACAGTATGGTGGGAAGTGCATTGTTGGCAAGTAAGGTGTAAGGAGTAATTCACTAGGTGTTGGAGGAGTGAGGGAGAGCTGGCTGGGTGTGGCAGCTCACACTCGCACAGTTCTACGTGTGCTGATGGTGAATGTAGTGTGTGAGATAGTGTATAAATATGTTGTAAATATACATAAATGAACATGAAACATTGGATATATGTTAACAATATATGTAGACACATTTGACACACACAACACAGTGTCTTGGAACAGTACGGATGTTCTACTGCCATAATATTGTGTACGTGTTCATTATACATAGAATTGGCAAGAAAAAACAAATCAAATGTATTTGGAAAGGTACGCAAAAAATGAGCAAAAAAATATTTGTGGCTACTCGAGCATATTGAAGCTGGCGGGAGATTGGCTTCGGGAGTCTACGTCACGGGCGACCACCAAGTAAGAAATTATCAAAAAGAAAGCACCAAACCGGGAAGGCTATGTAGCACCATCAAATGTGCGGGATAATCAGAGGGCGCTAAATATCACCAAGGATGCCAATACAAGAACAGAAACGCATAAGGCGAACGATATCAAAAGTATCCGAGTCACCAAGAATACTATCTAGAGACAAGCGACTGCAGGGGGACGGTCGGAAAACAAGACACACGCTCATCTCAGAAGTCAGGACACTCAACAAGGATATGCACGACAGTAAGAGGAACAATGCAATTTGGACAATAAGGAGCAGGGCGGCGCTCCAAGTGACCATGAGTTAAGCGAGTATGGCCAATATGCAACCTCACCAGAGCCGTTTCCGATCACCGGTTACAGTGGCAGGAGGACGGCCGCGAGGACACACAACATTTAAGAGAACGTAGTTTGTTACCAGTAACAGAAGACCAACAAGCCTGCCAATGGGTAAGGATGGAGGAATGGATAACTGGGTAAAAGTCGGAATAAGGAATGCCTTTACGAGAGATAGGACAAGAGCGGACAGCTTCCCTGGTGGCAGCATCCGCATGCTCATTTAAAGAGACACCAATATGGCTGGGAACCCAACAAAACTCAACCGAAAATGCACTGTAATTTACTGTGAACAAGAAACAGCCAATGCTGGATCTCGACAATCACTGGATGAACCAGATTAAAGGACCCGAGAGCCATGAGGGCACTACGAGAGTCAACAACTACCACAAAGGAAGATTGACAACGAGAGAGCAGGAGACGAAGAGCACAGAGAATAGCATAAAGCTCTGCTGTGAAGATGCTAGTCTCTGGAGGTAAGCAACACATATAAGTGTGATCTGGAAAAACGACAGTAGCCAACACCGTCTGCAGACTTAGACTCATCGGTAAAGACGGAAACGGAGTGAGAGCGAGAAGAAAAGTGCTCAGGGAGGTGGTGAAGAGGAACAGGAACCGCAGGAAGGGTAAAAGTTAAAGCACGACAGAGGCAAGAGGAAGGATGTTGCAACGACCACGCAAGATAGCGAAGACAGTAGCGATCACGGCGGTCCTGGAGAGATAGGAAGCCAGTGTCAACATACAAGCTGAGGACGGGAGTCAAACAAAAGGCACCAGAACTGAGGCGCAACCCAGTATGTGCAAAGCATCAAGACGGCAAAGAGTAGAAGGAGAAGCAGACGAGTAAGCAGGGCAACCATAATCGAGCTTAGACAGGACGAGAGAGAAATGTAAAGCAAGGAGAGTGCACCTATCCACTCCCCAAGAAGTATGATACAATACCCGAAGGAGGGTAAGGGTCTTAGAGCCCTCAACACGGAGGTAAGAGATATGGGGAGACCAAGACAAACGAGTGTCAAAGAATAACCCCAAAAGCTTTGCGGAATCTTTGTACTCAAGGGGATGACCATAAAGTGACAAAGAGGGACGAAGAATGACCCGTTTCCGAGTAAAGGTCATGGCACAAGTCTTAGTAGTAGAGAACTTGAAGCCATGATCGGTGGCCCAAGACGACATGGCATCAATCGCAAGTTGAAGCAGGCGTTGAAGGAGAGGTGAATCTTCACCCTGACAGCAAAGGGTAAGATCATCGACATAGAGAGCGGAGAAGACGCCTGAAGGAAGAGAGGAAAGAAGACCATTGAGAGCAATCAGAAAAAAAGTAGTGCTCAGAACACTACCCTGGGGCACATGGCCTATAGAAGCAATGGCCTATAGATGGTGAGCAATGGCCTATAGAAACCCCCCATGTGGTTGGAAGTATTCTATGTCTGCCATCGACCAGGTCAGGCACCCAGAAAGGCAAGAATCCCAAAATAAACCCCTATTCTGGTGAAATTATTGCTAACAAAAGCCAAACAAGTGGATAGAACTCTCCCTAAAAGAAACGAGCAAATGAACATGACGTTACACGTCGCCGCGCCGCTGTCTGCACAGCTCCCCCTCCCAGGGAGGGGAAAGGGGGAGCCCCAGACCCCTCATGCTGGCTATCCACCCATCAGTTCTGAGGCTGCATGTCAAAACACACGAAAAAAAAACGCCAACTGGGGGGAGGGAGGGATGCCGGGGAGCCTCCAGGTCTCACCCAGAAAATGGCGTTTCATTACATTTAAAACTGGTTTTCTGGGAGGAGCCTCATCAGCTCCCCGGAGCTAACTACCCACAGAGGAAAAACTTAGGGTCTTACCCGGGAGGCGGTCGTTGCTCACTCCACAACTCTAAGGCGAGACAACTGGATGCAACCGCAGACTCAAAACGACACAGGCCCAGGGACTTGCACGAGGTAATGAGCAGCCAGGACCGTGTTCGACCGCCAAAAGCTCTGCGCCTGAATGTCAGCCCAGGACCTGGTGCCAAAGACAGCAGCAAGAGCAGCAAACTTACAAACGTCATGGGCACGGGGATAAACCGCAGGCTGGCTAGCCTGAAGAACTCCGCGGACGACCACGGAGACCAGCAGCCGTGAACAGGTTAGAAGGGAAACCGGATCAACCCAAAGCACGTCCCCCGGACACAGAAGCCGTGGCGCGCAATAATAGCGAAGACCTGCCACCGGACACAACATGATGCACCCCCGGCCCAACCAACCAAGCATCAACAACTCAGGGACCACCCCCAGAAAGCAGCAGTTTCATTCTTCGCCAGAAAAGGAGACGGCTGCAGATGAACAAAATCAACACGAAGACCGAAAGAGCAGAAACCCCTGCGCCGGAGGAGAGCATTTAGCTCCCCAACCCGACCCCCAGAAGCCAATGCCAATAGAAAAGGAGCCTTGAAGAACAATCCTGAACCGAAGGGGTCACAACAAACCGAGGAGAAGAAAGAAATGAGCACTCTGTCCAATGACCAGGACGACTCAGGCGGTGCAAGAGAAGGCTGGAGGTGAAACAATGCACGAGACAGCTTGCAAAACAGTACAGGAGCAATATCAATACCGAAAGCAAGCTGAAGCGACTCCTCCAGTGCTGCACGATACGAGGCGACAGTATGGGGCAAAATGACAGTCCCAAACCTCCACAAGAGAAGGACAGGACCACTCCCACAAACACAGCTACCAAAGCAGGGACAGAAGGAAAAGGAAGGACTGCCAAAAACCCCACACTGCTGCCAAGAAGAAGCATCCAGGTGAGACACCAACGAAGCCACCCGACCACCGACAGAAGGCGAGAGACTTGAGGCAGAACTGAACCGGCCCTGCCTTGGGCCAATCGAGCCCAGGAAGGGGCGGAGCTGCGGGAAGATCTTGGGTGCGACCACGGAGCCAGCAGAGCCGGAAACCCAAGCTGGCAAAGGAGGAGATGGAACGTCCGCCATACAGAAAAACATCCCAACGCCGATAAGCCCGCCAGGAGATAAGAGATGACAGTCCCGACGCATGATTCTAGAGAAGGGAAACCGTGAAAACGCCAACAGGCCAGGTATGCCAGGAAACCAGGGAACCCCATCCTGGCAAAAGGAGAGCCAAAAGGCACAAACAAAACACACAACCGTGTGTAGGATAAAACGAGAAAATGGAAAAATACAAGAAAAGACGAAGAAAAAGCCCCAGCTCCAACAGCTAGGGGCAAGAGCGTAGAAAGATGATGAACGAAGAAGGCAAGTAGCAAAACGGGAATGAAAGGGACTCGACCAACAACACAGAGCTGCTGGTCATGTCCCAACAAACCATGCCAACAACACAGTTGTGTGACACGTCCCAACACAAAACGAAAAGGAAAAAGGTGCAAAGGTACTCCACCAGACCAGTACCCGAACCAAGGAGTACGAACTACGAGGATATAATCACCACATTGAAGATCCACCACATTCCACACCAGTGGAATGAGAGCCCAAACGAGCCAAAGAGACAAGGAAAAGAAAAATTGCAGTGTCAGTAGTAGACAAACGGAACGCATGAGGAAGCGACATGGTGGAGGATGACACCACACACAGCTTCAAGCACAGATAAGATAGAGCCCAGCAGGGTCAGGAACCTGCATAAAAGCGAATGACAGGTGAGAAACGGGACCAAAAAGCCAAAGCTGAACTCCCGCAAACACAACTAGGGATGGACAACTAGGTAAGTACCGTACAGAGAATCCAGTGTATATGGAAGGGCTAAGCCAGGCACTGCAAGACGTGCAAGGAATGAGTGACCCAGAGAAGACCACGAAAAATGGGGCCATGACCTCCGTTGCAACCAATAACCCAGATGAACAAGTAAGGCCTCAGGAAGAAGCACGGAAGGTCAAGCAAAAGTCCACAACCAGTCCCCAACACTCGTCAACAGTATGAAACTGCAGCAAAATGTCACCGCAGAATCCAGACAGGAACACTTGCCCCATAACATATACCCGCACCATTGTATCCCATAACCCGGTGGAGGTAGGGCCCTTATCTGGACTCGAGCATAGGCTGGACATGCATAAAAGTGGGACCAGATGGGTATAAATAGGAGCTACCTCGTATGGCCCAGTAGGCCTGCTACAGTCACCTGTGTTCTGATGTTCGTATATTCGTATCCAAAAATCACCAACCAGCGTTTGGCCGAAAGAGATGCCAGATCGCATAAACTCACCTGCAAAATGTAGGCACAAACGTGTCACGACACAACGTAGCCGAGAAGATTCCGGGAGCACCACCAGCAGAAGAAGGCAGAGCCGCATATGCAGGAGAAGAATAGGGTAGAGGCGAAGGAGCAGCCCCACACCCATACGCAGGGAAAACCCAGCGTCTTCTTCATAGCAGCAATCCAGAACACCCCCCAGGAGCTACGGGGCACAGACTGGAGAATAGAGGAGAGCGAGAGGCGAAGCACCCGAGAGAAATAGGGATGCAAAACCCCAGCTCACATGCGAATCAAAACAAACCACCATGGTGCATGTGCAGCAGAGATGTCAGACGTAAGTCGCCAGAAGTCGCAAGCTGAAGAAGAAAACTCAAATGTGACTAGAATAATAGACAAAATAGTGTTATCAACGACCGAACCCCATATAAGAGTACACAGGGCAGCCGCCAACGGTAGTCGAAAAGAGCAGGAAGGAGCAGAAAAGAAACATAGTACAGCATCCCATTTGGGCTACAAGGAGCCCAATCGGGCTACAAAGAGCCCAATCAGGCTACAAAGAGCCCAATCAGGTTACAAGGAGCCAAATCTGGCAGCCCTGTGCAGCGCCGGGCAGTGCACGGAGAGAAGAGACAAACACGAAAGAACGGAACAGGGCCAAAAACCAAGAAGCTTGGAGAAGGACCAACAAGCCCTAGAAGGGATCGGAAGACGACAGACGTTCCAAAAATACGGAAAGCAGCAAAACCTTCCCGATCCTTTGAGAAGAAAGAAGCAGGCGTGAAGCACGAAGGCACAAAAGGCAAAGTCGCACCCGAGACCAAGTCATGCAGATCCAGGTCATGCAGCGGAGTCTTGAAGTGACTCCGCTCCAATATAGAAACATCAAGAAATAAGGGCCAATTGGCCATCTGCAGTTCTATCTTTACCCATCTTCTGCAAATCTATACCATTGTTCCGTGTTCTGTGTTTTGTTGAAAGTTGTTTTTCACCCCACTATTGTATTACATCACCTCACCCAAATGCAGGTATAAGAGCCAATTGCTGTTTCAGTCATAAGTTGTGTGTGGATAAACTAAAGTCTTTGAAAATGTAATAAGTTTTACGAAACGCGCTCAAGTGTCGCGTCAGACTAGAAATAAAAATGAATTTTGGAAAATTGATTTTTCATTTACCGTCACCAGTAAAAAAAGAAACAAGGAAAATCGAGAAAATTCGTGTTAGAATTATTAATCTTACTTTTTCGGTCATATTTAATACATATATCTATATATATATTATATATATATATATTATTATATATATATATATATAATATATATTATATATATATATATGTCGTACCTAGTAGCCAGAACGCACTTCTCAGCCTACTATGCAAGGCCCGTTTGTCTAATAAGCCAAGTTTTCATGAATTAATTGTTTTTCGACTACCTAACCTACCTAGCCTAACCTAACTAACTTTTTCGCCTACCTAACCTAACCTAACTTATAAAGATAGGTTAGGTTAGGTAGGGTTGGTTAGGTTCGGTATATATCTACGTTATTTTAACTTGAATAAAAAAAATTGACCTCATACATAGTGAAATGGGTAGCTTTATCATTTCATTAGAAAAAAAATTAGAAAAAAATATATTAATTCAGGAAAACTTGGCTTATTAGGCAAATCGGGCCTTGCATAGTAGGCTGAGAAGTGCGTTCTGGCTACTAGGTACGACATATATATATATATATATATATATATATATATATATATATATATATATATATATATATATATATATATATTAATTAAATGTGTGTGTATATTATGTGGTGTGTGTATATATATGTGTGTGTATATATATATGTATGTATATATATGTATGTATATATATATGTCGTACCTAGTAGCCAGAACGCACTTCTCAGCCTACTATGCAAGGCCCGATTTGAATAAGCCAAGTTTTCCTGAATTAATATATTTTCTCTAATTTTTTTCTAATGAAATGATAAAGCTACCCATTTCACTATGTATGAGGTCAATTTTTTTTATTCGAGTTAAAATTAAGTAGATATATGACCGAACCTAACCAACCCTACCTAACCTA
>WNGS01009631.1:10404383-10418846 GCA_020271785.1 Procambarus virginalis
CCTGTGTGTTTGTGTGTGGTGTGTGTGTGTGTCTGTGTTTGTGGTGTGGTGTGTGTGTGTGTGGTGTGTGTGTGTGTGTGTGTGTGTGTGTGTGTGTGTACTCACCTAGTTGTACTCACCTATTGTGCTTGCGGGGTTGAGCTCTGGCTCTTTGGTCCCGCCTCTCAACCGTCAATCAACAGGTGTACAGTTTCCCGAGCCTATTGGGCTTTATCATATCTACACTTAAACTGTGTATGGAGTCAGCCTCCACCACATCACTTCCTAATGCATTCCATTTGTCAACCACTCTAACACTAAAAAAGTTCTTTCTAATATCTCTGTGGCTCATTTGGCACTCAGTTTCCACCTGTGTCCCCTAGTGCGTGTGCCCCTGTGGTTAAACAGCCTGTCTTTATCAACCCCTGTTCGATTCCCCTGAGAATCTTGAATGTGGTGATCATGTCCCCCCTAACTCTTCTGTCTTCCAACGAAGTGAGGTTTAATTCCTGCAGTCGCTCCTCGTAGCTCATACCTCTCAGCTCGGGTACTAGTCTGGTAGCAAACCTTTGAACCTTTTCCAGTTTAGTCTTATGCTTGACTAGATAGGGGATTGCATACTACTCCAGGATTGGTCTGACATATGTGGTATATAATGTTCTGAAAGATCCTTACACAAGTTTCTAAAGGCCGTTCTTATGTTAGCCAACCTGGCATATGCTGCTGATGTTATCCTCTTGATATGAGCTTCAGGGGACAGGTCTGGCGAGATATCAACCCCCAGGTCTCTCTCTCTCTGACTCTTGAAGTACGTCATCTCCCAAATGGTACCTTGTATCTGGTCTCCTGCTTCCTACCCCTATCTTCATTACATTACATTTGCTTGAGTTAAACTCTAACAGCCATTTGTTCGACCATTCCTGCAGCTTGTCCAGGTCTTCTTGAATCCTCAAGCTGTCCTCCTCTGTCTTAATCCTTCTCATAATTTTGGCGTCGTCAGCAAACATTGAGAGGAATGAGTCTATACCCTCTGGGAGATCATTTACGTATATCAGACAGGATAGGTCCAAGTACAGAGCCCTGTGGGACTCCACTGGTGACTTCACGCCAGTCTGAGGTCTCACCCCTCACTGTAACTCTCTGCTTCCTATTGCTTAGGTACTCCCTATCCACTGGAGCGCCCTACCTGTTACTCCTGCCTGTTTCTCCAGCTTATGCATCAACCTTTTATGGGGTACCGTGTCAAAGGCTTTCCGACAGTCCAAAAAAATGCAGTCCGCCCACCCTTCTCTTTTTTGCTTAATTTTTGTCACCTGATCGTAGAATTCTATCAAGCCTGTAAGGCAAGATTTACCCTCCCTGAACCCATGTTGATGGGTTGTCACGAAGTCTCTTCTCTCCAGATGTGTTACTAGGTTTTTTCTCACAATCTTCTTCATCACCTTGCATGGTATACAAGTTAAGGACACTGGCCTGTAGTTCAGTGCCTCTTGTCTGTCACCCTTTTTGTATATTGGTACTACATTAGCAGTCTTCCATATTTCTGGTAGGTCCCCCGTTTCCAGTGACTTACTATACACTATGGAGAGTGGTAAGCAAAGTGCTCCTGCACACTCTTTCAATACCCATGGCAAGATTCCATCCGGCCCAACAGCTTTTCTCACATCCAGCTCCAATAGGTGCTTTTTGACCTCATCTCTTGTAATTTCGAACCTATCCAAGGTCACCTGGTTTGCTGCCACCTCTCCCAGCGCCGTGATATCTCCCTGTTCTATTGTAAAGACCTCCTGGAACCTTTTGTTGAGTTCGTCACACACCTCTGTCATTCTCTGTGTACCTGTCCTCGCCCACCCTAAGTTTAATCACCTGTTCCTTCACTGTTGTCTTCCTCCTGATGTGACTGTGTAGTAGCTTTGGTTCAGTCTTGGCTTTATTAGCTATATCATTTTCATACCTTTTCTCAGCTGCTCTTCTCACACTGACATACTCGTTCCTGGTTCTCTGGTATCTCTCTACTTTCTGGTGTTCTGTTATTACGGAAGTTCCTCCATGCCCTTTTGTTCAGCTCCTTTGCTTTCATACATTCCCTATTAAACCACGGACTCTTCCTTTGCTTCTCTGTTTTTTCCTGTTGGGCTGGGACAAACCTGCTTACAGCCTCCTGACATTTTTGGGTGACATAGTCCATCATGTCTTGTACGGACTTGGTTCCGAGTTCTGTGTCCCAATGTACATCCCATAGGAATTTATTCATCTCCTCATAGTTTCCCTTTCGGTACGCCAGCCCTTTGGTTCCCAGTTCTTTTTTGGGGTGATAATTCCTAGCTCAACCAGGTACTCAAAGCTCAATACACTATGATCACTCATTCCCAAGGGGGCTTCCAACTTAACTTCCCTTATATCCGACTCATTTAGGGTAAATATCAGATCAAGCAAGGCTGGTTCATCCCCTCCTCTCACTTGTCGGTCCCTTAGGTGTGTGTGTGTGTGTGTGTGTGTGTGTGTGTGTGTGTGTGTGTGTGTGTGTGTGTGTGTGTGTGTGTGTGTGTGTGTGTGATTTGAAGATAATACAGTATTTAAAAAAATGGGAACTTAACAGTTATTTATATATTTTTATTATATATATATATATATATATATATATATATATATATATATATATATATATATATATATATCATGTTTTTCTTCACTGTCGGTGGTAATGGAAATATCAGTTCTCCAAAATTCATTTTTATTAATGGTCTGATGCCTAGAAGCGTTTCGTAAGGACTTCTTACATTCTCAAAGACTTATTTACACTTAACACTACACTTATGATACACTGTGTATGAAACATTTGACATAACTCTTGCTTTTTATTTTTGGGTGAGGTGGGTATTGAGTGAGGTGGGTATTGAGTGAGGTGGGTACATGAGAATGTAAGTAACTGCAGAGGGCCTATTGGCCCATACTGTGCCTTGAAGTGGGTAGAATATAGCTGTGCATTAATTGGCTGTTGATTGCTGGTGTTAACTTTTTGATGTGTAGTGCCTCGCTGATGACGAGCTGCCTGCTATCGCTGTATCAATCGATGATTTCTGTGTTGTTAAGATTTTTCTGGTGATCGTATGGTTGTGAGAAGAGATTATATGTTCCTTGATGGAGCCCTGTTGTTTATGCATTGTTAGTCGCCTGGAAAGAGACGTTGTCTTGCCTATATATCGAGTTCTTTGGGGCTTACAGTCCCCAAGTGGGCATTTAAAGGCATAGACGATGTGGTTTCCTTTAAAGCATTCTGCTTGGTTTACCTGGTTGATACCTGGTTGATGGGGTTCTGGGAGTTGTTCTACTCCCTAAGCCCGGCCCGAGGCCAGACTTGACTTGTGAGAGTTTGGTCCATCAGGCTGTTGCTTGGAGCGGCCCGCAGGCCCACATACCCACCACAGCCCGGTTGGTCCGGCACTCCTTGAAGGAAACAATCTAGTTTCCTCTTGAAGATGTCCAAGGTTGTTCCTGTAATATTTCTGATGCTTGCTGGGAGGACGTTGAACAACCGTGGACCTCTGATGTTCATACAGTGTTCTCTGATTGTGCCTATGGCACCCCTGCTCTTCACTGGTTCTATTCTGCATTTTCTTCCATGTCGTTCACTCCAGTACGTTGTTATTTAACTGTGCAGATCTGGGACCTGTCCCTCCAGTATTTTCCATGTGTATATTATTTGATATCTCTCTCGTCTCCTTTCTAGTGAGTACATTTGGAGAGCTTTGAGACGATCCCAATAATTTAGGTGCTTTATCTCGTCTATGCGTGCCGTATATGTTCTCTGTATTCCCTCTATTTCAGCAATCTCTCCTGCTCTGAAGGGGAAGTGAGTACCGAGCAGTACTCAAGACAGGACAACACAAGTGATTTGAAGAGGACAACTATTGTGATGAGATCTCTGGACTTGAAGGTTCTCGTAATCCATCCTATCATTTTTCTGGCTGACGCAATACTTGCTTGGTTATGCTCCCTAAACTTTAGGTCGTCGGACATCATTATTCCCAATTCCTTGACATGCTGTTTTCCTACTATGGGCAGATTCGATTGTGTTTTGTACCCTGTATTATGTTTAAGATCCTCATTTTTGCCGTATCTGAGTACCTGGAATTTATCACCGTTAAACATGTTATTTTCTGCTGCCCAATCGAAAACTTTGTTAATATCTGTTTGTAGTTTATCAATGTCTTCAGCAGAGGTAATTTTCATGCTGATTTTTGTATCATCTGCAAACGATGACACGAAGCTGTGTCTTGTGTTTTTGTCTATGTCGGATATGAGAATAACGAACAGCAGTGGTGCAAGGACTGTACCTTGAAGTACAGAGCTTTTAACTGCGCTTGGACTATTTTACTTATTGACTGTTACTCTTTGTGTTCTGTTCGACAGGAAATTGAGTATCCAGCGTCCTACTTTACTAGTTATACCCATTGACCTCATTTTGTGTGCAATCACTCCATGGTCACATTTGTCAAATGCCTTTGCAAAATCAGTCTATATGACATCTGCATTATGTTTTTCCTCTAATGCCTCCGTGATTTTGTCATAGTGGTCAAGTAGCTGTGAGAGGCATGATCTTCCTGCTCTAAATCCATGTTGGCCTGGATTGTGGAGGTCATTGGTTTCCATGAAACTAGTGACCTGACTCCTGATCACTCTCTCAAATAGATTTATTATGTGGGACGTTAGTGCAACTGGTCTATAATTCTTTGCCAATACTTTGCTACCACCCTTGTGTAGAGAGGCAATGTCTGCTGCTTTAAGCGCGTCTGGTATCTCCCCTGTGTCCAAGCTATACTGAGCTATACCAAGCTATACTCCACACTATACTGAGCGCCTGTGCTACTGGCACTTTGCATTTCTATATAAATATTGAATTCCGTGAGTCTGGACCAGGAGCTGAGTGCATGGGCATATTGTCAATTTCTTTCAAAGTCTGCCACGCTCGTGCTGATATCAGTTATATTTACAGGTGTTTGAGTATCATTCATAAAGAAAGTGTCCGAATCTTCCACTTTCATGCTGAGTATCGGAGTGCTAAACATGTCTTCATACTGCTTTTTTAGGATTTCACTAATTTCTTTGTCATCCTCTGTGTACCTTTGCTAGTACGAATAGGTCCAATACTGGCAGTGGTTTTCGCTTTTGATTTAGCATATGTGAAGAAATATTTTAGGTTTTTCTTTATTTCTTGAATTGCTTTCTGTTCTAGTTGCCTTTCTTCAGTCTGATAGGAATGCCTCAATCTCTGTTCGATTTCTTCAATCTCCCTGTTTAAATTATTTCTTCTCTGTATGGAGAGTCGTGTCTGCTTAAGCATTTCCGTTAATTTCTTCCTTCTTTTGTAATGTCTGCGTTCTCTTTCTACATTGGACCTCTTTCTGGCTTTCCTCAAAGGAACATGTTTCAGACAGACTTGATATGCTTCAGAAGTCAGTTTTTCTATTGCTTGTGTAGGATTTTTATTTCTTAGGACATTTTCCCATTGAATGTTTGTAAGTTCCCTGTTTATTTTCTCCCAGTCTATCCTTTTATTATTAAAATTTAATTTATTGAATAGTCCTTCTCATTTGTTGATTCTCTTGGGCCTACTACCGTTATTAATGTTAGTTTGCACTTCAATGAGCTTGTGGTCCGAGTACGTAGTGTCTGAGACAGTAATGTCTCTTGATTAGCTCCTCATTGTTCGTGAGGAGCTAATCAGAGACATTACTCTGTCTCTGGGGAGTTACTCGGTTTCTGGGGAGTTTTTCACGAGTAGGTTTGCCGTTTTTTTTGGTTTTATAATAATTTATCAATTGTATTTTCTGATTTTTGTCTGTAGGGATAACGTTCCTATCAACAATATTTTTCAGGACCCTTTCCTCCGTTTTATGAGCGTCCGAAAAGAAGTTCCTGTAAAATAGTCTAATAGGGGGTACAAGTGTTGTGTTGGTTGACTCTTCAGAGGTTTCATGGCGTTTTACCTTTCTTTTTATGATGCCTTCAACGAAACCGTTAGAGAAGCCATTGTTGACTAGGACCTGCCTTATCCTACAGAGTTCATCGACTTCCTGCCATCCTGAGATGTCGCTGAGAGCACGGTCAACATAAGCGTTGACAACACTCCTCTTGTACTTGTCTGGGCAGTCACTGTTGGCATTGAGGCACATCCCTATGTTTGTTTCCTTAGTGTAGACTGCAGTGTGGAAGCCTCCGCTCCTTTCTGTGACTTACATCCAGAAAGGGCAACTTCCCATTATTCTCCATCTTGTAAGATAAGCTCAACACAGAATTCTGCTCAAATGCCTCCTTCACCTGCTGCAGACATCTGACATCAGGTACCTGCATAAAAATGTTGTCAACATACCTGCAGTATATGGTGGGTTTCAAGTCCATGTCAACTAAGACTCTCTGCTCGATGGTGCCCATGTAGAAGTTCGCAAACAGGACACCTAAGGGAGAACCCATGGCGACCCCATCTACTTGCTTATGCATGTGCAAATCTGGGCTGAAGAAGGGTGCCTCTTTAGTGCAGGCTTGGAGTAGTTTCCTCAGTATGTTTTCTGGCATGTCAAGAGGAGTGCAAGCCGGGTCACGATACACTGTCTGGTATCATCCAAATTGTTTCATCTACAGATACGTTGGTAAATAGTGACTCTACATACAACGAGGCTCTTATCCCCATTGCCCGTGCTCCCCACAGTAAGTCAACAAATTCCTTGGGAGACTTCAGGCTGAAAGCACAAGGTATGAAAAGAGTCAGCAACCCATTGAGTCGCTTAGCCAGTCTGTATGTGGGCGTGGGTATCTGGCTGATGATTGGCCGAAGTGGGTTTCCAGGCTTGTGAGTCTTGACATTTCCATAGGCATACCCAGGTTTGTAGTCCCCAATAACCTTTGGCAGGTGGAGTCCGGATTTCTTGGTGTTCACAGTTTCACTCAATCTGTTTACCTTCGTTTTCAATTCGGCTGTAGTGTTCTTCATTACCCTTTGGAATTTAGTTTGGCCAGAGAGTACGAGGTTCATATTTGCCTTCCAAACTAAAACATAGGAATGCCAAGAAATCCAATAAAAAGCCAAACCCAATAAACCCAAAACCAATAAAAAGCAAGAGTTATGTCAAATATTTCATACACAGTGCATCAAGTGTATCATAAGTGTAGTGTTAAGTGTAGACAAGTTTTTGAGAATGTAAGAAGCCCTTACGAAACGCTTCTAGGCATCAGACCATTAATAAAACCAGCATTGAATTTAATGAAATGCCATTTTCTGGGCGAGTCCCGGAGGCTCCCCAGAGCTATCCCAGGCTGATATGCTAATGTCAGACTTTGGCATCAGTCATGTGTATGGAGTTCTTAGGCCTACCAGGGACCACGGCCAGAACCGGGCCCCCTCAGAGAGGCAAGGAAAGCAATGGCCTATAGAAGCCCCCGTGTGGTTGGAAGCATTCTATGTCTGCCATCGACCGGGACAGGCACCCAGAAAGGTAAGCGCCTCGAAACAAACCCCTATTCTGGTTAAAATTGCTACCAAAAGGCGAACTAGTGGATAGAACTCTCCAAAAGAATACAAGCAAACTAGTGTGACGTCACATGCCGCCGCGCCGCTGTCTGCGCAGCTCCCCCCTCCCTGGGAGGGGGAAGGGGAAGCCCCAGACCCTCCACACCGGCTACCCACACCTCAGTTCTTGAGGCTGGATGTCAAAAACGCGAAAAAAACGCCGACCGGGAGGGAGGGAGGGATGCAGGGGAGCCTCCGGGACTCACCCAGAAAATGGCGTTTCATTACATTCAACGCTGGTTTTCTGGGGGGGGGGGAGCCCCGTTGGCTCCCCGGAGCTAACTATCCACAGACGGAAAAAGAGGGACTTACCCGGAAGGCGGTCGTCGCTCACTCCTCAACTCGAAGCCGAGACAACTGGCTGCAACCGCCGACCCAAAGCAACACAGGCCCGACGGGGCCCAAGGACATTCACAAGGTAACGAGCAGCCAGGACCCTGTTCGACCGCCAAAATCCCCGCGCTCGAATATCAGACCAAGACATATTCCCAAAGACAGCAGCAAGAGCCGCGAACTTACGAACGTCATAGGCACTGGGATAGACCGCAGGCTGGCTGGACTTAATAACCCTGGGGACGACCTGAGAGACCTGAACCCGCGAACAGGGAAGAAGGGAAACCGGATCAACCCACAGCGCATCCCTGGACACAGAAGCCGTGGCGCGCAAACAACAGCGAAGCGCCACAACCGGACACAAAACATGATGCACCCCCGGCCTGACCAACCAAGCATCAACCACCCACGGACCCCTCCAGAACGCAGCAGTCTCATTCTTCGCCAGAAAAGAAGGAGACGGCTGCAAGCGAACAAAACAATCACCACGACCAAAAGAGCAGAAACCCCTGTGGCGGAGGAGAGCATGAAGCTCCCCGACCCGACCCCCAGAGGCCAAAGGCAACAAGAAAAGAGCCTTTGAAAAACAATCCCGGACTGAAGGGGCCACAACGAAACGAGGAGACGAAAGGAAAGCGAGCACTCTGTCCAAAGACCAGGACGGCTCAGGCGGCGCATGAGCAGGCCGGAGGTGAAACAATGCTCGAGACAGCTTGCAAAACGGCGCAGACGTAACATCGATACCGAAGGCAAGCTGAAGTGGCTCCACCAGCGCCGCACGATAGGAGGCGACAGTGTTAGGCATAAGATGAAGGTCCTGAAACAACCACGAGAGGAAGGACATGACCACCCAAACAGACAAGGAACTAACACGACGAAGATGCAAAAAGAAACAGAAGGACCGCCAGGAAACTTCATACTGCCGCCGAGAAGCCCGCAGGTGGGACACCAACAAGGAGGCCACCTGATCACCAGAGAGATGATAAACGCGAGTCAAAAAACCCATACGCGAAGACTCGAGGAGAAGATCGTACCAGCCATGTGACGTACTGGCCCGATCTGCTGAAAGAGGGCGCTGCATACACCGGAAGACGTCGCGACCACGCTGACGCAAAGAGGTCCACCTCGGGACGCCCGAACGTCTGGCAAAGCCAACGGAAGGACTCGTCGTCGACTGTCCACTCCGTGGAGATGGGAACGAAGTGAGACAGGGCGTCGGCCAAGACGTTGGACATGCCCCGTACGTGAACTGCCAGGAGAGCCAAACCCCGAGAACTCAGCAGACGAGTCACCCGAAGCGACCAACCCCAAAGAGACAAGGACCACATCGAACCCCCGCGGTTCATGCAATGAACCACCGGAGAGCAGTCCGAATGGAGCCAGATCGTCGATCCGTGGGCCACCCGAATCCTCCAAAGAGCGAACCACACTGCCGCGAACTCCCGCACCATGCTGTGAGCTCGACGGAAGGACGGACCCCAACCCCCCTGGCCGGCCTGGTGAGCACTGGTCACAAAACCCCAGCCGAGAGACGACGCATCCGTGTACACATCGAGCGAGGGCTCGGGTAGGCGCCAAGGCACTGAACCCCGAAAACCTGAAGAGGAAGCCGGTGACACAGCAACCGATGCAAGGCCCCCGGGGGTCAAACCCTGCGATCGCGAGAGAGGTGGAAGGGGGAACCCCGAAGGAACCATAACAGCTGACGAAGCCAAACGCGACCCGGCGGGTAGACCACCATCGCGAAGTTCAGGCTCCGGCACAGCCCCTGGAGCAACCACCGGGTGACCCGAGGGCCTACCAGAAACAGACGAAGGTGAGACCGCAGCCGCAGGAGAGACTTCGGAGGGAGAGACAAGGAGGCGGTTCGAGAGTCCCAAACGAGACCCAGCCAAGTCTAAACCTGAGAGGGCACCAGATGGGACTTCCTCCAGTTCCCAAAGAACCTGAACCCGGCGAGCTGGGAAAGAATCAAATCCCTGGCAAGCAAGCAAGCTGACCGGCTGGAAGCCCAAACCAGCCAGTCGTCGAGGTAGGCCAACACCCGAACACCTACGAGATGCAAACGAGCCACCACAACCCGTGTAAGGCGCGTGAACACGCGAGGTGCCAGGTTCAACCCGAACGGGAGACAACGAAAGCGGTAACTCAGACGCCCCACAACAAAACCGAGCCAGTCCCGGAACCGCGGATGAATCGGGACATGCCAATAAGTGTCCCGGAGGTCCAGGGACACCATCCAAGCGCCTGGCTCCAAAAGGAGCCAAACCTGAGACAGCGTAGTCATTCGAAAGGAGGGGCAATGAATCCAAGGGTCCAGATGGGACAAGTCCAGAATGAACCGCAGGTCCGCGCAGTCCCGTTTCGGAACCGGAAACAGACGGGAAACCCATCTGAGGGACGACGTCGTTTCGACGACGCCCAAGCGTACCCACTCCAAGACGACTCAACAGACTGCAGGGGAAAAAACTTGCCCTGCCAGCCCCGACCCCCCCCAGGGGGGAGGGGCCACCCAATGCCACCGCAGGCCGCCAGACACGACCCGAAAGGCCCACGAATCGTGGGACCAGGCACGGGTGAACAGCGCAAGCCGCCCCCCCATCGCCCCGTCAATGGGGCAAACCGCAAAAGGGCCGGCGACCCTTACGAGACCCAGAACCCCGCACAGAGCGAACACTGCGCCGACCAGACGAGGGAGGGTCCGTAGCAGGAGCCGAACCCGAACCTGACACCAGAGGCCTACCACGACGAGAGGAACCCCGAGCCCTGGCACGACCCTTCCGGGAAGACCCACCCCGGGACCCCCGGAAAACCAATAAGTCCGATATCGGACGACAAGCTGCCGACGCAGCCTGAATAAACTGCACTACGGCCGACTCCTCAAACAGAAGAGGACAAAAAGGTGAAGAACGCCTAAGAGCCAGAGCCCAAGCAGATTCCACGGAGGAACCCAGCACTGTCTGCCGACACGCGAGACGGGAAGCATAAAACGGAAACCGCATCCCGCAAAATTGCCGTGAACAGCTTCAACAAGGCAGCCGACGAACGCGCAGCCATGGACAAGGTGCCGGACCCCGGGACGGACCCAAGCACCTCACATCCTCCACGAGCCAATCCGAGGACAGCTCCAGGATGGAAAAAAACCACAAGGCCGAAGGCAAAAGGCCCCGGGCGCGCAAGTCCTCCGCAACGAGCGCTGCCGAAAGGGTGGGAACCTGCACATGGAGCTGAATAACGCCCACATCGCGGGAAAGGGCAGGGACAAACAAGCACTCATTCAGGTACTCAAGCTCGCCCCCCAGGAAAACCTGAAGCACCGTGGAAGCTTCCCGCCACTCCAGCGTGCGGGAACGACAGAAGGAATGCCAGGAATCCAGAACAAACAAGGGGCAGTCTGCTAGCCAGGAAGACTCCAGAACCTCGTAACGGAGCCAGAAAGGGAAGGAAGTCCCAAACCTGAACTCGGACAGATCCATTTCCGAGGCATAATCCGGGTCACGCAGGAGGTAAGCTGCAAAGGCCGCCCGCACCACACCAGGTTGGATGCGATAAGCCAAAAACCTCCGGAAAGACGGAACCGACGTACCTGGGGGAACACGGAACCGAACCCGGGGAGGGGCGGACACCAAATCCAACTCGTACGCAGAGGGGGGGAAAGAAAACCCCCACTCCTTGTAACAATAAGCCCCGCTCAGAGGGAAGAAAAACCCAGGCGGGGTCCAGCGGAGCCCAAGGCCCCCAAGTCAGCCCCTCCCCAGCCTCGAGGTCCTTCACCACAGGACCCGAGGCTGAGTCCTCTCCCCAAGCCCCGACCCCACAAGACAAGGACGGAGCAGCCGCAAAAGCTGGAGGAATGGGGGCCCACTGATCAGACCCAGAAGCTTCGGCCGGGAGACAAGACTCGAATGCCTCTGCCGCCCCCCCCGGAAGGGCACCCCCCCCCCCCCCCGAAGCTGCCCGAGTCTCGAGATCAAGAAACCCTGCTCCGACCCCGAAACCCTCGGACGCTTCGGGGCCGGAAGCAGGGGGGGACCAGAACGAACAGTAGGGGAAGGACGAGGAGGCACGGACTGAACCAGGATCGAAGCGACCCCCACCCACAAGTCCGGGTCTCGAAAAGCAAAGCGGGGCAGCCCCGGGGCATCCGGGTGAGCAACCAACCGAGCGCGTTGCAACAGACGAAACCTAGACTGCAACGCATGCGCCGCCTGTACCCGAAGAGAATCATCAGAGGATTGGGTAAATTGAGTCACAAGCAAGCAGCAACACTCACAGGACTCAGTGTCGAAAGTATCACCGACCCAACAGGCAGCGTGGCAGAGGCAAAAACAATGAGGGTCACCCTGAGACAAGGGGACCGAGCAACCCTCAAACTTGCACACAGCGAGTGGGGACTCCGGGGTCACATCCATCGGACCCACGCGTCCCCTAGGGGATTCCCATGGTCCTGAGCATTTACTTTAAGAGGACTCGCGCTCAGGTAGTCCCAGGCAGGGCGCTGCTAACCGCGCCCAAAACTACCAAGCGAACTTCTACAGCTGTACCCCAGGGACGTGTACACTCACGGGGACCTAGCAGGGGGCGCCACCGAGTAGAACCGTGTAACGGCAAAAACTAATGAATTAATAGGTCACAACCCCCACCAGGCAAAAAGAAAAAGAAAAACAAAACCCAGCAAGAGGACAGCGAACCCCAAGGAACAGAGCCGGCCGCTATGTCGGGAATACAAGCTGTGCAGCACCCTGCGCCCCTACCAGTGCAAACTGCCTCTTACCTGCCAGTAACAAGGGAGAACAGAACACCCAAGAGCCCAACAAGCGGCCGAAAAAACGAAAAGGAAAACCGACCAGCAGAGGCAGAGCCCGAGGAGCCTGTGGAAGGTGGCCCCAAGGGCAGTACTTACAGGGCACCTAGGGAAGGAAACCGTAGGCGCATGCAGCCCGAGTAATGAAGATAACTCCTGGCTCTCGCACCCACAAAAAACAAACACCACACGCAAAGCACAGTGCTGTAGCGATACCGGAGCCAGAGCACATGACCTTCGCCTATAGCATCAGCCTCAAGAACTGAGGTGTGGGTAGCCGGCGTGGAGGGTCTGGGGCTTCCCCTTCCCCCTCCCGGGGAGAGGGGAGCTACGCAGCAGCGCGGTGGCGTGTGACGTCACACTAGTTTGCTTGTTTTCTTTTGGGGAGTTCTACCCACTAGTTCGGCTTTTGGTAGCAATTTTAACCAGAATAGGGGTTTGTTTTGAGGCGCTTACCTTTCTGGGTGCCTGTCCCGGTCGATGGCAGACATAGAATGCTTCCAACCACATGGGGGCTTCAATAGGCCATTGCTCCCCTTGCCTCTCTGAGGGGGCTCGGTTCTGGCGTGTTCCCCGGTAGGCCTAAGAACTCCATACACATGACTGATGCCAAAGTTTGACATTAGCATATCAGCCTGGGATAGCTCCGGGGAGCCGACAGGGCTCCCCCCAGAAAAATGAATTTTGGAGAATTGATATTTCCATTACCACCAACAGTGAAGAAAAACATAATAAATATTGAGAAAATTCGTGTTAGACATTAATCTTACCTTTTCGGTCATTTTCAACAACATATGTTTACAAGAAAGACTGCTACCAAAATAAATATATATATATATATATATATATATATATATATATATATATATATATATATATATATATATATATATATATATATATGGTATATTTTGGTAGCAGTCTTTCCTGTAGACATATATTATTAAATATGACCGAAAAAGTAAGATTAATAATTCTAACACGAATTTTCTCTATTTTCCTTATGTTTCTTTTTACTGGTGACGGTAAATGAAAAATCAATTCTCCAAAATTCATTTTTATTTCTAGTCTGACGCGACACTTGAGCGCGTTTCGTAAAACTTATTACATTTTCAAAGACTTTAGTTTATCTACACACAACTTATGCTTTATGAAACAAACATTGGCTCTTATACCTGCATTTGGGTGAGGTGATGTAATACATTAGTGGGGTGAAACACAGAACATGGAAAACGGGGTATAGATTTGTAGAAGTAGAAGTTGGGTACAAATAGAACTGCAGAAGGCCTATTGGCCCATATTTCTTGATGTTTCTATATTGGAGCGGAGTCTTGAAGTGGGTAGAATATAGATGTGCGTTAATTGGCTGTTGATTGTTGGTGTTGACTTCTTGATGTGTAGTGCCTCGCAGATGTCAAGCCACCTGCTGTCGCTGTATCTATCAATGATTTCTGTGTTGTTTGTTAAGATTTCTCTGGTGATGGTTTGGTTGTGGGAAGAGATTATATGTTCCTTGATAGAGCCCTGTTGCTTATGCATCGTTAATCGCCTGGAAAGAGATGTTGTTGTCTTGCCTATATACTGAGTTCTTTGAGGCTTACAGTCCCCAAGTGGGCATTTGAAGGCATAGACGACATTGGTCTCTTTCAAAGCGTTCTGCTTTGTGTCTGGAGAGTTTCTCATGAGTAGGGTTTTTGGCAGTTTTCTTGGTTTTATAGTAAATCGTCAATTGTATCTTCTGATTTTTGTCTTTAGGGATAACGTTTCTATTAACAATATT
>WNGS01009631.1:10422633-10450966 GCA_020271785.1 Procambarus virginalis
CAAGAACGGATAGATTCCTTAGCGGCAGCATCCGCACGATCATTGAAAGAAACACCAATATGGCTGGGAACCCAGCAAAACTCTACCGATTTAAATTTACTAGAAATAAGAAACAGCCATTGCTGAATCTCGATGACCACTG
Source organism: Procambarus virginalis (assembly GCA_020271785.1). Classification (NCBI taxonomy): domain Eukaryota; kingdom Metazoa; phylum Arthropoda; class Malacostraca; order Decapoda; family Cambaridae; genus Procambarus; species Procambarus virginalis. The sequence goes on from WNGS01009631.1 coordinate 10,422,776, forward strand.
GGTGGACAGGATTAATGGACCCAAGAGCCATGAGGGCACTACGAGAGTCAACTACAACCACAATGGAGGAATGTGAATGAGAAAGCAAGAGACGGAGAGCATAGAGAATAGCATAAAGTTCCGCCGTAAAGACGCAAGCCTCCGAAGGGAGGCGACACATATAAGTATGATCAGGAAAACTACAGAGTAGCCCACACCGTCCGCAGACTTAGACCCATCGGTAAAGATGGAAATAGAGTGGGAGTGCGAAGAAAAGTGCTCAAGGAAGAGGCTTTTCAGAATTGTAGGAGGGGTAAAGGCTTTAGCAATGCAAGTCAAGGACGTACAAAACTTGGGAAGGGGGACTCTCCACGGAGGCAAGGGAGGAACAATACGAGGAGAAATATTAGAAAGATGAACAGAAAGAGAATCCGGCAAGTGAGATAACTGGACAGAAAGTGGGAGACGATGAAGAGGAACAGGTGCTACAGGAGGAGGAAAAGTCAAAGCATGACAGAGGCGAGAGGAAGGATGCTGTAAGGACCGTGCAAGATAGCGAAGACAGTAGCGGTCACGGCGGTCCTGGAGAGAGAGAAAGCCAGTGTCAACATACAAACTGAGGGCAGGAGTCGAACGAAAGGCACCAGAGCTGAGACGCAACCCAGTATGGTGCAAAGGACGGCGAAGAGTAGAAGGAGAAGCAGAAGAGTAAGCAGGGCAACCATAATCGAGTTTAGACAGGACGAGAGAGGAGTGCAAATATAGGAGCGTGCGTCTATCCGCTCCCCCAGAAGTATGGGACAAAACCTTAAGGAGGTTAAGGGCCTTAGAGCACTCAACTCGGAGGTAAGAGATATGGGCTGACCAAGACAAACGAGTGTCAAAGACTAACCCCAAGAGCTTTGCGGAATCCCTGTACACAATGGGGATGACCATAAAGCGACAACGAGGGGACGAAGAACAACATGCTTCCGAGTAAAGGTCATAGCACAAGTCTTAGATGCAGAGAACTTGAACCCATGATCGGTGGCCCAAGACGACACGGCATCAATCGCAAGTTGAAGCCGCCGTGAAGGAGAGGTGAATCGTCACCCTGACAGCAAAGGGTAAGATCATCAACATAAAGAGCAGAGAAGACACCAGAAGGCAGAGAAGAAAGAAGACCGTTGAGGGCAACGAGAAAAAGAGTAGTGCTCAGAACACTACCCTGGGGTACACCCTCATACTGCCGATAAGGGGCAGAGAGAGCAGTACCAAGCCACACACGAAAGGAACGATGAGAGAGGAAGCTCTGGAGGAAGAGAGGGAGGTGTCGTAAGCCTTTTCTAGGTCAAAAAGGACGGCAACAACGGAGGTCTTCGCAGCAAAAGCAGTACGAATATAGACCTCCAAGTTCACCAGGATCATCCGTTGTGCTGCGGCACTTGCGAAAACCAAATTGAGAAGGAGAGAGGTGGTTATAGTGTTCTAAGAAACACATCAAACGAACGTTAACCTTACGTTCAAAGAGCTTGCAGACACAACTCGTGAGGGCAATAGGGCGGAAGTCCTTAGGGAATGACCCGAGAGACCCTGGTTTCCGAACAGGAAGGACAACAGCATTGAGCCAGTCTTCAGGGACTGACGACGACTCCCAGACCAGATTATACAGACTCAGTACACACTGAGACGTGCACGGAGGGAGATGGCGGAACATTTCATAATGAATGCCATCAGAGCCCACTGCCATAGAACCACAAAGGGCTAGGGCAGATTGAAGTTCAGGGAGAGAGAAGGTATCGTTATAGGGAAGGTGAAGAAAAGTACAGAAATTTAAAGGACGAGACTCAAGGTGAGGCTTACGAAGAAGGAAGGATTGCGGGAGATGAGAACCAGAACTAACAGAGGAAAAATGGGAACCCAGTACGGTTGCAACCTGCAACGGGTCTGCCACAAGAGCACCATGGAGGCGAAGGACCTGTGAGACATCGGGAACGAATTTACCCGCAATCTTGCGGATACGCTTCCAGACCAGCGGAAGAGGAGTTTCGGAAGTAACGGTAGAGACATAAGTCGCCCAGCAAGCACGCTTAGCTGCACGGATGGTCCTACGGGCCACTGCACTCGCCTTCCGAAACACAAGAAAAAACTCAACCGTCTGCCGGCGGCGATATCTCTTCCAGGCTGCACGCTTACAGCGGACAGCCCGAGCACAGTCCAAACTCCACCAGGGAACGCACTTTCGCATTCTCCGAGAGGAAGAGCGAGGAATAGAGTGGAGGGCAGCGTTAAAGACAGTGTCATGAAAAAAAGGAGGGCGCGAGGGAGAGGTAAAACGGAGAGGTCGGAAATAGTAGCATGGAGAGTAAAAAGGCGCCTGTCAGCCTCGGCAAACCGCCACCGAGGGAAGGAGAGAGGAGGGCGAAAGGAGAAAAAGTGACAAGGATAGGAAAATGGTCACTGCCATGGAGGTCATCAAGGACTAGCCACCCGAAATCTAAGGAAAGTGATGACGAGCACAGAGAAAGATCGAGACAAGAAAAGGGAGCGAGTCCGAGAGTCCAAATGAGTGGGCTCACCAGAATTGAGAAGGGACAGGGAAGAAGAGAGGATGAAAGGTTCAAGTAAGCGACCCCGGGTGTTTGTCAGCACATCACCCCAAAGGGCATGACGACATTTGAAATCACCCAGCAGGAGCACAGGCTCCGGCAAGGAGTCTAGGAGGTGGTTTAAGATCAGGAAGAGAAAGTGGGACAGTGGGGGGAAGATAAATGAACAAACTGTGTACCATCTACGCACAAAGACACGGGCGGCAGAACAGTGGAGAGGCGAGGAAAAAAGTAAGGGGACAAAGGGAACATCGGAACGAATCAAGAGAGCAGAAGAATTATGAGAAAAGAATAGCCACGGAAGTGACCAGAACGAGAACCAAGCATCGGCTCCTGGAGACAGAACAGACACAAAGGGGCGAAAACTGTGAGATGAGAATTTGAAGGTCAAGGAAATTGGCATAAAATCCACGGATGTTCCACTGAAGAAAAGTCATCACCAAAGAGAGAGAGGAGAGCAACAGAGAGCAAGAAACAAAGGTGAAGAAGGAACACAGCACGCTAAAAAGCACAGTCAGGATCAGGGTCAGCAAAGTCCGGATTAGGGGGCATGGGTAAACTGAGTAAAGAAGGAGGGCAAGAAGCGGGAGGATGGACCAGAGGTGGACGAGCAGGGCTTGTCTAGGGCTCCCCCTACCCCCTCCCCGGAGGGGAGGGGAGCCCTAGACCTCTCATGCGGCTATCCACCCATTAGTTCTTTGGCTGATGCTAAAGGCACTTGTTGTGTGCTCCGGCTCCAGTAGTTGTTTCCGCTACTGTTGCCTAGAGTGTGGTGTCTGTCTTCTAGTGGTGCATGAGCCGGGAGTGAGTCTCCAGTACTCAGGCTGAATGCGCCTAGGGTACCTTCCCTAGGTGCCCTGTATGTACTGCCCTTGGGGCTTGGGGGTTACTTTCCACAAGTTCCTTGGGTCCTGCTTCTGCTAGGCCGTTTACTGTTTGGTTTTCGCCCTCCCTTTGTGTGTTAGGGGGGGGTTCTGTCTCCCTTGTTCGCCTTAGGGTAAGGGGCAGTTTGCACTGGTAGGAGCGCAGGGTACTGCGCAGCTTGTTTTCACCAATCATAGCGGCCGACTCTGGTCCACCTGGGTATGCTGTCCTCTTGGGGAGTTTACCGTTTCTTTTTGTCTGTCGGCCTAGTGAGGGGTCTACCTTTGGTTCTTGTCCCCTTTGTACTCTGGGTTCTTCCCCTGCTAGGTCCCTGTGAGTGTACACTTCCTGGGGTTTCAGTTTCTTACAAAGTTGTTTTGGTAGACTTGGGTGTCGGTTTGCAGTACCCTGCCTGGGATTACTTGAGCACCAGTCCTTTTATAGTAAACGCTCGGGACCCTGGAAATCCCCTAGAGGGAGTGTGGAGTCCCCCCTCGCTTTGTGCGAGTTCGAGGGTTGCTCTGTCCACTTGTCTCAGGGCGACTCTCCCTGTTTTCCCCCTGTCTGTTGCCTGTGGGGTCGGTGACACCTTTGGCCCTGAGTCCTGTGAGTTTTGTTGCTTGTTTGGGACTCGGTTACTCTATCTTATGCTGACTATGTGGGTGCAGGCAGCAAGTGTGTTGCACATTGCTCTCGGTGGCAATGCGCTAGGTTGTTTGCTTCCCAGAAGCCCAGAGTCTGCCCGTTTTGGTTGGTGGTCTTGTTGGTCCTCCCCCCTTCCTCCCTGCATCCAGGTCCTTGCCGTCTGTGGGTTTGCGGTCAAGGCGGGGCTTCAATTGCTCTAGGGAATCCCCTTCCGGAGTAGGGATGGGGCATTCGAGCCTGTTCCTCCAGCCATGTTGTATGAGTCTGCCAGTGGGCTCCCTCCTGGTGATTTTTCACGGTTGTCCCGGTTTTTTCTTGAGGCTGGGACTTTGGGGGGACAGCTCGGCCCCAGGGCATGCCGTGTGGGTTCCCGGGGCTGGGGTGGGGCTGACATGGGGTGCCTCAGGCCCCGTTGGACCCCGCCGGGTTTTTCTACCCTCTGCGCGGGGCTTGCCGTTACGCAGAGTGGGTTTTTTCCTTCCCCCCTCTCCACACGAGTTGTTGGGCATCGGCCCTTCCCTGGCTCGGTTCCTTGTCCATTAAACCCGTTAATTTCGTCCTGTCAGTGGATGCTTTTCTCCGTTCTTCACCCCTTTTTTCTGGGGACGGGTCTTCTCCGTCATGTTTCCCCTCTTCTTGGGGTTCTGCATGACTTCTGGTCTCGGATGCGACTGGCTTTTCTGTGCCTTCATCATTTGTGCTTGCTTCTGTGTGTTCTCGAAAGTTTGGGACCGTTTTTGCTCCTTCCCATATTATTGAAACGTCTGTCTTCTTTCGGAAAGCTTCCCTCCCGTTCTTTCTAAGGCTTGTTGCCTCTTCCCGGCTGCTTCTGGTTTTTGGCCCTGTCTCATTCTTTTGTTCATGTCTCTTCTCTCCGTGCTATGTCTCAGCACTGCTCACTTTCCTTCCGTTCTCCTTGTTCGGGATGCTAGATTGGGCAACTTGTAGCCCCTGTTGGGCTATTGGTAGCCCGCTTGGGTTCTGTTTCGGTTCATTGTTTTCCTTACATGAAACGGCTATGTGGGTCATTGCTTACTTCTTTTTGGCTTCTGTTCCCATGAGTTGGCCTGTTTCTTCAGCGAATCACTTGGGATACAACCCGTTGGGCTACTTTTCTGCTCTGTTGTTGACTAGAGTAGAAAGGAACAGAGTAGCCCAACCCATTGGGCTACTTTTCTTTCGTGTCCTGCACATGCGCCGTGGGAGTTTATTTTGGTTCAGGGTTGTGTGCACAAGTGCTGGTGTTCTGCGTCCATTTTCTCTCAGGTGCTTAATTCGCACCTCGTTCTTCTCATTCTCCAGTCTGTGCCCCATTGCTCTTGGGGGTGTTCTTGTGTGCCGCTATGGGGAGGTCGCCGGGTTTTCCCATCGTTTTGGGTGGGGAGCGTCTCCTTTGCCGCTCCCCTCCTCTTTTCCTGTAGGAGCGGCTCTGGCCTGCTTCCGCGGGCGATGCTCCTGGTTTTCTCGGCTACGGGCATACGGTACCCTGGCCGCCTCTGGCGGCTTCATTCTCATAGACTTGTGTCATGACCCCTTCTGTGCCTATGTTCGGCAGGCGAGTTAGTGCAGTCTGGCGTCTCCTTCGTCCAGACGCTTTTTTTTTGGGGGGGGGGAGGTACGAATGGGTGTACATATGTACTTGAGAACTTCGAACATACAAACAGGGGTGCCTGCAGAGGGGCTATTGGCTCATATGTGGCAGCTCTTGTTTCTAACCACCCGATTCAATCGTCAGATCACAGGTGACTGCAGGAGGCCTCTTGGCCCATACGAGGCTACTCCTGACTATACTCATCCAGCCCCTCTCCTATGCATGTCCAATCATTTCGGGGCCCCGCCTCCACCTTGTTCCAAGGTGCAAAGGTGGAGGTGCCTGTTCAGTGGTACATGTTCCTGTGTCGAGAGTGTTATGTTCTCACCTAATTGTGCTCACCTAATTGTGCTAGCGGGGTTGAGCTTTGGCTCTTTGGTCTTTCCTCTCAACTGTCAATCAACTGACGTACAGATTCCTGAGCCTACTGGGCTCTATCGTCTCTACATTTGAAACTGTGTATGGGGTCAGCCTCCACCATATCACTGTCTAATGCGTTCCATCTGTTAACTACTCTGACACTGCAAAAGTTCTTTCTAACGTCCCTGTGGCTCATTTGGATACTCAGTTTCCACCTGTGTCCCCTTGTTTGCGTGCCACCCATGTTCAACAGTTTATCTTTCTCTATCCTGTCCATTCCTCTGGGAATGTGGTGACGTTTTGCTGCAGTTTTGATACTGCGGCTGCGTGTTGTAGTATGGTCATGGCGTTTTGTTCAGCCCTTCTGTGCTTCTTCTGGGGCCTTTCTTGTTTGGGTTCTTTGTTTCCATGATTTTTCTGGATCCCTCATTCCTTGCTGGTCTTGCTGTACCGGGGCTTAGATTTTCCATGTTCATTGGATTTTCCGTACTGCCCTCATTGTCCTCACCTAGTTGTGCTTGCTGGGGATGAGCTTTGGCTCTTCGTCTCGCCCCTCGCCTGTCATTCGATTTCTGTACAGGTTCCGGAGCTTACTGGGGCTCTCTTATCTGTACTTGATGCTGGGTGTGGGGTTGGCCTCCGCCACATTACCTTCCTCATGCATTCCTATTGTCTCCTGCTCTGACACTGGTATGCTTCTTTTATCTTTTATACAGCTCATTTGGGCGTTCAGTTCAGCTTGTTGCCTCCGTTACGTGTGCCCCATGTGTTCCTTGGCTTGTATTTCTCTACCCTGTCGATTCCTCTGAGGTTTTGCTTGTGGTGGTCATGTCCCCTCTGGATCTTCGATCTCCTGGGGGAGTGTGGGACATGTCCAGCAGGTTTTGGTGTTGGTCCTGTCCCTTCGCTCCTGTTTGCTGCCTGCCTTCTTCGTTCCTCATCTTCCTTTTGTCCTTCACGTTGTGTGTTTGGTTTGTGCCTTTTGGCTCCTGTTGCCGGGTTTTGATTTTGGTTCCTGGCTTTCGCGGCCTGTTAGCATTTTCAGTCTTGTGGTGTCCTTTCTCTGGAGTCTGTTGGAGTCTTGGTCCCACCCTACTCTCTACTCTTGGTACGGCAGACATTCCATCACCTCCTTTGCCGGCTCGGATTTCCGGCTCGGCCTGCTCGGTGGTCGCACTTGAGGTCTTCCCGCGGTTCTGCCTCGGCTCGTTTGCCTCATCCTCGAGTCTCGCCTTCTCTTGGTGGTCGGGTGGCTTCGTTGTTGGTGTCCCACCTGCATGCATCTTCTTGGCGTCAGTGTGGGGTATTTTGGTGGTCCTTCCTTTTTTCCTTCTGTCCCTTCTTCGGTGGCGGTGTGTTGTTGGCATGGTTTTGTCTTTCTCTTATGTGGGTTCAGGGCCATCATTTTGTCGCATACTATCGCCTCGTTTCGTCCAGAATTGGTGGAGCCCTTCCACTTGCGTTCGGTGTTGATGTTACTTCTGCACCGTTCCGCACGCTGTCTCGTGCGTTGGTTCACCTCCAGCCTGTTCATGCTCCATCTGAACCATCCTGGTCATGGGACTGGGCGCTCTTTTTTTCTTCTCGGTTCTTGTGGGCCCCTTCAGTTCTGGTTGGTGTCTTGGGGGCTCTTTTCCTGTTGGCATTGGCCTTGGGGGTCAGGTTGGCGAGCTTCATGCTCTCCTCTGGTGCTGGGGTTTCTGCTTCTTTGATTGGGGCGATCATTTTGTTCCTCTGCGGCCTCCTCCTTTTCTGGCATAGAATGTGACTGCTGCTTTCCGGAGGGGTCCCTGGGTTGTTGATGCCTTGTTGATTTGGCCGGGGGTGCTTCAGGTTTTGTGCCAGGTTGCAGCTTTCTGCTATTTTTGGTGCGCCACGGGTTCTGTGTCCGTGGACGCGATTAAGGTTGATCCGGTTTCCCTTTTCCCCTGTTCGCAGGTGCAGGATCTGCCAGGTGGTCCGCAGGGTCATTAAGGCTGACCGGCCTGCAGTCTCTCCCTGTGCCTGTGATGTTCGCAAGTTCGTGGCTCTTGCTGCCGTTCCTTGGGTCTGTGTCTTGGGCGGACATTCAGGCGTGGTGATTTTGGCAGTCAAACTGGGTAGTGGCTGTTCGTTGCCTTGTTCACATCCTTAGGCTTGGTCTGGCCTGTGTCGCTTTGGGTTGGCAGCTGCAGCCAGTTGTCTCGACTTCGAGTTAAGGTGCGAGTGGTGGCCGCCTTCCGGATACGTCCCATAGACCTTCCTCTGTGGATAGTTAGCTCCGGGGAGCCGGCAGGGCTCCCCCCCAGAAAACCAGCATTGAATGTAATGAAATGCCATTTTAGGATAGAGGATAGAGCACAGGCTGGCTAGCCTTAATAATTCTGCGGACGACCTGGGAGACCTGCACCCACGAACAGGGAAGAAGGGAAAACGAATCAACCCAAAGTACATCCCCGGACACAGAAGCTGTGGCGTGCAAATAACGGCGAAGAGCTGCAACTGGACACAAAACATGATGCACCCCGGCCTGACCAACCAAGCATCAACAACCCAGGGACCCCCCCCCCCCTCCTCCGGAAAGCAGCAGTCTCATTATTCGCCAGAAAAGAGAGAGACAGCTGCAAATGAACAAAACTATCACGAAGACCAAAGAGCAGAAACCCCTGCACGTGAGGAGAGTATGAAGCTTCCCAACCCGACCCCCAGAGGCCAGTGCCAACAGAAAAAGAGCCATGGAGAAACAATCCTGAACCGAAGGGGCCCACCTCAGGGCACCTGAACGTCTGGCAGAGCGAATGGAAGAAGTCGGCGTCAACCATCCATTCCGTGGAGAGGGGAATGAAACGAGACAGGTCGTCGGCCAAGACGTTGGATACTCCCCACACCTGAACAGCCAGGAGAGCCAAACCCCGAGAACTCGGCAGATGAGTCACCTGAAGCGACCAGTGCCGAAGAGCCAAGGACTGCATCGAACCCCTTCAGTTCAGGCAATGAACCACAGGGGAGCAGTCCGAATGGAGCAGGATCGTCGATTCGCAGGTGACCCGAACCCTCTGAGCACAAACCACACTGCCACAAACTCCCGCACCGTGCTGTGGACTCGACAGAAGGATGAACCCCACTGCCCGGCTTAGTGAGCACTGGTCGCAAAGCCCCAGCCATGAGACGAAGCGTCCGTGAAAACATTGAGCGAGGTCTTGGGCAGGTGCCAAGACACTGAATCCCAAAAAACCCAAAGAGGAAGCTGGTGACGCACCAGCTGACACAAAACCCCCGGGGTTCGAACCCCATGGATCGCAAGAGAAGTGGAAGGGACGTCCCCGAAAGAACCAGAACATCCGACGAAACCAAACTCGAACTGGCGGGTAGACCAGCATCACGAAGTTCAGGCTCCAGTACAAACCCTCGAGCAATGGCCGGGTGACCCAGTCGCCCCCCCAGAAACTGCCGCAAGCGGGACCACAGCTGAAGGAGACTACCCGGAAGAAGAGACAAGGAAGCAGTTTGAATCCCACACAAGACCCAGCAACGACCGAACCTGGGAGGGAAGCAGATGGAACTTCTCTAGTTCACCAAGAATCCGAACCCGCCAAGCTGGAAAAGAACCAAATCCCTGGCTAGCAGACAACTGGACCAACTGGGATCCCAAACCAGCCAGTCGTCGAGGTAGGCCAACACCCGAACACCTAAAAGTCACAGACGGGCCACGATGACCCGGGTAAGGCATGTGAACACGCGAGGTGCCAGGTTCAACCTGAACTGGAGACAACAAAAGCGGTAAGCCTGATGCCCCACAACAAAACCGAGCCAGTCCCTGAACCCCGGATATATCGAGACGTGCCAATAAGCATCCTGGAGGTCCAGTGACACCATCCAAGAACCCGCCGCCAACAGGAGCCGAACCTGAGACAGCGTAGTCATCCAAAAGGAGGGGCAATGAACCCAGGGGTTCAGACGGGACAAGTCCAGAATGAACTTCAGGTCCGCACAGTCCCGTTTCGGCACTGGAAAAAGACGGGAAACCCATCTGAGTGACGACGTCATTTCAACGACGCCCAAGTGAACCCACTCCAAGATGACTCGACGGAGCGCAGGAGAAGAGGCTTGCCCCGCCAGCCTCGAACCCCCTGAAGGAGGAGTAGCCACCCAACGCCACCACAGGCTGAGGGAAACGACCCGAAACGCCCACAAATTGTTGGACCAGGTGTGAGCTAACAGCGCAAGCCTCCATCCCATCGCCCCGACAATGGGGCTAACCGCGAAAGGGCCAGCACCCCTTACGAGACCCAGAACCTCACACAGAGCAAGCCCTGCACCGACCAGATGAAGACGAGCCACGAAGGCGGAGCCGAACCCGAAATTGGCACCAGTGGTCTACCACGACGAGTGGAATCCCAAGCCCTGGCATGACCTCTCCGGGAAGCCCATCCCCCCGGGAACCCATAGAACCAACAAGTCAGACATAGGATGGCAACTGGCCGAAGCAGCCCGAATATACTGCACCACGGCCGAAGGCTCAAAAAGCATAGGACAAAAAGGTGAAGACATCCTAACAGCCAGGGCTCAGGCTGATTCCATGGAGGAGGCAAGCACTGCCTGCCGACACACGAGCTGGAAAGTGTAGAACAGGGAGACCGCACTCCACAAGATCGGCGCAAAGAGCTTCTACAAGGCAGATGACACGCATGCTGCCGAGCCCAAAGCACCGGACTCTGGAACGGCCCCGAGCGCCCCCATATCCTCCCCAAGCCAGTCCAAAGACAGCTCCAGGAAGGAAAAGAAGTGCAAGGCCGACACCAAGAGGCCCCTGGCACGCAAGTCCTCGACCACCAGCACAGCCAACTGGGAGGGAACCTGCACATAGAGCTGCTGAACACCAACATCCCGGGGAAAGGCAGGAGCAAACAAGCACTCATTGAGGTGCTCAAGGTCGCCCCCCAGGAAAACCTGGACCACCATCGAGACCTCGCACCACTCAAGCGTGCAGGAACGACAGAAAGAATACCAAGCCTCCAAAGCAAAAATAGGACAGTCTGCCAGCCAGGACAACTCGGGAACCTCGTAATGGACCCAGAAAGAGAACGAAGTCCCAAACCTGAAAGACGACAGATCCATCACTAAGGTGTAATCTGGGTAATGCAGGAGGCAAGATGCCAGGGCCGCCCACACCGCAGATGGTTGGGCGGCCGAAAGCCAGAAACCTCCAGAAAGATGGAACCGATGCACCCGAGGGAACATGAAACTGAAGCCAGGAAGGGGCAGACGCCAAATCCAACTCGTACACAAAGGGGGGGGGGAAGAGAACCCCACTCCTTGTAGCACTAAATCCCATTCCGAGGGTAGAAAAACCCAGGCGGGGTTCAGCGGGACCCTAGGCCCCTAAGTCAGCCCCTCCCCAGCCCCAGGATCCCCCCTCCTCGGGACCCGAGGCAAGTCATTCCCCAGAGCACTGGCCCCTAAAAAAAACGGCGCAGCAAAGTAAGCCGAACAGAAGGGGGGCCCATTGATCAGACCCAGAGGCTTTGGCAGGGAGATCGGACTCGAATTCCTCCGTCGCCACACCAGAAAGGGCAACCCCTGAGACTGCACGAGACCCCAAGACCATCTAAAACCCTCGTCGGCCCAGAAACCCTCAGACGTTTCGGAGCCGGAAGCAGGATTGGGGGAAGGGGACCAGGATGCACCACAGAAGGGGAAGGACGAGAGGGTGCAAACTGAATCAAGGTCGAAGCGACCCTCACCCCAAGTCCTGATCCCTATAAGCAAAATGGGGAAGCCTCAGGGCATCCGGGTGAGCAACTAACCTAATGTGCTGCAGCAACCTAAAACGAGCATGCAACGCCTGTAACCATAGATGATCATCTTGAGATTGGGTAAATTGAGTCACTAGCAAGCAACAGAGCTCACAGAATTCCGGGTCGAGTCACCGACCCAGCAGGCAGCATGAAAGATGCAAAAACCGTGAGTGTCACACCGAGTCAAGACGACCGAGCAACCCTCGAACTCGCACATAGCGAGGGGGGGACTCCGGGGACACATCCATCGGACCCACGTGCCCCCTAGGGGACTCCCAGGGTCCTGAGCGCTTAATGGTAAATCACGCCCACGTAATCCCAGGCAGGGTACTGCTAACCGGCGCCCAAAACTACCAAAATAACTGTCTAAAGCTGTACCCCAGGAACGTGTACACTCACGGGGGCCTAGCAGGGGGCACCACCAGAAGAGAACTGTGCACAGGTCAGGCACAAAGAGGGCAAGCAAGGCAGACCCCCTACGAAGCAAAAACAAAAACAAAAAGAAAACCCTGCAGGAGGACAATGTACCCCAAGGGACAGCGCTGGCCGCTGTGAGTGGTGAAAACAAGCTGTGCAGTATGCTGCACAGTACACTGTGCAGCGTACTGCACAGCTTGTTTTCAGGGTTCTGGGGTGCAGTACCCTGCGCCCCATGAGTGCAAACCGCCTCTTACCTTAAGGTAAACCAGGAGGACAGAACCCCGAAGCACCCAAAGGGCAGCCAAAAACCAAGCAGTAATACGGCGTAGCAGAGACAGACCCAGAGGAACTTGTGGAAGGTAACCCCAAGCTCCAAGGGCAGTACTTACAGGGCACCAAGGGACGATAACCCTAGGCACATGCAACCCGAGTACCGTAGAATAACTCCTGGCTCTCGCACCCCTGGAAGACAGCACCACACTCAAGTACAGTGCTGGAAAACTGGAGCCAAGCACACAACTATTGCCTCTAGCATCAGCCTAAGAACTGATGGGTGGATAGCCAGCGTGAGGGGTCTGGGGCTCTACCTTCCCCCTACTGGGGAGGGGGAAGCTGTGCAGACAGCTGGGCAGCGACGTGTGACGTCATGATCGTTTGCTCGTTTCTTTTAGAGGAGTTCTATCCACTTGTTCGGCTTTTGGTAACAATAATTTCACCAGAATAGGAGTTTGTTTTGGGATGCTTACGTTTCTGGGTGCCTGACCCGGTCGATGGTAGACATAGAATGCTTCCAATTGCATGGGGGTTTCTATATGGCCATTGCTCCCCCATGCCTCTCTGAGGGGGCCAGGTTCTGGCTCGTGGTCTCCGGTAGGCCCACAGAACTCCATACATACGAGTGATGCTAAAGTCTGACATTAGCATATCAGCCTAGTAAGCTCAGGGGAGCCGAAGGGGCTCACCCCAGAAAATTAAAGGCGTTTGAGGAAGTTTGACAAACAGTTCATGGCCCCTTAAATGTTGTACTTCTGACAACCAATCTGAGAGATCCTCCAGTACACCAGTAGTATATCCTGTTGTAACAACTGAGCGACAAGGCTTCAATCCCTGGTCAACATTGAAATGGGTGGGCATGTTTCCTTTCACCTGATGTCTCTGTTCACCTAGCTGTAAATACATATAGTGGTACCTAAGCTTACGAATTTAATCCATTCCCAGAGATGGTTTGTAACCCGAGAATTCGTAAACTGAAGCAAATTTAACAATAAGAAATTATGTAAATTGAATCAATCTGTTCCACGCTCCCAAAAATATTAACTTCAAAGTAAATTTTAAACCTAATTCACCCAAATCTTTAGTACTAAAGTATGTACAAGTTATTGCTTACCTTTATTGATGATTCTTGTTTGCGTATGGAAGACGGTGAATAGGTGGGGTGAAGAGTTGTTAGTGTTTGAAAGTGGAGTCCCCTTCCATTATAACATCAAGCAGTAATGACTCTCTGGGGGTACTCTCTGGTACGTTTTCCCTGCATACCACTAGGACCTGCTTGTGGCTCACTGCTTGCTTTTCTCGCTAAAAAATCTATCCATACAGATTTGTTTTTTCCTATGTTGTTACACTTGTCTGTAGTGAGGCATCACAGTGTCATTTAAAAAGATTAAGGCAATGGTCTACTATAGCTTGCTCAGGACGATTTTTTCACAAAAGTTTGTATTTCTTCCCAGTCTACACCACTTCTTAATTGTTGAGGAAGGGACATTCTGTACTACCTCCTCCTCCCCTGAAGACATTTCCTCACCTGCCTCTTGTTGCTGCTCCTTGTGAAGGACTAAGAGTTCTTTTGTGGCTAGACCTTCGCTGTGTTTCTCCACCAACACACAACACTATGAATGACACTTTTTCTAAATTTCTCAAACCATCCTCTGCTCTCCTTAAACTCTTTCGTATCTGCATCACACGTTCCAGGGGTTTTCTTTAAAAGGTCAACTTGTTCAATTACCTTTCTTTCTCACAAATGATGGCCTCTGAGACGCTATCACCTAACTCCATGTCGTGTATCCAAATTAATAACTTTTCAACATCCTCAAGTGTTTGTGTTCTTTGTTTCGTGAGTGCGGGGACACTAAAGCGACAAAATCATCTCAAGATAACCAAGATAAGAACCATTTTCATGTTTACAAATGATCTCTTGTTTTTCCTCTATGGTCATCCTCACACGAGTTTCCTTGGACTGAACCTTACCACTGGGTTTCTTGGGATTCATGGCGAGATATTATAGGAAATTTTATGTTCAAATACCCAAAAATCCGAAAAACACAAATTCTGTACAAAGAATTTAAGTGCAATTGTCACTAGACAGGAAGTAATGGTAAACTGAGGTATGGTCATCATGCGCTAGGTCGGCCATACGTGTATCAACAATCTACGTTACCCGAGGCAAATATCGTAACCTGATTCAAATTTTACGAATAAATTTGGCTCGTAAACCGAAAAGTTCATAAAGGGGGCATTTGTAAGCCAAGGTGTCACAGTATGTACCTGGGAGATAGTTAACTGTTTATAGATTCATTCTAGGAAAGGTCAGTAGCTGCCAAAGGAGGGACCTCAACAAGCCTATATTAAGTACAGGCTACCTGTCCCTGACAATAGGAATTATTAAAAGAAAACTAAAGAGAGCAGAATTAACTTTATGCAATGACATTCACTCACATTTCTTCATCCTACATAAGTAAATTTAAGTTTGATATTGTGAATATTAAACTTTATAATAAAGTAGTTTATGATAAATTTCAACAATTCGTCAATGATAGTTTACTTCTCATATAGTAATAATAATTACCCCAATAAATTTAAAACTAAACTTGCTAAATATTTTTAGGTTATTTGCTAAATGCTGTCGTAATCAGTGGCATTATAAAATACACCATTACTGTACCCACTATGCAACCACTGTACCATGTTCTTTGAATTGTACAGTACATTCTATCAATAACCTGTTATTATTATGCGGTATAGGTAAATGTGTAGAAAATTGGGTTGGCATTACTTATTAGTTGAAGGGGAACATACCTGGTGAAATACCACTGGGCAACAGCACCGGCAATGGTGACGTCCTGACAGGCCAGGATGAACTGTGTGATCCACAAGATGGCAATATGTGGTAGATACGCATATACTGAGAAGAAGAGGACATGTTGTTAGATATTGGGTTCCCTGCCTATTGTTCAAGTTGTTTGTGTCTCTCTAGGTGTCTTTCTGTCTATTCCCCTCTGTGTGTGTGTGTGTTTGTGTGTGTGTGTGGTGTGTGTGGTGTGTGTGTGTGTGTGTGTGTGTGTGGTGTGTGTGTTGTACTCACCTAGTTGTACTCACCTAGTTGTGCTTGCGGGGGTTGAGCTCTGGCTCTTTGGTCCCGCCTCTCAACCGTCAATCAACAGGTGTACAGTTTCCTGAGCCTATGGGCTCTATCATATCTACACTTGAAACTGTGTATGGAGTCAGCCTCCACCACATCGCTTCCTAATGCATTCCATTTGTCAACCACTCTGACACTAAAAAAGTTCTTTCTAATATCTCTGTGGCTCATTTGGGCACTCAGTTTCCACCTGTGTCCCCTAGTGCGTGTGCCCCTTGTGTTAAACAGCCTGTCTTTATCAACCCTGTCGATTCCCCTGAGAATCTTGAATGTGGTGATCATGTCCCCCCTAACTCTTCTGTCTTCCAACGAAGTGAGGTTTAATTCCTGCAGTCGCTCCTCGTAGCTCATACCTCTCAGCTCGGGTACTAGTCTGGTGGCAAACCTTTGAACCTTTTCCAGTTTAGTCTTATGCTTGACTAGATAGGGGATTGCATACTACTCCAGGATTGGTCTGACATATGTGGTATATAATGTTCTGAAAGATTCCTTACACAAGTTTCTAAAGGCCGTTCTTATGTTAGCCAACCTGGCATATGCTGCTGATGTTATCCTCTTGATATGAGCTTCAGGGGACAGGTCTGGCGTGATATCAACCCCCAGGTCTTTCTCTCTGACTCTTGAAGTATTTCATCTCCCAAATGATACCTTGTATCTGGTCTCCTGCTTCCTACCCCTATCTTCATTACATTACATTTGCTTGGGTTAAACTCTAACAGCCATTTGTTCGACCATTCCTGCAGCTTGTCCAGGTCTTCTTGAAGTCTCAAGCTGTCCTCCTCTGTCTTAATCCTTCTCATAATTTTGGCGTCGTCAGCAAACATTGAGAGGAATGAGTCTATACCCTCTGGGAGATCATTTACGTATATCAGAAACAGGATAGGTCCAAGTACAGAGCCCTGTGGGACTCCACTGGTGACTTCACGCCAGTCTGAGGTCTCACCCCTCACTGTAACTCTCTGCTTCCTATTGCTTAGGTACTCCCTTATCCACTGGAGCGCCCTACCTGTTACTCCTGCCTGTTTCTCCAGCTTATGCATCAACCTTTTATGGGGTACTGTGTCAAAGGCTTTCCGACAGTCCAAAAAAATGCAGTCCGCCCACCCTTCTCTTTCTTGCTTAATTTTTGTCACCTGATCGTAGAATTCTATCAAGCCTGTAAGGCAAGATTTACCCTCCCTGAACCCATGTTGATGGGTTGTCACGAAGTCTCTTCTCTCCAGATGTGTTACTAGGTTTTTTCTCACAATCTTCTCCATCACCTTGCATGGTATACAAGTTAAGGACACTGGCCTGTAGTTCAGTGCCTCTTGTCTGTCACCCTTTTTGTATATTGGTACTACATTAGCAGTCTTCCATATTTCTGGTAGGTCCCCCGTTTCCAGTGACTTACTATACACTATGGAGAGTGGTAAGCAAAGTGCTCCTGCACACTCTTTCAATACCCATGGCGAGATTCCATCCGGCCCAACAGCTTTTCTCACATCCAGCTCCAATAGGTGCTTTTTGACCTCATCTCTTGTAATTTCGAACCTATCCAAGGTCACCTGGTTTGCTGCCACCTCTCCCAGCGCCGTGATATCTCCCTGTTCTATTGTAAAGACCTCCTGGAACCTTTTGTTGAGTTCTTCACACACCTCTTGTCATTCTCTGTGTACCTGTCCTCGCCCACCCTAAGTTTAATCACCTGTTCCTTCACTGTTGTCTTCCTCCTGATGTGACTGTGTAGTAGCTTTGGTTCAGTCTTGGCTTTATTAGCTATATCATTTTCATACCTTTTCTCAGCTGCTCTTCTCACACTGACATACTCGTTCCTGGTTCTCTGGTATCTCTCTACTTTCTGGTGTTCTGTTATTACGGAAGTTCCTCCATGCCCTTTTGTTCAGCTCCTTTGCTTTCATACATTCCCTATTAAACCACGGATTCTTCCTTTGCTTCTCTGTTTTTTCCTGTTGGGCTGGGACAAACCTGCTTACAGCCTCCTGACATTTTTGGGTGACATAGTCCATCATGTCTTGTACGGACTTGGTTCCGAGTTCTGTGTCCCAATGTATATCCCATAGGAATTTATTCATCTCCTCATAGTTTCCCTTTCGGTACGCCAGCCCTTTGGTTCCCAGTTCTTTTTGGGGTGATAATTCCTAGCTCAACCAGGTACTCAAAGCTCAATACACTATGATCACTCATTCCCAAGGGGCTTCCAACTTAACTTCCTTATATCCGACTCATTTAGGGTAAATATCAGATCAAGCAAGGCTGGTTCATCCCCTCCTCTCACTTGTCGGTCCCTTACGTGTTGTGTGTGTGTGTGTGTGTGTGTGGTGTGTGTGTGTGTGTGTGTNCCTTCGCCATGTTACAAGGTAAATGGTGGAGGTAAATGTTATGGGGTAAATGTTACACTGGGAACTGATGTTATGAGGTGACATTTTGCTGTGGCTTTGATACTGGGGATCCGTGTTGGGATTTGGTTGTGGCGTTTTGTTTGGCCCTGACGTGCTTCTTCCTGGGGCATTCCTTGTTCATCTATGTTGTTTGTTACACGGTGGGTCACGGTCCCGTTTTTCGTGGTCTTATCTGGGTCACTCTTTCCTTGCCCATCTTGCAGTGCCTTGCTTAGTCCTTCCATATATATTGAATTTTCTGTGCTTACCTAATTGTCCTTACCTAGGTGTGCTTGAGGGCGTTGAGCTCTGGCTCTTTGGTCCCACCTCTCGGCTGTCATTCGCCTGACATGACCTCTGTGTTGTTGGTCCTGTTCCTTTCGTTCCCATTGTTGCCTGTCTCCCTCGTTCCTCATCTTCCTTCTACGCTCGTGTCCCTCGCTGCTGGTGCTGGGTCTGTTTTTTTTAGTCTGAATGGCTTGTTCTCCTGTATCCGCTTCAGGTCGATTAACCTGCGGGGTAATATGTGAGGGGTAGTTGGATTGTTTTGCGTGTCAGTTCCTCATCAGGGCTTGACCCAGAAGCCCTGTACAAGTTAGTTATCACAACACAAGCAAGTGTAAACTAAGTGTCAGGGGATGCAATAGTTCTGATGTTACCTTGCCCCTCTCGTTACACACTATTGCATCGTTTAGTATGTGCTTCTTGACACCTGCTGCTGCCTTGCAGTTACCTTCCAGTGTTTCTGAGGCTTAGCATCTCTGTGGCCCGGTCATCGACCAGGCCTCCTCGTTGCTGGACTGGTTGCCCAGGCTGTTTGACACGGCTGCACGCAACCTGATGTATTACTTACAGCCTGGTTGATCAGGTATCCTTTGGAGGTGTTGCTCCAGTTCTCTCTTGGTTACTGTGAGGGGTTGGCCTGTTTTGCCCCTTATGTGTCGTGGAGGCGTGTTTAACAGTCTCGGGCTTCTGATGTTGCTGGGGTTCTCTCTGAGTAGAGAGGCTAGGTTGGACTTTGTCCATGTTCAGTTCCCTGCTTTTGCACAGCCCCTATGTTTGGTTCTTTCCTGGCTTGTAAGGTTTGAGTTCCTGGTTTCTTGGCTTACCCTTCCAGTTGGCATTTCCAGATCTCGTGGCGTCACTTCTCACGAGTCTCGCATCGGAACCACAGTGTCTCTGATCTCCTGGGGAGCTCACTGGCATTGGGAAGTTTTCTGTATGGCAGATGTTCTTTCTCCTTCCTTGCCAGCTTGGATTCCGGCTCTGCTTGCTCAGTGGTCGCAACCGTGGTTTTCCTGCGGCTCCGCCTCTTCCTATGCTCAATCAGTCTATGGCAGGGCTGGTTCGGTTCTGCCTCCAGTACCTCACCATCTGTTGATCGTCAGGTGGCTTCACTGTTGGTGTCCCACCTGTGTTCTTCGTCTTTGCAGCGGTGTGGGGTTTTCTTTACTGGTCCTTCCTTTTTCTTTCTGTCCCTTCGTCGGTTTGCTATGTTTTCTTAGTGTGGTCAGGTCCTTCTCTTGTGGAGGTTTAAAGACGTCATCTTACCACATACTGTCACCTTGTCTCGTGCTGCGCTGGCAGAGCCGCTCTGGGTTGCTTCAGTTTTGGAAGTTGCCTCGACACCGCTTCTCGAGCCGTCTCTGGCATGGTTCACCTCCAGCCTGTTCTTGCACCGCTTGAGCCATCCTGGTTCTTGGATTGTGTGTTCTTTTCTCTTCTCCTCGATTTGTGGTGGCCCCTTCGGTTCCGAGTTGTTTTCCGAGGCTCTTCTTTTTGTTGGCGTTGACCTCTGGGGGTCGGGTTGGAGTGCTTCATGCCCTCCTCTGGCACATGGGTTTTGGCTCTTTTTGGTTCTCCTCATAGGTTTGTTTACTTGCAGCCGTCTCCTCCATTTCTGGCGAAGACTGGCACAGCTGCTTTGTGGAGGGGTCCTTGGGTTGTTTGATGCTTCGTTGGTCTGGCCGGGGGGTGCATGCTTTGTGTTTGGTTGCGGCAATGCGCTGTGCTTGGCATGCCATTGCTGCCGTGACCGGGGTCATGCTTTAGGTTGTTCAGAGTTCCTCTCTTCCTTGTTCCAGGGTGTGGTTCTCTCGGGTCGTCCGTGGGGTGGTTCTGTCCTACCAGCCTGCTGTCTGTCCCCATGTCCACGTCGTTCATTGGTTGGCTCTGCGTTCCTTCGTTGATGTTCCTGGGCTTTGTTGGGCCTGTGTGGCCTTGGGTTGGCGGTTGCAGTTTTTCTCTCCGCTTCGCATTGGGAGGGGGTGTGCGTCCTCCGCCTCCTGGGTTAGGCCCCTCTTGTTTTCCCCTTAGGCCCCTTGTTGTTGGGTAGGTAGCTCCGGGGAGATGATGGGACTCCCCCCAGAAAACCAGCATTGAATGTAATGAAACAGCATTTTCTAGGCAAGACCCGGTGGCTCCCCGGCAACCTTCCCTTGCCCCCAGTCGGCGGTTTTTCGCGTGTTTTGATGTCCAGCCTCAAAACTGAGAGGTGGATTGCCGGCACAGGGGTCTGTGGCTCCCCCTTCCCCCTACTGGGGAGGGAGGGGAGCTGCACAGACAGTGGCATGATGACGTGTGACGTCATACTCGTTTGCCCGTTTCTGTTTGGGGAGTTCTATCCATTTGTTCGGCTTTTCATCGCAATTTTTACCAAAATAGGGGTTTGTTTTGGGATGCTTACCTTTCTGGGTGCTTGACCCGGTTGATGGCAGGCATAAATGCTTCCAACCACACGGGGATTTCTATGGGCCATTGCTTCCCTTGCCTCTTCTGAGGGGGCCAAGTTCTGGCTCATGGTCCCCAATAGGCCCACAGAACTCCATACATATGACTGATGCCAAAGTCTGACATTAGAATATCAGCCTGGATAGGCCCGGGGAGCCTCTGGGTCTCACCTAGAAAATGGCGTTTCATTACATTCAACGCTGGCTTTATGGCCATAGTGCATACGAGCGAAGTGACGTAATTTGTAAGAGGATGGTTGGTGGGCGAATGAGTTAGTGGGTCCACTCACCTTGAGAATGAGCCGTATAAACTTAACAATGGCAATGATGAGGGAGCCGAGTGCGATGGAGCCCAGGTGGTAGCGGAACATCCGATGCATGCTCTCTGCAATGGGCCAACCCAGCTCCTTCTTGTTCCTGAGAAACACACTTACAATTATCATTGTGAGAGAGACAGCCAAGCAGTGATGCAGTGCTGCCGGAGCTCACCGGAGCACCGCTCTGGCACCTCTGCAAGCAGATGATGGAATGGGGGAAAGGGAGATTATGGTTTGTGGGTGATGTTTGATCGAGGCAGAAAAATATTAGTATGGTATTACATCGCTATTAAGTTAATATGATATTTCTTTGTTTTTTAAAGATCCAATAATGTTTAAATTTTGTGTGTGAATTTAGAAAAGTAAACAGGTGAATTGCACTGGTAGGAATCTGGAACATAATACCCAATGCAGGCAGAAAGACATTTTGAAAAGGAATAGCGGACAAATGTAAAACAGAATAGGGCCTATTCTACAATTCATAAACAACAAATTGCAGGTAAGGATAATATCCAGTGGTTGAAAATGAGAAACAGATGCACAGAAAATGAAAATGAAACGTGTGAAACATTAAATGAAAAGTTCCAAAGTATGTTTGTGCAAAATGAAACCTTCAGAGAACCATACACAATAAGAATTCCAAAGAACAACAGAGCATATAGAGATGTCTAGCCTTTTAACTGTGCAACGCGCCTGCAGGCTCATGTCTGGGGTGCACTATGCACCTCCAGGTATTTGTATTTTTCACGTTATATTCAAAACTCCCGCAGCTATATGGGGTTCATATCAGCTTTCTCAGTACTCTTGTAAACTGACATAATTTTTTTTTAAATCGTGGGCCATATTCCTGGATGTGAGAGCCTCAGTACTGAGTGAGCAACCAAGACTGACACACACAGCATGAGCTCACAGCATTGCTGTACAGACCACAGCATCACCTAATAATGTCAAAATATATATATAACTTGTATTATTTAGCCATGATACTATTACAGAAGAGCTTTAGTGTGATAATGACTGTGTACAATTTTTTAAATATCAGAGATTCAATGCTGTTCACGATGTTCACAGCACCAAAGCATTATTTCGCCCATCTAGGATTCTTCAAACAATTTCCTAGGTTCCGTTATAAAATAAACTTGGTCAACTATTCATTTACAGGATTTAGTGATCAGTATTGTGAAAACAGCAGGATTGTGGTGATAATTAGCACTGTGCATAGTATTGTGGGAGAAGGAATTGTGGCGAGGGAGAGAATCGAGGGAACCTCACTGTGTGTGGCAGCCACTTTTGTTTTGCTCATCATACTAGCTTAGTGGTTCGTAATGGTGAACATTTATAAATGGGTATATACAATGTGTGTATATAGTGTAATAACAGCAACAGATTAAATTAAATTTTTAAATGTATTAAATTGGTATTCTCTAATGACAGTTATGTTCCAGCCTCACTTTGTGCTCAAATTGTTTGCAGTTGGACATCTACTTTCTATTACAGTTTACTCCCTGTTGCCCGTTGCCGTTTTATTATATCTTTGGCAGTTGTTTGATGTTCCAGCTGCTGGTACCCAGCTGATGATGTTCTAGCTGTCGAGGTCCCAGCGGTCCATGTTACAGCTATTGATGTTATGTTATTTATTTATTTATTTTATATACAAGAAGGTACATTGGGTTAGAGAGAATACATAGCATAGTATTTACAATCTTGTTGCCCGAAACGCTTTGCGTAATAGTGGCTTTAGGCATTGTATGTACTAGCTCTGTCTATAAATCCATAAATCTTTGTAAAATCTCTTGTATGTATGTACCTTACCTAAATAAACATTTACTTATTTATTATTTTATTTATTTGTAAAGCCACTAGTACGTGCAGTGTTTCGGGCAGGTCCTTAATCTAACAGATAATTTTAAGTAGGTAAATTCTAGCAGAATTAATAAAATGATAACAGATACATTGCAAGACAAAAATGAGATGAGAGAGAATAGTAAGTATAATAAAGCACATTGGTATATTAAAGCTCTGGTTCATTACATTGACAACTTGATTGGTAATTTGAACAAGATTAACAGACACCGTACAGCAAATTGATAGCACATATAAGAAGACAGCAATGATCACAATGGAAAAGATGTTCGGATTGGGTTCACAAAGATAGGGAGATTGGGTAGCAATAGATACAGTGCAATTTTAAAGCAACAAGGTAAAAAAACTATGCAGATGAGATTAGGAACTTTTTAGTTTTGTTTTTGAATGACGCAAAAGTTGGACAGCTTTTCAATTCATTAGGGAGTGAGTTCCAAAGACTGGATCCCTTTATTTGCATAGAGTGTTTACACAGATTAAGTTTGACTCTTGGGATATCAGAGATATTTATTTCTGGTGTGGTGATAATGGGTCCTATTGCATCTGTCCAGGGAGAGTTTCAGAGCAGGATTTGCGTTTAAGAACAGGGTTTTGTAAACGTAATTGACACAAGAAAATTTGTGGAGTGAGATTATGTTTAGCATGTTTAGGGAGTTAAACAAGGGGGCTGAGTGTTGTCTGAAAGCAGAATTTGTTATTCTGATAGCAGATTTTTGTTGGGTGATGATGGACTTGAGGTGGTTTGCAGTGGTTGAACCCCATGCACAGATACCATAATTAAGATAGGGATAGATTAGTGCATAATATAGAGAGATGAGAGCAGAGTTAGGTACATAATATCTGATTTTGGAGAGTATCCCAACTGTTTTAGAGACTTTCTTAGTTATGTGTTGTATGTGGGTGCTGAAGTTGAGTCTCTTGTCTAGGAATAGGCCAAGAAACTTTCCATCATTTTTATTGCTAATGTTTACATTATCTATTTGAAGCTGAATTGCATTTGTAGATTTGCTTCCAAATAAGATGTAGTAGATCTTTTGTATGTTAAATGTTAGTTTATTGGTTGACATCCATAAATGGACTTTTTTTTTAGTTCATTATTAACAACATTATTTAGTATATGTGGGTTGGAGTTAGAGTAGATGAGGGTAGTATCATCAGCAAACAAAATAGATTTCAGAATGTTAGAGACATTAGGCAGATCATTGATGTATATAAGAAATAGGAGAGGTCCCAAGATGCTGCCCTGTGGCACTCCAACGATTATTGATAGAGTGGGAGAGGTTATATTACTGATGGTTACACATTGGTGTCTATCACTAAGATAGGATTGGATATAATCCAGTGCATGGCCTCAGATTCAAAATGATGGAGTTTACATAAGAGGTAATTGTGATTAACAGTGTCAAAGGCCTTTCTCAGATCAATGAAGAGTCCAATCGGAAACTCATTTTTGTCAAGGGCCGAGTAAATTATATCAAGGAGACTAATAATTGCATCGTTGGTACTCTTTTGGGAGCGGAAGCCAAACTGACAGGGGCTAAGAATGTCGAATTTTACGAGATAGGAGTAGAGCAGTTTGTAGATAATTGTTCTACATTGTTCTACATAATAATTGTCATTATTGCTATGATAATGTTCATAGCCGAGTGGCCAGTGCTCTGGACTTGTAATCCTAGGATCCGGGTTCGATCCCCCCCAGCACTTCCACTACCACGATAACATCATTTATATTTGCCAACATTCAAGGTATAAAAACACGCAAATCCAACAAAGTTCACTTTATAGATGGTCTCCTTCATGAGGCAAATGCAGTGTTTGCAGCCCTAACAGAAACCCACACAAAGGACTACCATGATGGTGAAATATGGATCTCAGAGTACAATCTTTTCAGATGTGATAGGAAACACCGGCTTCAGGGTGGGGTCAGCCTATACATCAAAGACACACTCATCTGTACTGAGCTGCTAAACACCTCGAATGATATGGTGGAAGTGCTGATAATCAAAATAGAGATTATAAATGTAGTTATTGTCCTTGTATATAAGTCACCGGAGGCAAACCCTCAGCAGTTTAAAGACCAACTAATGAAAGTAGAACACTGCTTGGAAAACCTCACAAATCCAGCTCCGAACATCATTCTGCTTGGGGACTTCAACCTACGGCACCTGAAATGGAAGCACCTGGCTAATACAGTAATATCAGAAAGAATACCAGGAAGTAGCCTTAATGAACAGGCACATGCAAATGACCTGCTACGGATGTGCGACAGGTTTGCCTTAAACCAGCAAATAGTAGAACCAACCAGGAAGGAGAACACGCTGGACCTCATTTTCACTAATAATGATGAATTGATCAGGAACATAATGATTACAAATACCTGTTACTCAGATCACAACTTAATTGAAGTTATGACAACCATGGGGAATAGACCTTCAAAACCAGTCCAGATTCCCGGTGGAGGAGATTTCAGCAAATTCAACTTCAATAATAAACAGATAAACTGGGAGCAAATAAACCAGGACTTCACAGAAATAAACTGGGAAGAACAGCTAGGAAATGCGAACCTGAACCAGTGCCTGGAAAAAATAAGCTCAGTAGCACTAGAAATATGTACAAACCGCATCCCCCTAAGAAAAAAGAGGAAGAGATGCAGATTGGAACGAGAACGTCGTTCCCTATATAGGCGAAGAAAACGAATCGCGGTACAACTTGAGAGTCGCACCCTATCTCAGGAACGGCGAAGAAGGTTAGGTAGCGAAATAGGAAAAATTGAACTCAAGCTACAAGAATCATACAAAACGCAGGAGAGGGAAAGAGAGCAAAAGGCCATCAGTGAAATAGAGAGAAACCCGAAATATTTTTTCTCCTATGCAAAATCAAGATCAAAAACCACATCTAGTATCGGGCCCCTGCGAAAGGAAGATGGAACTTTCACCGATGACAACAAAGAAATGAGCGAGCTACTGAGGAAGCAATACGACTCTGTCTTCAGCGAGCCATTAAACGCACTAAAGATCGATAACCCAAATGAATTTTTCATGGATATGATACCAACATCAAATCATATATCAGACGTCACCCTATCCCCACTGGATTTTGAAGAAGCCATAAACAGTATGCCTATGCACTCCGCACCAGGCCCGGATTCTTGGAACTCCATATTCATCAAGAACTGTAAAAAACCACTATCGCAGGCCCTTCACATTCTGTGGAGACAAAGCCTAGATACTGGCGTTATTCCTGATATACTAAAAACAGCAGAGATAGCACCACTTCATAAAGGAGGAAATAAGGCAGAGGCAAAAAATTACAGACCGATAGCACTAACATCGCACATCATAAAAATTTTGAGAGAGTGCTAAGAAGTAAGATCACAAAATACATGGAATCACAGCATCTCCATAACCCCGGACAACATGGTTTCAGAACAGGGCGCTCTTGCCTGTCGCAGTTGCTGGACCACTATGATATGGCATTAGATGCTATGGAAGACAAACAAAACGCTGATGTAATTTACACAGATTTTGCAAAAGCTTTTGATAAATGTGACCATGGTGTTATTGCCCATAAAATGCGCTCAAAAGGAATTACCGGAAAAGTAGGCAGATGGATCTACAATTTCCTGACCAACAGAACCCAATGTGTAATAGTCAACAAAATAAAATCCAACCCGTCAACCGTTAAGAGCTCAGTCCCCCAGGGTACTGTGCTTGCTCCAGTACTTTTTCTCATCCTTATATCGGACATAGACAAGAACACAACCTATAGCACTGTATCATCCTTTGCAGATGACACTAGGATCTTCATGAGAGTAGGCAACATAGAGGACACGGCGAACCTCCAGTCAGATGTAGATCAGGTCTTTCTATGGGCTACAGAAAATAATATGGTGTTTAACGAAGACAAGTTCCAGCTCATGCGCTATGGAAAAAATGAAAATATAAAAACTGAAACCACGTACAAAACTCAGGCAAATCATAACATAGAACGAAAAGGCAATGTAAAGGATCTGGGTGTACTCATGTCGGAAGACCTTACCTTTAAAGAACACAATAAAGTAGCCGTCACAACTGCAAGAAAAATGACAGGTTGGATAACAAGAACTTTTCACACTAGAGATGCTATACCGATGATGACACTTTTCAAAACGCTTGTGCTCTCTAGAGTGGAGTACTGCTGCACAATGACAGCCCCTTTCACTGCGGGTGAAATTGCTGACCTGGAGAGCGTGCAGAGATCCTTTACTGCTAGAATCCACTCGGTAAAACATCTAAACTATTGGGACCGACTAAAGAGCCTAAATCTGTATTCCCTTGAGCGCAGGCGGGAGAGATACATAATAATTTACACGTGGAAAATATTAGAGGGGCTGGTCCCAAACCTGCACACAGAAATAACATCACATGAGACCAGAAGACATGGCAGGATGTGCAGAATACCCCCGTTGAAAAGCAGAGGTGCAACTGGTACTCTGAGAGAGAACTCTATCAACATCAGAGGCCCGAGACTGTTCAACACGCTTCCACTACACATAAGGGACATAACTGGCAAACCCTCACAGTGTTCAAGAGAGAACTGGATAAGCACCTCCAAAGGATACCTGATCAACCAGGCTGTGACTCATACGTCAGGCTGCGAGCAGCCGCGTCCAACAGCCTGGTTGATCAGTCCAGCAACCAGGAGGCCTGGTCGATGACCGGGCCGCGGGGACGATAAGCCCGGAAGCACCTCAAGGTATCCTCAAGGTATCCCCATTTTTAGCGGTGCTCCAGCCGCAGGTAAGGCCATCAGTGAAATGAGAAAACCCGAAATATTTTTCTCCTATGCAAAATCAAGATCAAAAACCACATCTAGTAGGGCCCTGCGAAAGGAGATGGAACTTTCACCGAGACAACAAAGAAATGAGCGAGCTACTGAGGAAGCAATACGACTCTGTTTTCAGCGAGCCATTAACGCACTAAAGATCGATAACCCAAATGAATTTTTCATGGATATGATACCAACATAAATCAAATCAGACCGTCACCCTATCCCCACTGGTTTTGAAGAAGCCATAAACAGTATGCCTATGAACTCCGCACCAGGCCCGGATTCTTGGAACTCCATATTCATCAAGAACTGTAAAAAACCACTATCGCAGCCCTTCAAATTCTGTGGAGACAAAGCCTAGATACTGCGTTATTCCTGATATCTAAAAACAGCAGAGATAGCACACTTCATAAAGGAGGAATAAAGCAGAGGCAAAAAATTACAGCACTGATG
>WNGS01009631.1:10452548-10489066 GCA_020271785.1 Procambarus virginalis
AGCACTAACATCACACATCATAAAAATTTTGAGAGAGTGCTAAGAAGTAAGATCACAAAATACATGGATCACAGCATCTCCATAACCCCGACACACATGGTTTCAGAACAGGGGCTCTTGCCTGTCGCAGTTGCTGGACCACTATGATATGGCATTAGATGCTATGGAAGACAAACAAAACGCTGATGTAATTTACACAGATTTCGCAAAAGCTTTTGATAAATGTGACCATGGTGTTATTGCCCATAAAATGCGCTCAAAAGGAATTACCGGAAAAGTAGGCAGATGGATCTACAATTTCCTGACCAACAGAACCCAATGTGTAATAGTCAACAAAAAATAAAATCCAACCCGTCAACCGTTAAGAGCTCAGTCCCCCAGGGTACTGTGCTTGCTCCAGTACTTTTTCTCATCCTCATATCGGACATAGACAAGACACAACCTATAGCACTGTATCATCCTTTGCAGATGACACTAGGATCTTCATGAGAGTAGGCAACATAGAGGACACGGCGAACCTCCAGTCAGATGTAGATCAGGTCTTTCTATGGGCTACAGAAAATAATATGTGTTTAACGAAGACAAGTTCCAGCTCATGCGCTATGGAAAAAATGAAAATATAAAAACGGAAACCACGTACAAAACTCAGGCAAATCATAACATAGAACGAAAAGGCAATGTAAAGGATCTGGGTGTACTCATGTCGGAAGACCTTACCTTTAAAGAACACAATAAAGTAGCTGTCACAACTGCAAGAAAAATGACAGGTTGGATAACAAGAACTTTTCACAATAGAGATGCTATACCGATAATGACACTTTTCAAAATGCTTGTGCTCTCTAGAGTGGAGTACTGCTGCACAATGACAGCCCCTTTCACTGCTGGTGAAATTGCTGACCTGGAGAGCGTGCAGAGGTCCTTTACTGCTAGAATCCACTCGGTAAACATCTAAACTATTGGGACCGACTTAAGAGCCTAAATCTGTATTCCCTTGACGCAGGCGGGAGAGATACATAATAATTTACACGTGGAAAATATTAGAGGGGCTGGTCCCAAACCTGCACACAGAATAACATCACATGAGACCAGAAGATATGGCAGGATGTGCAGAATACCCCCGTTGAAAAGCAGAGGTGCAACTGGTACTCTGAGAGAGAACTCTATCAACATCAGAGGCCCGAGACTGTGCAACACGCTTCCACTACACATAAGGACATAACTGGCAACCCCTCACAGTGTTCAAGAGAGAACTAGATAAGCACCTCCAAAGGATACCTGATCAACCAGGCTGTGATTCATACGTCAGGCTGCGAGCAGCCGCGCCCAACAGCCTGGTTGATCAGTCCAGCAACCAGGAGGCCTGGTCGATGACCGGGCCACAGGGACGATAAGCCCCGGAAGCACCTCAAGGTATCCTCAAGGTAGGTGGTGCATGACCGGGAATGATTCTTCAGTACTCGGGCTGCATGTGCCTAGGGTTTCCTCCCCTAGCGCCAATAAGTACTGCCCTTGGGGCAACCTTCCACAAGTTCCTTGGTTCTGCCTCTGCCAGGCCATTTACTGCTTGGTTTTCGGCCACCCTTGTGTGCTTGGGTGTTCTGTCTCCCTTGTTCGCCTTAGGTAGGGGGCAGTTTGCACTGGTAGGAGCACTGGGTACTGCGCAGCTTGTTTTCACAATCATAGCGCTGCTCTGTTTTGCCTGGGTATGCTGTCCTCTTGCGAGGTTTTCTTTTTGTTTGCCTGCCTGTCGAGGGGGTCTGCCTTGGTTCTACCCCCTGTGTACTGAGTACTCTTCTGTTTCTGGTAGTTCCCCCTGCTTGGTCCCCGTGAGTGTACATATCCCGGAGGTTTAGTTCTTAGAAGGTTGTTTGGTAAACTTGGGCGCCGGTTAGCAGTACCCTGCCTGGGCTTCCCTGAGCGTGAGTTTCGTCTTAGGACCCTGGGAATCCCCATAGGGGCGTGCGAGTCCAATGGATGTGACCCCTGAGTCCCCCCCCTCGCTTTGTGCGAGTTTGAGGGTTCCTCTGTTCCCTTGTCTCAGGGTGACTCATTGTTTTTGCCTCCTGCTACCTGTGGGGTCGGTGGCACCTTAGACCCGGAATCCTGCGAGTTTCGTTGTTTGTTTGTGACTTGGTTACCCGGTCTTATGCTGACTATGCGGGTGCAGGCAGCACGGGCATTGCACGTTAGGTTCAGGTGGTTGCAACGCGTTTGGTCGTATGCTCCCCAGAAGCTCCGAGGCAGCCCTGTTTTTGTTGTTGTGACGGGGCTTGGTGGTGTTGGTTGCTTCGGTTTTGTTCCTTCCTCGGCCCTTTGTCTTTCCCCTGTTGTAGTTTCGTTTCGTCCTCCCCACCCCCTTCCTCCCTGCATCTGGATCCTTTCCATCTGTGGGTTCAAGGGCGGGGCAGGGATTCAATGGTTTTGAGACTCGGGTGGTCTCGGGGGTTTCTCCTTCCGAGGTAGCAATGGAGGCATTCGAGCCTGTTCCTCCAGCCGGGATGTATGAATCTGCCAGTGGGCTCCCTTCCTTAGTAATTTTCCGGCTGCCCCAGCTTTTTTCTTGTGAGGCTGGGGTTTTTGGGGGGACGGCTCGCCCTGGGGCCTGCCGTGTAGGTTCCCAGGGTTTGGGGGAGGGCTGACTTAGGGGGGGGCCTCAGGCCTCGTTGAATCCCGCCTGGGTTTTCTACCCTCAGTGCGGGGCTTGCGGTTACGGGGAGTTTTTTTTTTCCTTCCCCCCTCCCCTCTGCATACGAGTTTGTTGGGCATTGGCCCCTCCCCTGTTCGGATCTTTGTCCATTCGGTTCCGTCCTATCGGTGGGTACTTTTCTCGGTTTCTGCCCCCCTTTTCTCTGGGACGGGACTTCTCCCGTTATGTCTGGGTCATGTTCCCCTATTATTGGGGTTCTACATGACATTTGGTTTTTTGCTTCTGGGGGTTTGGGAAGGTCTTCAATTCTTCCCACATTATTGGAACGTCTGTCGTCTTCCGGTGAGGCTTACCTCCAGTCTTTTTGGACTCATTGGTCCTCTTCCGTGCTTCTTTTTCTTAGTTTTCGATACTGTCTTGTTCTTTTGTCATATCTTCTCTCTGAGTTCTGTCTAGACACTGCTAATATTTTTGCAATACTCCTTGTTGGTGCCCTCCCCACTGGGCAGGGTTGTGCGGTTCGGACCTCGTGCGACCTGCGCATGCACCGTGGGTGTTTGTTTTGTTGTGGATGGTGTACACAAGTGCTGGTGTTCCATGTCCTTTTTCTATCGGGTGCTTCACCTCTCTCGCTCCTCTCATCTCTCCGGTCCGTGCACCATAGATGTTGGGGGGGGGGTTCTGGATTGTCGCTATGGGAAGGACGCTGGGTTTTCCCTGCATATGGATGTGGGACACCTCAATCGCCTCTACCCTACTCTTCTCTTGCAGGTATGGCTCTGGCCTTCTTCCACTGGTGGTGCTCCTGGAATTCTCTCAGCTATGTTGTGTCATATGACATGTTTGTGCCTACGTTCTGCAGGTTAATTTAGGCGATCTGGTGTCACTTTCGGCCAGGTGCAGGTTCGTGGATGCAAATATAAGAACATAAGACAGAGGTGACTGCAGAGGGCCTATTGGCCCATACAAGGCAGTTCTTATTTATACCTATCCGGTTCCACTCATATACATGTCCATCACATGCTTGAGTCAATCAAGGGGCCCCACCTTCGCCATGTTACAAGGTAAAATGGTGGAGGTAAATGTTATGGGGTAAATGTTACACTGGGAACTGATGTTATGAGGTGACATTTTGCTGTGGCTTTGATACTGGGGATCCGTGTTGGGATTTGGTTGTGGCGTTTTGTTTGGCCCTGACGTGCTTCTTCCTGGGGCATTCCTTGTTCATCTATGTGTTTGTTACACGGTGGGTCACGGTCCCGTTTTTCGTGGTCTTATCTGGGTCACTCTTTCCTTGCCCATCTTGCAGTGCCTTGCTTAGTCCTTCCATATATATTGAATTTTCTGTGCTTACCTAATTGTCCTTACCTAGGTGTGCTTGAGGGCGTTGAGCTCTGGCTCTTTGGTCCCACCTCTCGGCTGTCATTCGCCTGACATGACCTCTGTGTTGTTGGTCCTGTTCCTTTCGTTCCCATTGTTGCCTGTCTCCCTCGTTCCTCATCTTCCTTCTACGCTCGTGTCCCTCGCTGCTGGTGCTGGGTCTGTTTTTTTTAGTCTGAATGGCTTGTTCTCCTGTATCCGCTTCAGGTCGATTAACCTGCGGGGTAATATGTGAGGGGTAGTTGGATTGTTTTGCGTGTCAGTTCCTCATCAGGGCTTGACCCAGAAGCCCTGTACAAGTTAGTTATCACAACACAAGCAAGTGTAAACTAAGTGTCAGGGGATGCAATAGTTCTGATGTTACCTTGCCCCTCTCGTTACACACTATTGCATCGTTTAGTATGTGCTTCTTGACACCTGCTGCTGCCTTGTAGTTACCTTCCAGTGTTTCTGAGGCTTAGCATCTCTGTGGCCCGGTCATCGACCAGGCCTCCTCGTTGCTGGACTGGTTGCCCAGGCTGTTTGACGCGGCTGCACGCAACCTGATGTATTACTTACAGCCTGGTTGATCAGGTATCCTTTGGAGGTGTTGCTCCAGTTCTCTCTTGGTTACTGTGAGGGGTTGGCCTGTTTTGCCCCTTATGTGTCGTGGAGGCGTGTTTAACAGTCTCGGGCTTCTGATGTTGCTGGGGTTCTCTCTGAGTAGAGAGGCTAGGTTGGACTTTGTCCATGTTCAGTTCCCTGCTTTTGCACAGCCCCTATGTTTGGTTCTTTCCTGGCTTGTAAGGTTTGAGTTCCTGGTTTCTTGGCTTACCCTTCCAGTTGGCATTTCCAGATCTCGTGGCGTCACTTCTCACGAGTCTCGCATCGGAACCACAGTGTCTCTGATCTCCTGGGGAGCTCACTGGCATTGGGAAGTTTTCTGTATGGCAGATGTTCTTTCTCCTTCCTTGCCAGCTTGGATTCCGGCTCTGCTTGCTCAGTGGTCGCAACCGTGGTTTTCCTGCGGCTCCGCCTCTTCCTATGCTCAATCAGTCTATGGCAGGGCTGGTTCGGTTCTGCCTCCAGTACCTCACCATCTGTTGATCGTCAGGTGGCTTCACTGCTGGTGTCCCACCTGTGTTCTTCGTCTTTGCAGCGGTGTGGGGTTTTCTTTACCGGTCCTTCCTTTTTCTTTCTGTCCCTTCGTCGGTTTGCTATGTTTTCTTAGTGTGGTCAGGTCCTTCTCTTGTGGAGGTTTAAAGACGTCATCTTACCACATACTGTCACCTTGTCTCGTGCTGCGCTGGCAGAGCCGCTCTGGGTTGCTTCAGTTTTGGAAGTTGCCTCGACACCGCTTCTCGAGCCGTCTCTGGCATGGTTCACCTCCAGCCTGTTCTTGCACCGCTTGAGCCATCCTGGTTCTTGGATTGTGTGTTCTTTTCTCTTCTCCTCGATTTGTGGTGGCCCCTTCGGTTCCGAGTTGTTTTCCGAGGCTCTTCTTTTTGTTGGCGTTGACCTCTGGGGGTCGGGTTGGAGTGCTTCATGCCCTCCTCTGGCACATGGGTTTTGGCTCTTTTTGGTTCTCCTCATAGGTTTGTTTACTTGCAGCCGTCTCCTCCATTTCTGGCGAAGACTGGCACAGCTGCTTTGTGGAGGGGTCCTTGGGTTGTTTGATGCTTCGTTGGTCTGGCCGGGGGTGCATGCTTTGTGTTCGGTTGCGGCAATGCGCTGTGCTTGGCATGCCATTGCTGCCGTGACCGGGGTCATGCTTTAGGTTGTTCAGAGTTCCTCTCTTCCTTGTTCCAGGGTGTGGTTCTCTCGGGTCGTCCGTGGGGTGGTTCTGTCCTACCAGCCTGCTGTCTGTCCCCATGTCCACGTCGTTCATTGGTTGGCTCTGCGTTTCTTCGTTGATGTTCCTGGGCTTTGTTGGGCCTGTGTGGCCTTGGGTTGGCGGTTGCAGTTTTTCTCTCCGCTTCGCATTGGGAGGGGGTTTGCGTCCTCCGCCTCCTGGGTTAGGCCCCTCTTGTTTTCCCCTTAGGCCCCTTGTTGTTGGGTAGGTAGCTCCGGGGAGCTGATGGGACTCCCCCCAGAAAACCAGCGTTGAATGTAATGAAACAGCATTTTCTAGGCAAGACCCGGTGGCTCCCCGGCAACCTTCCCTTGCCCCCAGTCGGCGGTTTTTCGCGTGTTTTGATGTCCAGCCTCAAAACTGAGAGGTGGATTGCCGGCACAGGGGTCTGTGGCTCCCCCTTCCCCCTACTGGGGAGGGAGGGGAGCTGCACAGACAGTGGCATGACGACGTGTGACGTCATACTCGTTTGCCCGTTTCTGTTTGGGGAGTTCTATCCACTTGTTCGGCTTTTCATCGCAATTTTTACCAAAATAGGGGTTTGTTTTGGGATGCTTACCTTTCTGGGTGCTTGACCCGGTTGATGGCAGGCATAAAATGCTTCCAACCACACGGGGATTTCTATGGGCCATTGCTTCCCTTGCCTCTTCTGAGGGGGCCAAGTTCTGGCTCATGGTCCCCAATAGGCCCACAGAACTCCATACATATGACTGATGCCAAAGTCTGACATTAGAATATCAGCCTGGATAGGCCCGGGGAGCCTCTGGGTCTCACCTAGAAAATGGCGTTTCATTACATTCAACGCTGGCTTTATGGCCATAGTGCATACGAGCGAAGTGACGTAATTTGTAAGAGGATGGGTTGGTGGGCGAATGAGTTAGTGGGTCCACTCACCTTGAGAATGAGCCGTATAAACTTAACAATGGCAATGATGAGGGAGCCGAGTGCGATGGAGCCCAGGTGGTAGCGGAACATCCGATGCATGCTCTCTGCAATGGGCCAACCCAGCTCCTTCTTGTTCCTGAGAAACACACTTACAATTATCATTGTGAGAGAGACAGCCAAGCAGTGATGCAGTGCTGCCGGAGCTCACCGGAGCACCGCTCTGGCACCTCTGCAAGCAGATGATGGAATGGGGGAAAGGGAGATTATGGTTTGTGGGTGATGTTTGATCGAGGCAGAAAAATATTAGTATGGTATTACATCGCTATTAAGTTAATATGATATTTCTTTGTTTTTTAAAGATCCAATAATGTTTAAATTTTTGTGTGTGTATTTAGAAAAGTAAACAGGTTGAATTGCACTGGTAGGAATCTGGAACATAATACCCAATGCAGGCAGAAAGACATTTTGAAAAAGGAATAGCGGACAAATGTAAAACAGAATAGGGCCTATTCTACAAATTCATAAACAACAAATTGCAGGTATAGGATAATATCCAGTGGTTGAAAATGAGAAACAGATGCACAGAAAATGAAAATGAAACGTGTGAAACATTAAATGAAAAGTTCCAAAGTATGTTTGTGCAAAATGAAACCTTCAGAGAACCATACACAATAAGAATTCCAAAGAACAACAGAGCATATAGAGATGTCTAGCCTTTTAACTGTGCAACGCGCCTGCAGGCTCATGTCTGGGGTGCACTATGCACCTCCAGGTATTTGTATTTTTCACGTTATATTCAAAACTCCCGCAGCTATATGGGGTTCATATCAGCTTTCTCAGTACTCTTGTAAACTGACATAATTTTTTTTTTAAATCGTGGGCCATATTCCTGGATGTGAGAGCCTCAGTACTGAGTGAGCAACCAAGACTGACACACACAGCATGAGCTCACAGCATTGCTGTACAGACCACAGCATCACCTAATAATGTCAAAATATATATATAACTTGTATTATTTAGCCATGATACTATTACAGAAGAGCTTTAGTGTGATAATGACTGTGTACAATTTTTAAATATCAGAGATTCAATGCTGTTCACGATGTTCACAGCACCAAAGCATTATTTCGCCCATCTAGGATTCTTCAAACAATTTCCTAGGTTCCGTTATAAAATAAACTTGGTCAACTATTCATTTACAGGATTTAGTGATCAGTATTGTGAAAACAGCAGGATTGTGGTGATAATTAGCACTGTGCATAGTATTGTGGGAGAAGGAATTGTGGCGAGGGAGAGAATCGAGGGAACCTCACTGTGTGTGGCAGCCACTTTTGTTTTGCTCATCATACTAGCTTAGTGGTTCGTAATGGTGAACATTTATAAATGGGTATATACAATGTGTGTATATAGTGTAATAACAGCAACAGATTAAATTAAATTTTTAAATGTATTAAATTTGGTATTCTCTAATGACAGTTATGTTCCAGCCTCACTTTGTGCTCAAATTGTTTGCAGTTGGACATCTACTTTCTATTACAGTTTACTCCCTGTTGCCCGTTGCCGTTTTATTATATCTTTGGCAGTTTTTGATGTTCCAGCTGCTGGTACCCAGCTGATGATGTTCTAGCTGTCGAGGTCCCAGCGGTCCATGTTACAGCTATTGATGTTATGTTATTTATTTATTTATATACAAGAAGGTACATTGGGTTAGAGAGAATACATAGCATAGTATTTACAATCTTGTTGCCCGAAACGCTTTGCGTAATAGTGGCTTTAGGCATTGTATGTACTAGCTCTGTCTATAAATCCATAAATCTTTGTAAAATCTCTTGTATGTATGTACCTTACCTAAATAAACATTTACTTATTTATTATTTTATTTATTTGTAAAGCCACTAGTACGTGCAGTGTTTCGGGCAGGTCCTTAATCTAACAGATAATTTTAAGTAGGTAAATTCTAGCAGAATTAATAAAATGATAACAGATACATTGCAAGAAAAAAATGAGATGAGAGAGAATAGTAAGTATAATAAAGCACATTGGTATATTAAAGCTCTGGTTCATTACATTGACAACTTGATTGGTAATTTGAACAAGATTAACAGACACCGTACAGCAAATTGATAGCACATATAAGAAGACAGCAATGATCACAATGGAAAAGATGTTCGGATTGGGTTCACAAAGATAGGGAGATTGGATAGCAATAGATACAGTGCAATTTTAAAGCAACAAGGTAAAAAAACTATGCAGATGAGATTAGGAACTTTTTAGTTTTGTTTTTGAATGACGCAAAAGTTGGACAGCTTTTCAATTCATTAGGGAGTGAGTTCCAAAGACTGGATCCCTTTATTTGCATAGAGTGTTTACACAGATTAAGTTTGACTCTGGGGATATCAGAGATATTTATTTCTGGTGTGGTGATAATGGGTCCTATTGCATCTGTCCAGGGAGAGTTTCAGAGCAGGATTTGCGTTTAAGAACAGGGTTTTGTAAACGTAATTGACACAAGAAAATTTGTGGAGTGAGATTATGTTTAGCATGTTTAGGGAGTTAAACAAGGGGGCTGAGTGTTGTCTGAAAGCAGAATTTGTTATTCTGATAGCAGATTTTTGTTGGGTGATGATGGACTTGAGGTGGTTTGCAGTGGTAGACCCCATGCACAGATACCATAATTAAGATAGGGATAGATTAGTGCATAATATAGAGAGATGAGAGCAGAGTTAGGTACATAATATCTGATTTTGGAGAGTATCCCAACTGTTTTAGAGACTTTCTTAGTTATGTGTTGTATGTGGGTGCTGAAGTTGAGTCTCTTGTCTAGGAATAGGCCAAGAAACTTTCCATCATTTTTATTGCTAATGTTTACATTATCTATTTGAAGCTGAATTGCATTTGTAGATTTGCTTCCAAATAAGATAAATAAATAAATAAATAAATAAATATGTTTATTCAGGAAAGGTACATACATAGAGAGATTTTACATAAGTGGATCGATTTATAGATAGAGCTAGTACATACAATGCCTAAAGCCACTATTACGCAATGCGTTTCGGGCAATAGTAGATCTTTTGTATGTTAAATGTTAGTTTATTGGTTGACATCCATAAATGGACTTTTTTTTTTAGTTCATTATTAACAACATTATTTAGTATATGTGGGTTGGAGTTAGAGTAGATGAGGGTAGTATCATCAGCAAACAAAATAGATTTCAGAATGTTAGAGACATTGGGCAGATCATTGATGTATATAAGAAATAGGAGAGGTCCCAAGATGCTGCCCTGTGGCACTCCAACGATTATTGGTAGAGTGGGAGAGGTTATATTACTGATGGTTACACATTGGTGTCTATCACTAAGATAGGATTGGATATAATCCAGTGCATGGCCTCAGATTCAAAATGATGGAGTTTACATAAGAGGTAATTGTGATTAACAGTGTCAAAGGCCTTTCTCAGGTCAATGAAGAGTCCAATCGGAAACTCATTTTTGTCAAGGGCCGAGTAAATTATATCAAGGAGACTAATAATTGCATCGTTGGTACTCTTTTGGGAGCGGAAGCCAAACTGACAGGGGCTAAGAATGTCGAATTTTACGAGATAGGAGTAGAGCAGTTTGTAGATAATTGTTCTACATTGTTCTACATAGTAGTAGGCATCCTTCAGTCTCGGGAGACTATGGAGTTGCGCCTTGGTTGTCAATCCTGGTGCAGCGTCTGGTGTGACTGATGAGGCCAATCCGAGAGTGGCAGTCCATCCCACACCGAGCACAAACGAAGTCCGATTCTGGTCTGTCTTCCTGGCTATTGGCTTTCCTTCTCTGTCTCTTTGCCTCCGATTCCTTGGCAAGTGACTCCTCGAACTTGGAGAGACCTCTTTGAACAGACTGCCTCCAGGCTGAACGGTCTGCAGCCAGTGTCTCCCATATAGCAAGATCGACGTCCATGGCTTTCAGGTCCCTCTTGCATACGTCTTTGTACCGTAGCTGGGGCTTGCCTGTTGGACGCTTTCCCTGCATCAACTCTCCGTACAGGAGATCCTTGGGGATCCTGCCGTCGCCCATTCGCACAACGTGCCCGAGCCAGCGCATTCGTCTCTGTTTCAGCATTGTGTACATGCTGGTGATTCTTGCTCTCCCCAAGACGTTGTTGTTTGTCACCTTGTCCTGCCAGGTGATGTCCAAGATGTGTCGAAGGCAGCGCATGTGGAAGGCATTCAGCTGTCTTTCCTGATGGGCGCGGAGTGTCCAAGACTCACTGCCATAAAGGAGAGTGCTCAGGACACAGGCTCTGTAAACCTGAATCTTAGTATACTCAGTCAGCCTATTGTTGGCCCACACTCTCTTTGTCAGTCTCGACATGGTAGTAGATGCCTTACCGATGCGTTTGTTTAGCTCCATATCAAGAGAGAGGGAGTCAGAGATTGTGGAGCCCAGGTACACGAAGTCGTGAACGACTTCCAGTTTGGAATCGGAGATGCCGATGTCAGGTGGGGTGTCCACTCCTTGTCCCATGACTTGTGTTTTCTTCAGGCTGATGGCGAGTCCGAAAGCCTGAGAGGCCTCGCTGAAGCGGGTCATGAGCCGTTGGAGGTCTTCGGCTGAGTGGGCAGTGACTGCTGCGTCGTCGGCGAAAAGGAAGTCGCGCAGACACCTCAGCCGAACCTTCGTCTTGGCTCTCAGCCTGGCGAGGTTAAAGAGCTTTCCATCCGACCTGGTCCGGAGGTAAATGCCTTCCGTGACAGATCCGAAGGCGTGCCGCAGCATAACTGCGAAGAAAATCCCGAATAGGGTTGGAGCCAGTACGCAGCCCTGCTTTACTCCACTTCGGATGTCAAAGGCGTCTGATGTTAGTCCATCAAAGACCACGGTGCCCCTCATGTTCTCATGGAAAGATCTGATGATGCTGAGGAGCCTGGGTGGGCATCCGATCTTGGGGAGGATCTTGAACAGGCCATCCCTGCTGACGAGGTCGAAGGCCTTCGTCAGATCTATGAAGGCTATGAAGAGTGGCTGCTTCTGTTCCCTGCATTTCTCCTGCAGTTGTCTGAGGGAAAAGACCATGTCGATTGTGGACCTGTCAGCTCTGAATCCGCATTGTTCTACATAATAATTGTCATTATTGCTATGATAATGTTCATAGCCGAGTGGCCAGTGCTCTGGACTTGTAATCCTAGGATCCGGGTTCGATCCCCCATTTTTAGCGGTGCTCCAGCCGCAGGTATACCAGCTGATATGTGCCTATTAATATTACTCTTTTCATATATATTCTGGGGTCGGTAAATCCCTTTTATATTCACTCCATTTACACTTTTATTTAATGGCACCCTGATGTTATATATGTTGATTTGCTATCCTCTACATTATTAATACAAACTTTACAGTTATATTCCAGTCTTATTTTGTGCATAACTGGGTTTTCAGTTTGACCTTCTACCAACTACTGCAGCTGGTATCATGTCGCCTTTACGATGACACCAAGATGACTTCAAGACAATTTCAGGTGGAATCCAAGATATCTTCTAAATGACTTCAAGATGGCCTCTAGTTGACATCAGGACAACTCCGGGACGCCCCCAGGATGACTAAGACAATTCCAACGACTTAAGGTGGCTTTAAGACCACTTGGTGGATCCTCAAGTCGTAATTAGGCTGGCTGGGTCTATAGTGTATTCTTCAGTTCCCCCCATTCTCCCTTCGGGGTGCGTTTTCTTTCTCACGGGGCTCGACGGGGGGTTCCCCTCCCCTCTC
Source organism: Procambarus virginalis (assembly GCA_020271785.1). Classification (NCBI taxonomy): domain Eukaryota; kingdom Metazoa; phylum Arthropoda; class Malacostraca; order Decapoda; family Cambaridae; genus Procambarus; species Procambarus virginalis. The sequence goes on from WNGS01009631.1 coordinate 10,465,039, forward strand.
TTCCACGCTCTCGTTGTCAACTACAAGATGACTTCACGTTGACCCCGGGATGACTCCTTGAGGTCTGCGCGGTCTCTGCACGTTGTTGTCATGACGACTTCAAGACGGCTCTAGGACGAATCCTAGACGCCTCACGATGACTACTAGATCTAGGCGGCGTCCGGACGACTCCAGGATGCTCGCAGAATGACTTCAGGACGATTCACAGGCGACTTCAAGATGCCTCTCACGGGCCTCCGTGGGGGTCTCCCCCTCCACCACCACTACGATCACGTTGCGTGTCACTACACTGCGTGCTTGCGATCGACCACAACATGACTTCACAATGACTCCAAGATGGCTTCTTTATGTCCGCACGATGACTTCCAGTTGGCGTCTTCCTGGCTTCAAGATGATCTCTAGGTGATGTCATAACGACTCTGGGAGGCCTTCAGGACGAATCCCAGACGACTCTAAGCTGCCTTTCATGTCGACTGGTGGCATTATATTATATATTACTTTATAGTATATATTAATTTCTTTTCTATTCAGTATTTGGTATAGTCGGCTCACTTCTGCCCCTCCACTGCTATTATTCGTTATTATTGATATTATTACCTGTACTGGTTCTCAGATACTATACATACAATGTTATTAAGCCTTACTTAGACTCGGGCGGCATCGTCCGGGGTCAACAACGCAGGGGCGCCAGAATGTGGCCGTGCCCAGGGCCTACGTTATTAGTTACTATATATGTATATTCATTATTTACTATAATATATTATAGTAATAATAATTCATATAATTGGTGTTAATATTCAGTGTTATCTTATTATGTGCATAAATAATTATTATGGGTTTTGGTGTTACTATTTCCTGTTTCAACTTCTACTTCGTGACTAGCGACGTTATTTACTATATTATATTATATTATTAATGCTAAATCTTACTACAGTCACGGATCAGTAGTATTGCTGGTGTCCATTTCACTTTGCCTCGGATCTACAGGATCTTATTGAGGTTCTTGGTGTCCTGCTGCTCTCAGCTTGCTCATTGTCAATCCAAGGTTACACTCTACGGCTCCTTTGAAGGCAGATTCTTTGGCTACCTTATCAGCTCTTCGTGCATTCGGAGGCCACCATGAGAAGGAGACCACTTGAAATGGACTCCGTTACCATCTTTAACAATTTGTTGTATTGGAGTCTTCCTTCGGACACAAGCTGGTTACAGATATGCCTTAAAGAACTGTTTATTATTTGCTTTATCGGTTATATTACATATTGATTTGATATATATATATATATATATATATATATATATATATATATATATATATATATATATATATATATATATATATATATATATAGCGCTTGTTTCAGCGCCTCAGTGTGGCGATCCAGAGGGGAAATGCTTGCTGCGTCCTCGGTTCCTGTCCGGAAGCGGAGGAGCTTCAAGAGATCCATAACCTTTAGGCGTTTGTCTTGTATGTTTTGTAACCTTTAAATATATATATATATATATATATATATATATATATATATATATATATATATATATATATATATATATATATATATATATATGATATATATATGGATTATATATTGATAAGATCTTTGTTTATATTATTATATTTATTATAATTGAATTGAGTATATTATATTATTGTTATATATAGCTTACTTCTATGGTTATATAGATAAGATCTTTTGTTTATATTATTATGTTGATTATAATTGAATTGAGTATTATACTTGATTGTTTTACATCCGGCTTCACTTCTACTGCCTTTGTTCCCAGATAAGGTAACTCGTTACCCGTCCCCACGCTGAAGTTTACTGGAAGTGTTACTTTACATTGCTACAAGTATAGTTATTCTGCAAACTTTATTCTCCTCCTTTCTCCAGCTGAATTCTCCTTTGGCATTTCTTGTCTACGTCATCTTTCGGCAGTTATCCTTGCTTTGCACATGCCCGATACCCCACATCACTGTTAAATTGTATCACCGTTATTATTATTGTAACGGCTGTTTTATCGTAATAATATCTTATTTATTATTAATATTATTGGCAGTACTAGTATTCCACATTCTTACGGTTCCATGCCTTCTACTACAGAATGCTGCGTCAAAGAAATGAATTCTATCGCTTATTAGGCTCGGTGGCTGGGGTGTTACCCCTGAAAAATTGGTGTCATAATATTGGTTTAGCTAGGCGCAATAAGAACCTAACACAAAGGTCGCATGCAAGGTAAGGTAAGGTAATTATCAAAAGAAGGCACCAAACCGGGAAGGCTATGTAGCACCATCAAAGTGCGAAATAATCAGAGGGCACTAAATATTACCAAGAAAGCCAATACGAGAACAAAAACGCATAAGGCGAACGATATCAAAAGTATCCGATTCACCTAGAATTCTATCGAGGGACAAGTGACTGCGAGGGACGGTCGGAAAGCAAGAACACGCTCGTCCTGGAAGGCAGGACATTCAACAAGGATATGCACAACCGTAAGAGGGACAACGCAATTCGGACAATAAGGAGCAGGGCGGCGCTCCATTAAGTGACCGTGGGTTAAGCGAGTATGGCCAACCCGCAGCCGTGCCAAAGCAGTTTCCCACCGCCGGTTACGGTGGTAGGAGGAAGGCCACGGGGACACACTACGTTTAAGAGTACGCAGTTTGTTACTAACCACAGAGGACCAACAACTCTGCCAACGGGCAAGGATAGAGGAATGAATAACAGGATAAAAGTCAGAATAATGAAGACCCTTACGGGAGATGGGACAAGAACGGATAGATTCCTTAGCGGCAGCATCCGCACGATCATTGAAAGAAACACCAATATGGCTGGGAACCCAGCAAAACTCTACCGATTTAAATTTACTAGAAATAAGAAACAGCCATTGCTGAATCTCGATGACCACTGGGTGGACAGGATTAAAGGACCCAAGAGCCATGAGGGCACTACGAGAGTCAACTACAACCACAAAGGAGGAATGAGAATGAGAAAGCAAGAGACGGAGAGCATAGAGAATAGCATAAAGTTCCGCTGTAAAGACGCTAGCCTCCGAAGGGAGGCGACACATATAAGTATGATCAGGAAAAACAACAGAGTAGCCCACACCGTCCGCAGACTTAGACCCATCGGTAAAGATGGAAATAGAGTGGGAGTGCGAAGAAAAGTGCTCAAGGAAGAGGCTTTTCAGAATTGTAGGAGGGGTAAAGGCTTTAGCAATGCAAGTCAAGGACGTACAAAACTTGGGAAGGGGGACTCTCCACGGAGGCAAGGGAGGAACAATACGAGGAGAAATATTAGAAAGATGAACAGAAAGAGAATCCGGCAAGTGAGATAACTGGACAGAAAGTGGGAGACGATGAAGAGGAACAGGTGCTACAGGAGGAGGAAAAGTCAAAGCATGACAGAGGCGAGAGGAAGGATGCTGTAAGGACCGCGCAAGATAGCGAAGACAGTAGCGGTCACGGCGGTCCTGGAGAGAGAGAAAGCCAGTGTCAACATACAAACTGAGGGCGGGAGTCGAACGAAAGGCACCAGAGCTGAGACGCAACCCAGTATGGTGCAAAGCATCAAGACGGCGAAGAGTAGAAGGAGAAGCAGAAGAGTAAGCAGGGCAACCATAATCGAGTTTAGACAGGACGAGAGAGGAGTGCAAATATAGGAGCGTGCGTCTATCCGCTCCCCAAGAAGTATGGGACAAAACCTTAAGGAGGTTAAGGGCCTTAGAGCACTCAACTCGGAGGTAAGAGATATGGGCTGACCAAGACAAACGAGTGTCAAAGACTAACCCCAAGAGCTTTGCGGAATCCCTGTACACAATGGGATGACCATAAAGCGACAAAGAGGGACGAAGAACAACATGCTTCCGAGTAAAGGTCATAGCACAAGTCTTAGATGCAGAGAACTTGAAGCCATGATCGGTGGCCCAAGACGACACGGCATCAATCGCAAGTTGAAGCCGCCGTTGAAGGAGAGGTGAATCGTCACCCTGACAGCAAAGGGTAAGATCATCAACATAGAGAGCAGAGAAGACACCAGAAGGAAGAGAAGAAAGAAGACCGTTGAGGGCAACGAGAAAAAGAGTAGTGCTCAGAACACTACCCTGGGGTACACCCTCATACTGCCGAAAAGGGGCAGAGAGAGCAGTACCAAGCCGCACACGAAAGGAACGATGAGAGAGGAAGCTCTGGAGGAAGAGAGGGAGGTGTCGTAAGCCTTTTCTAGGTCAAAAAGGACGGCAACAACGGAGGTCTTCGCAGCAAAAGCAGTACGAATATAGACCTCCAAGTTCACCAGGACATCCGTTGTGCTGCGGCACTTGCGAAAACCAAATTGAGAAGGAGAGAGGTGGTTATAGTGTTCTAAGAACCACATCAAACGAACGTTAACCATACGTTCAAAGAGCTTGCAGACACAACTCGTGAGGGCAATAGGGCGGAAGTCCTTTGGGGATGACCCGAGAGACCCTGGTTTCCGAACAGGGAGGACAACAGCATTGAGCCAGTCTTCAGGGACTGACGACGACTCCCAGACCTGATTGTACAGACTCGGTAAATACTGAGACGTGAACGGAGGGAGATGGCGGAACATTTCATAATGAATGCCATCAGAGCCCACTGCCATAGAACCACAAAGGGCTAGGGCAGATTGAAGTTCAGAGAGAGAGAAGGGATCATTATAGGGAAGGTGAAGAAAAGTACAGAAATTTAAAGGACGAGACTCAAGGAGAGGCTTACGAAGAAGGAAGGATTGGGGGAGATGAGAACCAGAACTAACAGAGGAGAAATGGGAACCCAGTTCGGTCGCAACCTGCAACGGGTCCGCCACAAGAGCACCATGGAGGCGAAGGACTGGTGAGACATCGGGAACGAACTTACCCGCAATCTTGCGGATACGCTTCCAGACCAGCGGAAGAGGAGTTTCGGAGTAACGGTAGAGACATAAGTCGCCCAGCAAGCACGTTTAGCCGCACGGATGGTCCTACGGGCCACCGCACTCGCCTTCCGAAACAAAAGAAAAGACTCAACCGTCTGCCGGCGGCGATGTCTCTTCCAGGCTGCACGCTTACAGCGGACAGCCCGAGCACAGTCCAAATTCCACCAGGGAACGCACTTTCGCGTTCCCCGAGAGGAAGAGCGAGGAATAGAGTGGAGGGCAGCGTCAAAGACAGTGTCATGAAAAAAAGGAGGGCGCGAGGAGAGGTAAAACGGAGAGGTCGGAAATAGTAGCACGGAGAGTAAAAAGGCGCCAGTCAGCCTCGGCAAACCGCCACCGAGGGAAGGAGAGAGGAGGGCGAAAGGAGAAAAAAAGTGACAAGGATAGGAAAATGGTCACTGCCATGGAGGTCATCAAGGACTCGCCACCCGAAATCTAAGGAAAGGGATGACGAGCACAGAGAAAGATCGAGACAAGAAAGGGAGCGAGTCCGAGAGTCCAATGAGTGGGCTCACCAGATTAAGAAGGGACAGGGAAGAAGAGAGGATGAAAGGTTCAAGTAGGCGACCCCGGGTGTTTGTCAGCACATCACCCCAAAGGGCATGACGACAATTGAAATCACCCAGCAGGAGCACAGGCTCCGGCAAGGAGTCTAGGAGGTGTTTAAGATCGGAAGAGAAAGTGGGACAGTGGGGGGAAGATAAATGGAACAAAGTGTACCATCTACGCACAAAGAACGGGCGGCGCAGAACAGTGGAGAGGCGAGGAAAAAAGTAAGGGGACAAAGGGAACATCGGAACGAATCAAGAGAGCAGAAGAATTATGGACCCCAGCTGTGGGGGGGGAGAGAAAAGAATAGCCACGGAAGCGACCAGAACGAGAACCAAGCATCGGCTCCTGGAGACAGACACAAAGGGCGAAAACNTTGTTTCTGGTGTGGTGCTCATGGGATCTGTTACAACCTTCTAGGAAGCTTTTAAGGTCAGGATTGACATTACAGTTCAGCGTTTTATATATATAAAAACACACGAGAGGATGTGCAGTGACTTAACATCTAATATTCAGAGATTTGAGTAAGGGTACCGAGTGATGCCGGGGCCTGAGTTAGATATTGTCCTAATAGCAGGTTTGCGTTGAGTAATCAGAGGAACGTAAATGATTTTGGGTGATAGAACCCCAAGCACAAATACCATAGTTGAGATAAGGATAGATGAGGGAGAATAGAGCGTCACCAGGGCAGGGTGAGGTACATAATATCTGATCTTAGAAGAATGCCAACAGTTTTTGAAACTTTTTTGATATATTTAGAATGTGTCCCTGGAAATTCAGCTTGTGGTCAATGAGAACGCCAAGGAATTTGCCATCTACTTTGTTATAAATTTGGGTATTGTTAATCCTGAGATTTATTTGATTTGAGGATTATTGCCAAACAAAATATAGAAAGTTTTGTCAATATTGAGGGTGAGTTTGTTGGCAGTTGGCCAGTGATGGACTTCATTTAGCTCAGTATTCACTGACATTTAGAGCAAGGGGAACGGGACTGGAGTAAATGAAGGTCGTGTCATCAGCAAATAGAATTGGTTTGAGGTGTCGGGAGGCATTTGGGAGGTCATTAATGTAGATGAGAAAGAGGAGAGGGCCAAGTATGCTGCCCTGAGGAATACCAATGTTCTCCAGAACACCATGTCCACCAATCTAGCCAAACAATATACTTACCTCTTGTCAATATGGCTTCAGACCCAAAAAAAGCACTAATGATGCACTTATTAGTATGATTAACTTGATACATGCAGCTCTTGATAAAAATGAGTTCCCTATTGGGTTATTTGTGGACCTGCATAAAGCATTTGACACTGTCAACCACCAAAACCTTCTTAAATTACATCGTTATGGAGTCAGAGGTCACTCTCTGCAATATCTCAAATCTTACCTTACTGACAGGCTCCAGTATGTTTCTGTGAATAATTCAACTTCTCCCACTCTACCCATCAACATTGGTATTCCTCAGGCAGCATACTTGGCCCTCTTCTCTTTCTCATCTACATTAATTTAATTTAATAATTAATGACCTTCCAAATGCCTCCCAACGCCTCAAACCAATTCTATTTGCTGACGACACAACCTTCATTTATTCCAGTCCTGACACCCTTACTCTAAATGTCACAGTGAATACTGAGCTAAATAAAGTCCATCTTTGGCTAACTGCCAACAAACTCACCCTCAACATTGACAAAACTTTCTATATTTTGTTTGGCAGTAACTCCTCAAATCAAATAAATCTCAGGATAAATAATACCCAAATTTGTAACAAAATAGACGGCAAATACCTTGGCGTTCTCATTGACGACAAACTGAATTTTCAGGGACACATTCTAAATATATCAAAAACAGTTTCAAAAACTGTTGGCATTCTTTCTAAGATCAGATATTATGTACCTCGCCCTGCCCTGGTGACGCTCTATTACTCCCTCATCTATCCTTATCTCAACTATGGTATTTGTGCTTGGGGGTTCTACTACCCAAAATCATTTACGTCCTGTAATTACTCAACACAAAGCTGCTGTTAGGACAATATCTAACTCTGGCCCCAGACATCACTCGGTACCCCTACTCAAATCTCTGAATATGTTAGATATTAAGTCACTGCACATCCTCTCATGTGTAATATATATAATATATATATATATATATATATAATATATATATATAGATATATATATATATATATATATATATATATATATCGCTGAACTGTAATGCCAATCCTGACCTTAAAAGCTTCATTGAAAGTTGTAACAGAACCCATGAGCACCACACCAGAAACAAATACCTTTTTGATATTCCAAGAGTACGACTTAATCAAACTAGAAATGCTCTACAAATAAAGGGACCCAGAATGTGGAATGACCTTCCAATCATGTTAAAGACTGTACCTCTCTCAACCAGTTTAAGATAAAAACTAAGCACTACCTAATTAACTCCCTGTAACCTACCTTATTACCCCTATAATGTCAACCCATGTCTGTTATTTTTAAACAATGCTGTTTGTCGACTAAATTGTATTTTTGCTGTTTTCCTGCCATGTTCCCCCTTTTTTATTTTTATATTTTCTCAATACATTTTATACTTTAATCTCAATTAGTTTTAAGTTTTAGTCTAGTGTTTTTCCTGCCCGAAACGCTTTGCGTAATAGTGGCTTTAGGCATTGTATGTACTAGCTTTTTCTCTAAATTCATCAATATCTGTATCACACACTGCCGCGCCATCATCTGCGCAGCTCCCCCCCTCTCCGGGAGGAGGAAGGGGGGGAGACAGACCCCATGCCGGCCATCCACACCTCAGTTCTGAGGCTGAATATCAAAACCCGCAAAAACTGCCAACCACAGGGGAGGGAGGGATGCCGGGGAGCCTCTGGGACTCACACAGAAAATGGTGTTTCATTACATTCAACGCTAGTTTTCTGGGGGGAGCCCTGTCGGCTCCCCAGAGCTACCTACTCAAAGACGAAAACAAGAGGGCACTAACCCGGGACGCGGAGTTGCACACTCCCAAACCCTAAGCAGAGACAAAACCGCAACTGCCAACCCAAGGCCACACATGCCCGACAACAACGAACTACGAACCTACGAACGACCAGGGCATGGGGACAGACAGCAGGCTGCATGACCGAAACACCCTGCAGACAACCTAAGAGAACTGCACCCTGGAACAGGAAAGAAGGAAACCTGGAACAACCCAAAGTGTGACCCCGGTCAAGGCAATCGTGGCATGCCAAGCACAGCAAAGTGCCACAACTGAACACAACACACGATGCAACCTCGGCCAGACCAACCAAGCATCAACAACCCAAGGAAAGCAGTAGTGCCAGTCTTCACTAGAAAAGAAGGAGACAGCTGCAAGTGAACAAACCTATCAGGAGAACCAAAAGAGCCAAAACCCAGGTGCAGGAAGAGGACAGGAAGCACCATGTCACAACCCCCAGAGACCTACATCAACAAGAAAAAGAGCCTCGGAAAACAATCCAGAACCAAAGGGGCCACAACAAACCGAGGATAAGAGAAGAGAGCACGCAATCCAAGAACCAGGATGCCTCAAGTGGTGCAAGAGCAGGCCGGAGATGAACCATGCTAGAGACGGCTTGCAAAGTGGTGCAGAGGCAACTCCAAAACCGAAACAACCTAGAGCGGCTCCGCCAGCACCGCACGAAACAAGGTGACAATAGATGACGCCCTGAACCTCCACAAGAGAAGGACAAAACCACACCAACAATATACAGTAAACCTACAAAGGGACAAAGAAAAAGGAAGGACCGCCGAAAAAAACACACCTCTGCCAAGATGAAGCACACAGGTAGGACACCATCAACGAATCCACCTGATTACTAACAGATGGTGAGAGACTCGAGGCAGAACCGAACCAGCCCTGCCATAGACCGATTGAGCAAAGGAAGAGGCGGAGTCGCGGAAAAACCTCGGGTGCAATCACCAAGCAGGCAGAGTCGGAAACTCAAGCTGGCAAGGAGCTAGATGGAACTTCTGCAGTACAGAAAACTTACCAAAACTTACAGAAAACTAACTCACTATGAGATCGGAGACACTGTGGTTCTGATGCGAGACTCGTGTGAAGTGACATTGCGAGATCTTCAAAATGCCAACTGGCAGGGTAAGCCAGGAAACCAGGAACCCAAACCTGGCAAGCCGAGGAAGTTTCATTACATTTGTTACGACCCTGGGTTCCTCTGTTGGAAACCAGAGGTCAAATTGAGCGAAATAAACTACTTTATAGTATGTGGACGCATGGTGAGGTGTCTGTTTGTATCTTTCTTGCCAGACATAAGACGATTCTTGTTTCTCACAGAGCATGTAAAGACTGAGCTTGGGGTTGATTATTAAATAGTAAAATAGGCACCAACTATGTTTACAAATAATTAGAAGCCTTAGTAAAGTAGATCTGAGTAAACTTGGGATAGGACTGCTGTGGGATTAGTTGAGTAGTCTGCCGGCAGCGAGTCAGCTGAAGGAGGAGACTGGAGCGGTCGCTCTTCTCTGACTGGCGTTCGTGGGGGTCAAGACCTTTCTGAGCTGCTCTGCACTCCACTACCTTTCCTCTTACTTATTTCCCATACCTTAAGTACTGTGTTTGTAAGTGTGCCTACTCTGGAAGTGAAAGATTTGTGTAGACCTGGGGTAGTATTTGCCAGTGTTTTGGGTACCCATTAGTGTTGTGTTGTGTGAGGGTACCACGTGGTCTCACTACCCTAAGCTGCATCAAGCTTCAGTTTCTTAACCAGTAGTACATTACCCTAGCTTGTTCTCAGTGTAAACCTTGCATCCTGCTTACGTGGAACAAGGCTTTTAACGTAAGATAGTGTGGTAAAGTATTATTATTGTTATTGGTGTGGATGTATATGGGGGGTTGTTAAGGGGTCAATAAATAAGTTAGTTTAACGGAGTATCCATTCTTCCTGTATAGGAGATCTATGATCTACCTCTAGGCTGACAATTGCAGTATAAGCCGTTATAAGTTTATTTTTATATTTTTATTGGGGGCCGGGCCTTTTAGATCTCCATAACAACTTGGGTACATCTGTATTCTAACTGCCTTTACACCAAATTAATACTAGATCCCCCATAGCATCACATTATAATTTATAACAACATTCAACGCTGGTTTTTTGCCAGACTTTCCCCGCCCTATTGCAGTCAAAATATGCCACCTATGATATTTTGTATTCTTTTTCCCATAATCAGGGAACAGAAATGACTACCTTTATAAGACAAAATATTTTTCTGGGGGGGGGGGGGGAGGGAGCCGCTACGGCTCCCGGAGCTATCCAAGCTGAATGGATATGTATAATTTTCTGGCACCTGTCAAGGTGCATGGAGTTCTTGCCTACCGGGGACCATGAGCCAGAACCTGGCCCCCTCACAGAGGCACGAGGAGCAATGGCCTATAGAAACCACCCTGTGGTTTGGAGCATTCTATGTCTGCCATCGATCAGGACAGGCACCCCAAAACAAACCCCTATTCTGGTGAAAAGATTGCTACCGAAAGTCGAACGAGTGGACAGAACTCCCCAAACAAAAATAGCAAACTAGCATGACCTGCGGATGACCTGAGACACCCGAGCCCTGAACCAGGGAACCGGATCAACCCAAAGCGCATCCCCAGCCATGGCACGCAGGTAACGGCAAAGAGCCGCAACTGGACAACACGTTGCACCCCCTGCTGAACCAACCAAGCATCAATAACCCAAGAACCCTCCAGAATGCAGCCATCTCAACCGTCGCCAGAAGGACAGAGAAAGGCTGCAAACGTACAAACCTACCACCAGTACCAAAAGAGCAGAAACCTTTGTGCCGGAGGAGAGCTAGATGCTCCTCGACCCGACCCACAGAGGCCAATGCCAACAAAATATGGCCTTTGAAAAACAACCTTGAACCAAAGGGCTACCACTGAGGGAGGATAAGAGGACACCCTGATCAAGGATGCCCTCTTTTCCTTGATCAGGATGTAAGCGTAAACCAGAGCGTATGACCAGGACGGCTCAGGCAGCGCATGAGCAGGCCGGAGGTGAAACAAAACACGAGAAGCGTACAGAACTGGCAGATGTGATGTTCACCCCAAATGCAAGCCGGAGCGGCTCCGCCAGCGCCACACAATATGAGGCAACAGTAAGAAGCATCAATTAACAGTTCTGAAACCCCAAGAATGGACAAGGCAACCTGAAGTGAAAGAGAAGACAACCTACAAAGAGCAAGAAAATGGCGAATAGAAATGCCAGGAACGTCATACTGTCGTCGAGACATAGCTCGCATTTGGGACACCATCAACAAAGCCACCTGATCACCATAGAGAGTGATACACCCGTGTCAAAAGAGCAAACGTCAAGAGCCGAGGAGAAGGCCGAACCAGTCATGTACAGGACCAGTCCGACCTGCCGAAAGCAGAGCTGCAGGAAATGCCCCGAGTTTGGATACCTATCAAGCAGCGTCGAAAATAAAGCTGGCTGGCCACCAAGAGACAACGAGGATTACTCTTCTCGGAAGGACTCCAACCAAGCCAGAACCCGAAGCAACAGCTGGACCAGGAAAAGAGGAACAGGTAACTTCGCCTCGACCAGTCCTGCTGAAAGGCATCCACCATGAATGCCTCGCAGGTGGATAAGGGCCCAACATAGAATGGGAGATGCCGAGACCATGCCGACGCAAAGATGTCCATGTCCAGGTGTCCTACGTCTGGCAGAGCCAACGAACGAGTTGGCGATGACCGGCCATTATGTGAACAGAGGAACGAACCGAGACAGGCTGTCCGCCAGGACGTAGGACACCCCGGCCATGAACGCCCAGCTAGCCAAACACTGAAAATCCAGCAGACGAGCCACTCGAAGGGACCAACCCCAAAGAGACAAGGACCGCATCGAACCCCCTCGGTTCAGTCAATGAACCACCCTGGGAGCAGTATGAATTGAAACCGGATCGTCAATCCACAGGTGACCCGAATCCTCCGAAACGCAAACCACACCGCCGCAAACTCCGCACCATGCTGTGTCCTGACAGAAGGACTGACCCCACTGCCCCGCTCCTGGTGAGCACTGGTCAGAAAGCCTCAGCCTAGACGCATCCGGTGAACACATCGAGCAAGGGCTCGGGCAGGTGCNCAGCTACATCTCTCTATGCGTGCCCTGCCATATTGTCGTTACTAAGCTCAATTTGACCTCTGGTTTCCATCTAAAGAACCCAGAGTCGTAACACCAATAATACGCATAGCGTTTCGGGCAAGGTGTGGAAGAAAAAAACCCAGACTAAAACCTAATAGTAATTGAGCTTAAAGTATAAATTTGATTGAAAGAAAAAATATAAGATAAAAATGGGGGAAACATGGTAGAAAATAGCCAATATACAAGTTGGTCAACAAACAGCATTGTTTAAAAATAGTAAGACATGGGTTGACATATAGGGGTGTGGTAGTTACATGGAGTTAATTAGGTAGGACTTAGTTTCATCTTAAACTGGTTGAGAGGTACAGCCTTTGACATGATTGGGAAGGTCATTCCGTATTTGAGTCCATGATTTGTAGAGCATTTCTAATTTGATTAAGTCATACTCTTGAAATATCAAATAGGTATTTGTTTCCAGTGTGGTGCCCATGGGTTCTGTCACAATCTTCTAAGACGCTGTTACGACCCTGGGTTCCTCAGTTGGAAACCAGAGGTCAAATTGAGCTAAATAAACTACCTTGTAGTATTTGACACGCTTGTCGACGTGTATTTGTTCTTATCTTCCTTGCCAAACGTAGGATGAATCTTGTTACTCACAAAAGCATTCAGACTCTGGAGCTTGTTGTGAATTAAGTATAACATTGTTATAAGATTAACTATCCTGAGAACGAATAAAGTAACAATCTGATGCATAGGGGAAGATTTTTAATGTGTATAGCTGCACGATCAATTAGGGTCCTCCCGGCACCACAAGGCGGGAGGCCTGATCTGGTCACTGGGAGCCTTCTTCTCTGTTAGCGTTCGAGCTGTAAACATCGGCTTCTCTGAGCTGGTGTTGTGGTGAAAGGAGCCTTCCCCCTTCCTCTCGTTTCTTTACTTCTGTGTCTTTGTTACCCAGCTAAGTATACTGTGTACCGTTCTCATTGTCTGGCATACTCGTGTCTATGTGTAGAGTATTATACTTTGTAGGAATTAGGTGTTCCCAGTGTTTACATTACTAGTTATTGCAAGGGGGTCCCAGTGGAACCACGTGGTCTCCCTACCCTAAGCTACCCAAGCTTCGAGTGCTTCATTAGTAGAACTTTACCCTAGCTTGTGTTCAGTGTAAAACCTTGTATCCTGCTTATGTGGACCAAGGCTTTTAACGTAAGATAGTGTGGTTAAGTAATTGTTATTATTGTTATTGGTGTGAATGTATATGGGGGGTTGTTAAGGGGTTAATAAATAAGTAAGTTAGTTAAAGGAGTATCCATTCTTCCTGTGTAGGAGATCTATCATCAACCTCTAGACTAACCTTGTTGTTTGGCCAATTATTTGGCACTGATTATATATTTATTGGGGGCCGGGCCTTTACTGATCTCCACAACTAGATACATCTTTATTCTAACTGCCCCTACACCTTAATAGCACTAGATTCCCCATAGTACAAGCCACCCTTTTATAACAGACGCTTTTAAGGTCAGGATTGACATTACAGTACAGAGTTTTAAATATATAGATAAAATAGAAGTAAAAAAATATAGAAACCCCCGTGTTGTTGGAAGCATTCTATGTCTGCCATCGACCGGGTCAGGCACCCAGAAAGGTAAGAATTCCAAAACAAACCCCAATCCTGGTGAAAATTGCTACAAAAGCCGAACAAGTGGAAAGAACTCCCTAAAAAGAAAGAAGCAAACGAGCATGATGTCACATGTCGCCGTGCCGCTGTCTGCACAGCTCCCCCCCTCCCCGGGAAGGGGGAGCCCCAGACCCCCTACGCCGGCCATCCACCCTTCAGTTCTGAGACTGGACATCAAAACACACAAAAAAACGCCGACTGGGGGGAGGGAGGAATGGCGGGGAGCCTCTGGGTCACACCCAGAAAATGGCATTTCATTACATTCAACGCTGGTTTTCTGGGAGGAGCCTCTTTGGCTCATTGGAGCTAACTACCCACAGAGTAAAAGTAGAGGGATATACCCAGGAGGCGGTCGCTGCTCATTCCTCAACTCGAAGCCGAGAGAACTCGTTGCAACTGCCGACCCAAAGCGATACAATCCCGTCTAGGCCCAGGAACTTTCATGAGATAACGAGCAACCAGGACCCTGTATGACTGCTAAAATGCTCACGCCAACCGAGTCCAGGAAGAGGCAGAGACGCGGGAAGATCTCAGGTGTAACGACAGAGCCACCAGAGCCAGAAACCCAAGCCAGCAAAGGAGATGGAATGTCTGCCATACAGAAAAACATCACAACGCCAGCAAGCCCACCAGGAGATTGGAGACGACAGTCCCGACGGGAGACTCTAGAGAAGGGACATCGAGAGACCGTGAAAACGCCACCAGGCAGGGTAAGCCAGGAAATCGGGAACCTAAATCTGGAAACAGGAGAGCAAAAGGCACAAACAAAACACACAACCATGTGTAGGTCAAAATGAGAAAATGAAAAAATACAAGATAAAGACCAAAAGAAAAGCCCCAGCACCAACGACCAGGGACAAGAAAATTCACTTTCGCAAAGAGAGTGGAAGACGGATGGAACAGGTTAATTAAGTGAGAAGGTGGTGGAGGCCAAAACCGTCAGTAGTTTCAAAGAGTTATATGACAAAGGGTGCAGGGGAGATGGGACACCACGAGTGAAGCTCTCACCCTGTAACTACACTTAGGTAATTATGAGTGAATGACAGATGAGAAGCGGGACTAAAAAGCCAAAGCTCAACTCCTGCAAACACAACTAGGGAAGTATAACTAGGTAAGAACTGTACAGAGAATCCATATGGAAGGGCTAAGCCAGGCACTGCAAACGAGCAAGGAATGAGTGACCCAGAGAAGACCACGAAAAATGGGGCCGTGACCCCCCTGGCAACCATTAACCCAGATGAACAAGGAAGGCCCCAGGAAGAAGCACAGAAGGGCCAAACAAAACGCCATAACCAATCCCCAACACGCAACCACAGTATGAAAACTGCAGCAAAATGTCACCTCAGAACATCCAAACAGTAACATGTACTCCATAACATATACACCCACCATTGTACCTCGTAACCTGGTGGAGGTGGGGCCCCTAGCTGGACTCAAGCATGGATTGGACATGTATAAGAATGTGACTGGATGGGTAGAAATAGGAGCTGCTTCGTATGGCCAAATAGGCCTGCTGCAGTCACCTGCGTTCTGATGTTCTTATATTCATATCCAAAAACCACGAATCAGTGCCTGGCCGAAAGAGATGCCAAATCGCATAAACTCACCTGCAGAATGTAGGCACGAACGTGTCACGACAACGTAGCCGAGAAGATTCCAGGAGCACCGCCAGTGGAAGGAGGAAGAGCCGCACATGAAGGAGAAGAGAAGGGTAGAGTCGAAGGAGCAGCCCCACACCCATACGCGGGGAAAACCCAGCGTCCTCCCCATAGCAGCATATTCCAGAACACCCCCAGGAGCTACAGGGCACAGACTGGAGAATAGAGGAGAGCGAGAGGTGAAGCGCCCGAGAGAAAAGAACGCAGAACCCCAGCACACGTGCACACTGCCCATTTAAAAAACAACCACAACGCATGTGCAGCAGGGATGCCAGATGTGGGTTGCTAGAAATCGCTAGCTGAAGAAAGAAACCACAAATTTGACTAGAAAATCAGACAAAATAGTGTTGTTAATGACCGAATCCCAAATGAGTACACAGGGATGCCGCCAACCATAGTCGAAAAGAGCAGTAAGGAACGAAAAGAAACAGCACAAGGAGCCCATTCAGGCTACAAGGAGCACTGTGCAGCGCCGGGCAGTGCATGGAGAGAAGAGAAACACGAAAGAACGAAACAGGACCGAAGCTAGGAGAAGGACCAACAAGCCCCAGAAAGGACCGGAAGACGACAAACGTTCCAATAATACAAAAAGAAAGAAAACCTTCACAATCCTTCTAGAAGAGAAAGAAGCATACGTTCTAAGGTCGTATATAAAAGTTCTCAAAAAACATTTTCTAAACGTAATTATAAACGTGCTGAAAACAATGAAATGTCGTTTTTAGAACGTTTTAAAAACGTGAAAATGTTTGCTGGGCAAACGTCAAACACGAAGGCAGAGAAGGCAAAGTCGTGCACGAGACCAAAAGTCATGCAGAACCCCCGAGAAGAGGGGAACATAACGGTGAAGGCCCATCCCAAGAAAAAGAGTGGAGAAACTTAACCCACCAATAGGACGGACCCAACGGATTCAAGGAACAAGGAACCAATCTCGGGGAGGGGCCGACTCCCAAAACATGTACAGAGAGGCAGGAAGAAAAACCTCACTCCTCGTAACCGCTAGCCCCGCCCAGAGGGTAGAAAAACCCAGGCAGGGTCCAACGTCAGCCCCTCATCAGCTCCAGGAACCCACATGGCAGGTCCCGGGGCCAAGCCGTTCCTCCAAAGCCCAAGCCTCACAAGAAAAGCCAGGGCAGCCGGACAAGTACTAAGGAAGGGAGCTCACTGGCAGACTCATAAAACACAGCTGAAGGAACAGGCCCGAATGCTCCCATCACTACCCCCGGACGGGAAATTCCCCAAGAGACAAGACCACTACATGGGAAGAACAAGGGGGCGTGGAAGGAAACAAAACTGAAGCAACCAACTCCCCCAAGCCCCGTCACACCAACCACAATGGGGCACCCTCGTGGCTTCCGTGGGAGCAAACTACCTAGCGCATTGCCACCAGAGAAATGCAACATGCAACACCCGTGCTGCCTGTACCCGCATTGTCCACATTAAACAGGGTAACCGAGTCACAAACAAGCAACAATACTTGAAGAACTCTGGGCCAAAGGTGCCACCCACAGGCAGCAAATGGAGGCAAAGACAGTGAGAGTCACCCTAAGACAAAGGGATAGAGCAACCCTCGACCTCGCACAAAGCGAGGGTGGGGGAAATTCTGGGGTCACATCCAACGAACCCATGCATCCATAGGGGATTCCCAGGGTCCTGAGATTTGCAGTATTCACGCCCAAGTAATCCCAGGCAGGGTACTGCTAACCGGTGCCCAAGTCTACCAAACAACAACCGAGTCACCTGAAATGACCAGCCCCAAAGAGCCAAGGACTGCTTTGAATCCCCGCGGTTCAGACAATTAACCACCGGGGGAGCAATCCAAATGGAGCCGGAGCGTCGATCCATGGGCGACCCAAACCCTCTGAAGGGAAATCACACCGCCGCGCACTCCCACAATGTGCTGTTGGCTCGACGGAAGGACGGACCCCACCGCCCCTGGCCAGCCTGATGAGCACTTGTCAAAAAGCCCCAGCACAGAGACGACACGTCCATGAACACACCGAGCAAGGGCTCAGGTAGGCGCCAAGGCACTGAACCCTGACAAACCCAAAGAGGAAGCTGGTGACTCAGCAACTGACACAAGGCCCCTGGCGGACAAACCCAGCAATCGCAAGAGAGGTGGGAAGGATGGCTTCAAAGAACCCAGAACAGCTGATGAAGCCAAACCTGACCTGGCGGGTAGATCATGACTGCAAAGTTCAGGCTCCCACACAGACCCTCGAGCAACCGCCGACCCGGGAGCTCCCCAGAAACAGGCCAAGGTGGTACGGCAGCTGAAGGTGAGACTCCGGAGGGAAAGAGAAGGAAGTGGTCCAAGAATCCCACATAAGACCCAGCGAAGTCCAAACCTGGGAGGGAACCCCACATAAGACCCAGCGAAGTCCAAACCTGGGAGGGAACCAAATGGGACTTCCTTCAGTTCACCAAGAATAATACCCGGCGAGCTGGGAAAGAACACAAATTCCTGGCGAGCAGACAAGCAGGTCTGGGCTGGGAGCCCAGATCAGCCAGTCGTCGAGATAGGCCAATACCCGAACATCTAGGAGACGCAGACAGGCCACCACAACCCGAGTAAGGCGTGTGAAAATTCAAGGTGCCACGTTCAACCCAAACGGAAGACAATGAAAGCGGTAACTGACACCCCACAACAAAACTAAGCCAGTCCCTGAACCGCAGATGAATCAGGACGTACCAGTATGCGTCTCGAAGGTCCAGGAACATCATCCAAGCGCCCAGCTCCAACAGAGGCCGGACCTGAGACAGTAGTCATTCGGAAGGAGGGGCAATGAACCCAGGAGTTCAGATGGGACAAGTCCCGAATGAATCACAGGTCCGCATAGTCCCATGTTGGGACTGGGAACAGACGGGAAACCCATTTGAAAGACGTCGTCGTTTTGACCATGCCGAAGCAAACGCACTCGAAGAATACCAGACAGAGCACAGGAGAAGAGGCCTGCTCTGCCAGCCCTGAGCCCTCCAAAGAAGCCGGGGCCACCCAACGCCACCACAGGCCATCGGAAACGACCCGAAAAGCCCACAAATCATGGGACCAGGCGTGAGCGAACAGAGAAAGCCTCCCCTACCCCCTCCCCCATCGCCCTGTCAATGGGATGAACTGCAAAAGGTCCGATGCCCCTTACGAGAGTCCGAGCTCTACACACAGAACACCGTGCTGACCAGATGAAAACAGGGTCCAAAGGTGGCGCCAGCTCCAAAACTGGCACCAGTGGCCTACCACAGCAAACCGAACCCCGAGCCCTGGCACGACCCCTCCGGGAAGGCCCCCCACTCGGGACCCCTGGACAACCAGTAAGTTGGACATCGGACGACAGCTAGCCGAAGTTGCCTGCAGATACTGTGCCACCGCAGAATCAGCAAGGGACAAAAAGGCAAAGACATTCTAAGAGCCAAAGCCCAAGCAGATTCCAAAGAGGAAGCCAGCACCACCTGCCAACACGCGAGCCGGGAGGCATAAAACAGTGACACCGCATCCCACAAGATCGGTGCAAACAGCTTCAACAAGGCAGATAACGAATGCGCCGCCGAGCCCAAGGTGCTAGACCCAGGAATGGTCCCAAGCGCCTCCACATCCTTATCAAGCCAGTCAGCAGACCGCTCCAGGAGAGAAAAGAAATGCAAGGCTGTGAGTAAGTAGACCACAAGCGTGCAAGTCCACAGCAACCAGCACAGCTGATAGGGAGGGAACCCGCACATGAAGCTGCACGACGCCCACATCATGAGGAAGGGGGAGGAGCGAACAAAGTCTTATAACGGTGACATTCCCACCAATTTCACAAAATTTTCAATAACTAATATACAGTATTGCAAGTATAAGATATAAATACACTAGTTATCACAGTAACCAAGTCACCCACCAAAATAAGTTTCAAATGGCACTTTACTGATCTGCAACAGAATCACTACACACAGTAAAATCTATGCACACACACACACTTCTACATCCTAGATCTCTCTAGCGACTCACCAATCTCTATGTAGGCATTCCTTGAGAGAAATTTCAGGAATTTCTCAAAGCACCAGAGGCAGCACTGACAACACTTGAGCATGAAGGAGCAAACCTGGTTTGAGTTGCCATTTAACTTCCTCTCAACGTACTGTTGAAAGATATAATTTTTGTTAGACTTTCTAGTATAAATTATGAGAAAAGAATTGGTTACAATAAACAAATAATTAAAATAGCATTACTAAACTGAGATAATTTATTTACATTGTAAAAGATGACAACAATAAAACAGTACTAAAATATACAGAATAGTGTTAAGAGTTCCTTATCAACACAGTCATGATGAGAACACAGTCATTAAGAGAAACTGAAAAAATACCTAATATAATGCAAAATATTTCACTCATCCTAAATATGCCTGGTGATGAAATTGAAAGTTTCCGTGAGGCAGCTAGTTCATACACACACACTCCCCCCAGCCTCCATGATGGGGCATAGCCTCACTCTTCCTCCCAGACGGGCTCTACTTAAGCAGGTGCTCTATCAACTATAAATTTACCATTTCCCTACCTTCATCGAGTCCAAAAGTCGATTCATGTTCTATGTTATTGGGAATATTAAATGTATATCTGTACTGTTGCTAAAGCTTCAAATTCTATAATAAAGTAGTCTCTGCCACTTGTCATTATAAAAAAATTGTTATATCATTTGCTAAATTTCTTGATCAATTCATATACTGTATCGGGCTTACTATTGTCCAGAATTAAGTGTTTGCCCCCCATTAACCACTGTTCTGCTGGCGTGCTCCATATGGCATCTCCCCACCCCTCTGTGCACAGGAAATAAATTATTTGAATATTTTTTTTAAGTGTTAATACCCTTCCCGATTACATATACTGTTTTAAAAAAAAAAAACTCTAATTGTACTTACTTTGCTGCAATGGGGTCCGGAAAATGTGGGGTGACGTCCAATTTGGTGTCACCCATGGCGTAGACCCCCCCCCGGGGCAGTCGCACGCCAAGTTCATCATGCGCGAGTTTCCGACACATACTAACTTTTTGTTCATTTTTTGCATACATTTCCTCAAATGCATTTGTTTTGTTTTTTTTCTTGCCAATCCTTGTATAATGAACACGTACACAATATTATAGCAGTAGAACATCCGTACTGTCCAAGACACTATGTTATAAGCATCACAAATGTGATCACATATGAACAAATCCCGTGATGAGGATTCGAACCTATGTCCGAGAGGATCCCAGGCGCGCCCTTAATCAACTGTGCCATGACACATCAAAAGAATGCAAACGGGAGTTCATCTGCCTACACACACGGATCCTGCAGTCTCTCCGAGACACAAACCAGGGTTTACACAATTCCCCGTACACCCGGGCTCTGTCAATAAGCTGTTCTCCCGCTTCGCCCTTACTTCATTACAGGGGACAGAGCAACCTTCAAACTCGCAAGACGCAAGAGGGGACTCAGGGGTCACATCCATCAGACCACGTAGCTACCGAGGGTTTCCCAGGGACCTTAGCCTTGGTAACATGTAAGGGAAGGCCCAGGCAGGGTACTGCAAACCGGCGCCCAATGTCTACCACAACGTAAACTGCTTAAGCTCGAACCCACGGGACGTGTCCACTCCATGGGGGCCAAGCGGGGAGGATCACCAAACACAAGGTATAAGATGCAATATAATACCCCAAAACAAGCAATAGGGGACCAACAGGCAGACCCCCCCCCCCCCACCAAGGCAGAAAAAAAACAAACAAACAACTGCAAAGAGGACAACGTACCACAGGCGGAACAGAGCCAGCCGCTGCTTATGGTGCAAACTAGTCTGTTGCAGTACCCTTGCCCCCAAGCCAGTGACGAATAACTACCCCTACCCAAGACAAACAAGAGCAAGAGAAAAACCCCCCAGCTGACCGCAAGGTGGCCAAAGTACTCGGCAATAAAGCACAGCGAGGTAGGAACTCCCGAGGTAAGTTGTGGAAGGTCGTGCCCGCAAGCCCCAGAGCAGTACTTACAGCGCCCTAGGGAAAGGGAGACCCTAGGCATCATGCAGCCCGAAGTACTGGAATATCACTCCCAGCTCATGCACCACCTGAAGGAACAGCCCACACCACAAGGCACGGAACTGTAACGAAAACTTGGAGCCAGAGGCCGACCCCACCAGACTCCCATCAGCCAAAAACTGACAGTGGAGGTGCTGGCAGAGGGTTTGGCTCCCCCTTTCCCTCCTGGGGAGGGGGGGGGTGTTTGCGAACAGCGGCGACATAATGACGTCATGCAGTTTGCTATTTTGTTTGGGGAGTTTGTCCACCTGTTCGGCTTTGGTGCATCTTTTACCAGAATGGGGGTTTGTTTTGGGGCCTCCCTTTCTGGGTCCTCCATGGTCGTTGGCAGCAAAATGCTCCCAACCACAGGGGGGGGGGTTCTATAGGCCATTGCTCCTCGTCTCTAGAGGGGGCAGGTTCTGGCTCGGTTCCCTGGACGAATCTATTCACACTTGATGCCAGAAATATACATATCCACCAGCTGGATAGCTCGGGGAGCCCCGGGTTCCACCCAGAAAAAAAATATTTAAAATTGAAGAAAGAAAAATGTCAAAGGTTTGTTCAATGTATGTAAGGTAGGCTGCTCCATTATTTAAAACATCGAATATCATATTGACGTTTTCCGGAAGGTAGAAATGGATTAATTTGATTTACATTGTTGTCTATGGGGAAATTCGTTTTGTATGATGTCCGTTTCACATGACAATCACGGCGCAGGAACGGATTATAATTCGTTATTCGAGGTTCCACTGTATATCTCATTTACGTCCTTCCCTATCAGCAAGTCATTAAAGAAATTTCTAAGTTTCCCCATAATGCCCTCTCCTGAAATCAGGGTTATCAACTGCTTTAACTTCTTCAATTTCTTCCAGATTATAATGCATTGCATACTTTATTTCCAAATGACATGGTCACTTTTACCCAAGGAGGAAGGTATTGAATATCAATATCTCTTCCTCTTTCCCCGATAAATATCAAATCCAGCATGGAGGGAGCATCCCCTTCATTCATCCTCGTAGCTTGTTTAAAATGTTGATACAAGAACGTTTCCAGGATGAGGTTTACTAATCTACAAGTCCAAAAGTCCCTCTCTTCTATCTTCATATGCCTCCCAGCTATGGATTTCAAGTTGAATTCACCGACTACCATCAGTCGTGATCCGCTCTCGCTGTAATCTCTCATTACTGTTATAAGACCCCCTCTCGTTTATTATCCAGTTCCTCCTCTGTCCATGTGTTGCATGGTAGTGGACTATATGCATATATGATCATTAGTTTATGATCCTGATTGCAGATCTCGTGTGCTATCATATCAATTTCTTGTGGATTGGTAATAATCACTTCACCTTTAGGTGTTCTTTCACCAGTACGGAAACACCACCACCTTTCCTAAATTTTTCTGTCTCGTCTCCAAATTGAGTCGCCTCTTGGGAATATGACCTCATTTAAAATATCTAAGTTTCGTCTTTGAGTTCAACAATGTCTGGCATCTGCAGCTGTATTACATCACTTAACTAAAGTATCTTTGATCTCACTCCATCTACATTGATGTATACAATTTTCAGGAACATGTGTAGTCGCAGACACACTCTTTGGTTGCAAGACCTTCTAGCTCAACAATTTTATCTACTTTCTTTTTTATTTCTCTTTCTGACCTAGATGTTATTTCCTTTTCTTTGCAACCAAAATTTAATAGGAACTTACTTCGATCGACTGTGTTTTGCACCAATTTCGGGTTTGATGCCAATTCCTTTCTAACTTCCAGCCTAATGTGTTTTTATCCTGGTTACTGTAGTGTAGTGTTCGGCTTCCTTTACTGCTTCTTTTTTTTTGCTTCTCTTTGGCCACTTGTGAATAGGTGAGTTTCATCCTCACCTATCCTTCTTGCCCGGCCCTATTCCCTATGTAAATTCATCTGTACTGACAAAAACTTTTTCCTGTTAGATTTTCTTCCCTAACCTATTGTAGTCATTCATGTTATAGCCAGAGAAATTATTTCTCTATCAATCCTATATATACTCTGACCTCATTTGTGGTCAACAGTGTTGGAGTCACTAACCTCATAGACGGAGATAAAGCA
>WNGS01009631.1:10562508-10580566 GCA_020271785.1 Procambarus virginalis
CATGATGGTCTACCTGCTGGGTCGGGTGTGGCTTCATTGGCTGTTCTGGTTCCTTCGGGCACAGCTCTTCCACCTCTCTCGCAATCGCTGGGTTCGGCCTCCGGGGGCATTGTGTCGGTTGCTGCGTCGCCGGCTTTCTCTCCGGATTTTTTTGGGGCTTGGTGCCTTGGTGCCTACCTGAGCCCTTGCTCGATGTGTACACGGATGCGTCGTCTCTTGGCTGGGGTTTTGTGACCAGTGCTCGCCAGGCCGGCCAGGGGACGGTGGGATGTCAATGTCCAGGCGACGGCTTGTCTCGTTTCCTTCCCTTTCACGGAATGGACGGTCGACGCCGACTCCTTCAGTTGGCTGTGCTAGATGTTCGGGACTCCGGATGTGGATCTCTTCACGTCAGCATGGTAGAGGCGTCTTCAGTCTACGTGACGCCCTTCCCCAACTGTGAGGCTGTCGGGGTCGACGCCTTCAGGCGGACTGGGCGAGGTGGGGTTACCTGTACCTCTTTCCTCCGGTTCAGCTGTTGCTCCAGGTCCTGGCTCGATTGGAGACTTACCAGAGTTGAGTTGTCCTTCTGGCTCCTTGGTGGCCGGCCCAGCCTTGGTTTCAGGCGCTGCTTGCTCGGTGTCCGAACCCGAGGGTCTTCCCGTCGTCCGCCTCCTTCAGTGGATCGGTCCTGCCCTGTACGAGGCTGGTTCAGTCTTCTCCTCGAGTCTTCGCGTCTGGAGTTTTTGACTCGGATTTATCATCACTTGCATGGTGTGCAGGTGGTTTCATTGTTTGTTTTCCACCTATGTGCTTCGTCTCAGTGGCAGTATGAAGTTTCCTGACAGTCTATCCGGTCCTTACGATCACTGATCATGATAGTGTTCTTCGGTCTCTGATAGGGTTGTTCTGTCCTTTCTCTCTTGGTTGTTCCACGACTGTCATCTTACGCCCAATACTGTTGCCTGTATCATGCAGCGCTGGCGGAGCTGCTTCAGCTGCTTTCAGTGTTGATGTTATATCTGCTCCATTCTGCAAGCTATCTCGGGTGTTGTTTCACCTCCGGCTTCTGAGTCGTCCTGGTCCTTGGACTGGGTGCTCTCTTTTATCTCTTCTCCTCGGTTTGTTGGAGGAGGAAAAACAATCCCTTCCATTAGGGATTGTTTTTCTGAAGCTCTTTTCCTGTTGGCATTGGATTCTGGGAGTCGGGTAGGGGAGCTTCATGCTCTCCTTTGACACAGGGGTTTCTACTCCTTCGTTCCTGGCGGTCGTTTGTTCAGTTGCAGCCGTCTCCTTTTCTGGCGAAGAATAAAACAGCTATTTTCGGAGGGGGCCTTGGGTTGTTGATGCTTGGTTGGTCAAGCTGGGAGTGCATCATGTGTTGTGTCCAGTTGTGGTTCTCCGTTATTTGCGCACCACGGCTTTGGTGGCCGGGGATGTGCTTTGGGTTGACCTGGTTTCCCTTCTTCCCTGTTCCCGGGCTCGGGCCTCTCAGGTTGTCCATGGGGTTATTAAGTCTAGCCAGCCTGCGGTTTATTCCCGTGCCCATGACGTACGTAAGTTTGTGGCTTTGGCTGCTGTTTTGGCAACATGAATTAGTTGACATTCGGGCACGGGGTTTTTGAAGGTCTAACAGGGGTCCTGGCTGCTCGCTAATGGTGAATGTTCTGGTGCCTGGTAGGGCCTGCGTTGCCTTGGGTTGGCGGTTGCAGCCAGTTGTCTTACTTTGCGTTGAGGAGTGAGGACATATACCGCCTCCTGGGTGAGTCCTGTTTTTTCCTTATCTTTGGGTAATTAGCTCCGGGGGGCCGACGGAGCTCCCCCCCCCCCCCCAGAAAACCAGCATTGAATGTAATGAAATGCCATTTTCTGGGTGAGTCCTGGAGGCTCCCCCAGCATCCCTCCCCCTCTGGTCTGCAGTGTTTTTCATGCTTTTTGACATCCAGCCTAACAACAAGGTTGGGTCGCCGACGGATGTTTCTGGGGCTCCCCCTTCCCCCTCCCAGGGAGGAGGGGGTTGAGTAGACAGTGGCATGGCGACATGATGACGTCATGCTAGTTTGCTAATTTTCGTTTGGGGAGTTCTGTCCACCTGTTCAGCTTTCGGTCACAATAATTTTACCAGAATATGGGTTTGTTTTCGGGTGCCTACCTTTCTGGGTGCCAATCCCGGTCAATGGCAGACATAAAATGCTCCCAACCACAGGGGGGGGGTCTATTGGCCATTGCTCCTCGTGCCTCTAGTGAGGGGGGGCAGGTTCTGGCTCGTGGTCCCCGGTAGGCAAGAACACCATGCATTCACTGATGCCAGATACATACGTATCCATCCAGCCTGGATAGCTTCGGGTGCCTCCGAAACTCACCCAGAAAATGGCGTTTCATTACATTCAACACTAGTTTTTTTCTTGCCAGAGTATATGGCAATTTGAGAACAGAAGGAAATCACAGAAAATGATTGAAGCAGTGTAAGGGTTACAGGCCTAATATAATTCTCACAAGGGGCAACACTCTTAAGCTCAACAGTTGGCTTTGTTTTCGACTCTCAATCGTGGATCCTGGGATAGATTCCCAGGCAGGACAGAAATTGACATTCATCTAATGCCATTAGATGAAATGGAACGACCAGAAATGCTGGTTCTTTTCATCTAATGAATCTGTTCACCTAGCAGTAAATAGGTATCCTGGAGTTAGGCAACTATTGTAGAGTTGCATCCTGGGAAAGGCCGGTAATTGCATTTTTTGGGGGGACCTATATACAAGCCTTGTGTGTATGCACAGGCTTTGTCTCTGATAATAGGAATTAAAACAGGAGATGTTTTTCGCCCATGGAGTAATAAACTGGTGTAATCACCTGCCCACCAATGACATAAATGCCAACACTGTACTTCAGTTTAAAATTCAGCTGGTTGAAAATTCTCAGGAATAATGGGGGAAATCTTTAACAAGCTGCTGGCTTCCTGTCCTCATTAATACCACTAGAAACTGGTTGCCTTCAGATAATTAGAATTTATTAGATTCTATTACTATTTTATGACAGTATCTTGTAAAGAAATTATAATGAGTTAAATATATGTACTGTATTGTGGTTTGGTTAAGTAGTATGACTAAAGGACTTGTATATTCTAATGGGATTTTCATTTGCTAATGCAGATTGCTTACTGAAGGGTTTGATATGTAAGTACAGTACTGTATGTCATAATGTTTGCAACGAAGCTTATACTCGACACTTCTTGTAATGAACATGTAGTTTGCATATAAAAATATGTTGGTGCATGGATGAACATGAACACATGAATTGGCAAAATACAACATACAGGCAGGCACATATACCTGGTTAACTCTGCGCGCATGCATACATATATATATATATATATATAATATATATATATATATATATATATATATATATATATATATATATATATATAATGTCGTACCTAGTAGCCAGAACGCACTTCTCAGCCTACTATGCAAGGCCCGATTTGCCTAATAAGCCAAGTTTTCATGAATTAATTGTTTTTCAACTACCTAACCTACCTAACCTAACCTAACCTAACTTTTTCGGCTACCTAACCTAACCTATAAAGATAGGTTAGGTTAGGTTAGGTAGGGTTGGTTAGGTTCGGTCATATATCTACGTTAATTTTAACTCCAATAAAAAAAAATCACCTCATACATAATGAAATGGGAAGCTTTATCATTTCATAAGAAAAAATTTGAGAAAATATATTCAGGAAAACTTGGCTTATTAGGCAAATCGGGCCTTGCATACTAGGCTGAGAAGTGCGTTCTGGCTACTAGGTACGACATATATATATATATATATATATATATATATATATATATAATATATAATATATATGTATATATATATATATATATATATATATATATATGTATATATATATATATATATATATATATAATGTCGTACCTAGTAGCCAGAACGCACTTTTCAGCCTACTATGCAAGGCCCGATTTGCCTAATAAGCCAAGTTTTCATGAATTAATATATTTTCTCTAATTTTTTTATGAAATGATAAAGCTACCCATTTCATTATGTATGAGGTGAATTTTTTTTATTGGAGTTAAAATTAACGTAGTTATATGACCGAACCTAACCAACCCTACCTAACCTAACCTAGCTTTATAGGATAGGATAGGTTAGGTTAGGTTAGGTAGGTTAGGCAGTCGAAAAACAATTAATTCATGAAAACTTGGCTTATTAGGCAAATCGGGCCTTGCATAGTAGGCTGAGAAGTGCTTTCTGGCTACTAGGTACGACATATATATATATTAGTATATTTTGGTAGCAGTCTTTCCTGTAGACATATATTATTAAATATGACCGAAAAAGTAAGATTAATAATTCTAACACGAATTTTCTCTATATTTCTTATGTTTCTTTTCACTGTCGATGGTAATTGAAAAATCAGTTCTCCAAAATTCATTTTTATTTCTAGTCTGACGCGATGCTAGAACGCGTTTCGTAATAACTTATTACATTTTCAAAGACTTTAGGTTACACACACACAACTAACACTGAACAGAGTTTAAACAGCTTTCATTTTATACCTGCATTTTGGTGAGGTGATATGTTACAATAGTTTTGGATGAGGTGAAAACAAACTTTCAATACAACACAGAACACGAAACAATGGGTATAAGCTAAAGGGAAGAATGGAAGTAACTGCAGAGGGCCTATTGGCCCATATTTCTTGATGCTTGTATATTGGAGCGGAGTCTTGAAGTGGGTAGAATATAATTGTGCATTAATTGGCTGTTGATTGCTGGTGTTGACTTCTTAATGTGTAGTGCCTCGCAGATATCAAGCCGCCTGCTATCGCTGTATCTATCGATGATTTCCGTGTTTTTTGTTAAGACTTCTCCGGTGGTGGTTTGGTTGTGGGAAGAGATTATATGTTCCTTGATAGAGCCCTGTTGCTTATGCATCGTTAATCGCCTGGAAAGAGATGTTGTTGTCTTGCCTATATACTGAGTTCTTTGAGGCTTACAGTCCCCAAGTGGGCATTTGAAGGCATAGACAACATTGGTCTCTTTCAAAGCGTTCTGCTTTGTGTCTGGAGAGTTTCTCATGAGTAGGTTGGCAGTTTTCTTGGTTTTATAGTAAATCGTCAATTGTATCTTCTGAATTGAAAGCAAAGGTCAACAAATTGATCGAAACTGTGAACGCCAAGAAATCCGGACTCCAGCTGCCAAAGATTATTGGAGAATACAAACCTGGATGCGCATATGGAAATGTCAAGACACACAAGCCTGGAAACCCACTTCGGCCAATCATCAGCCTACGTACAGACTGGCGAAGCGACTCAACGGCTTGCTGACTCCTATATGTCCCTTGCGCCTTCAGCCGGAAGTCTCCAAAGGAATTTGTAGACTTACTGCGGGGAACACGGGCCACAGGGATAAGAGCCTCGTTGGACGTAGAATCACTGTTTACCAACGTACCTGTGGATGAAACAATCGGGATGATAGCGGACAGAGTGTATCGTGATCCAGCCTGTACTCCTCTTGACATACCAGAAAACATTCTAAGGAAACTACTCCAAGCTTGTACTAAAGAGGCACCCTTCTTGAGCCCGGATGGGCACATGTATAAGCAAGTAGATGGGGTCGCCATGGGTTCTCCCCTAGGTGTCCTGTTTGCGAACTTCTACATGGGTACCATCGAACAAAAGTTCTTAGTCGATATGAACTTGAAACTGGCCATATACTGCAGGTATGTTGATGACATTTTTACACAGGTACCTGATGTCAGACATCTGCAAGAGCTGAAGGAGGCATTTGAGCAGAATTCCGTGTTGTGTTTCACTTACGAGATGGAGAAGGATGGGAAACTACCCTTTCTAGATGTAACAGTCATGGAAAGGAGCGGAGGTTTCCACACTGCAGTCTACACTAAGGAAACAAACATAGGAATGTGCCTAAATGCCAACAGTGACTGCCCAGACAGGTACAAGAGGAGTGTTGTTAACGCTTATGTCGACCGTGATCTCAGCCACAGCTCAGGATGGAAGCAAGTCGATGAAGAACTCTGTAGGGTAAAGCAGGTCCTAGTCAACAATGGCTTCTCCAATGGTTTCGTTGAAGACATCATAAGAAGGAAGGTGAAATGCCATGCAACCTCTGAAGAGACAACTAACACAACACCTGTACCCCCTATTAGACTATTTTACAGGAACTTCGTTTCCACAGCTCATAAAACGGAGGAAAGGGTCCTGAAAGATATTGTTAATAGAAACGCTATCCCTACAGACAAAAATCTGAAGATACAATTGACGATTTACTATAAAACCAAGAAAGCTGCCAACGTACTCATGAGAAACTCTCCAGACACAAAGCAGAACGCTCTAAAAGAGAGAAACGTCGTCTATGCCTTCAAATGCCCACTTGGGGACTGTAAGCCTCAAAGAACTCAGTCTATAGGCAAGACAACATCTCTTTCCAGGCGTTTAACGATGCATAAGCAACAAGGCTCCATTAAGGAACATATATTCTCTTCCTACAACCAAACCATCACCAGAGAAATCTTAGCAAACAACACAGAAATCATTGATAGATACAGCGACAGCAGGCGGCTTGACATCTGCGAGGCACTACACATCAAGAAGTCAACACCAGCAATCAACAGCCAATTAACGCACAACTATATTCTACCCACTTCAAGACTCCGCTCCAATATAGAAACATCAAGAAATATGGGCCAATAGGCCTTCTGCAGTTCTATCTTTACCCAACTTCTATCTATATCCATTGTTTTGTACCCCACTATTCTGTACCCGTATTGTATATCATCACCTCACCCAAATGCAGGTACAAGAGTAAATGTTGTTTCAGTCATAAGTTCAGTTGTGTGGATAAACTAAAGTCTTTGAAAATGTAATAAGTTTTACAAAACGCGCTCAAGTGTCGCGTCAGACTAGAAATAAAAATGAATTTTGGAGAATTGATTTTTCATTTACCGTCACTAGTAAAAAGAAACATAAGGAAAATCGAGAAAATTCGTGTTAGAATTATTAATCTCACTTTTTCGGTCATATTTAATAATTATATATATATATATATATATATATATATATATATATATATATATATATATATATATATATATA
Organism: Procambarus virginalis; assembly: GCA_020271785.1. Lineage (NCBI taxonomy): Eukaryota > Metazoa > Arthropoda > Malacostraca > Decapoda > Cambaridae > Procambarus > Procambarus virginalis. Next base: position 10,569,621 of record WNGS01009631.1, read on the forward strand.
TAGGCTACCTTATTGAAACAGTTGTTGAACAGATGTTGGTCAAAAGTATATGTAGTATACATTACTGTAAACCACAAGCTTTGCTACACCTCTGACACCTATGTAGAGCATGGTGCAGGTCTTGACCTCTGACATGCAGGAAGAGCACAACATGGAGCATGATGCAGATTTTGATCTCGTACATTTGGGTAGGTGTAGAGCATGTTTGTCTTGCCCCCTATACACTCAAGTGTACTCAATATCTTTCAAAAGTAAAGTACACTTAAACACACCTTAAAAGACTGCAAAAGAACTCATAGAGACTTCTTGATAAACAAATGCATTTTCTGTTACCCGAATTTGACTTGACCAAAGCAGTAATGCCATGCAAGTGAATAGAATGAAATTGTGGAATGACCTTATGTTCTTTACCAATTTAAAAGAGAAACAAATAAACCTAATTAATATCAGACAATTATATATCTGCTACACCAAGTAACCTAAATCTCACATTTCTTCATCCTAATCAAACTGATTATGTCTTCTGTTACTGATAGTTTTAAATCCTGCAAATGTGCTCTTGTAATAGTTACCACAAGAGCTACAAAATCTATGAAAAGTACAAAGGAACATAAAGTGACATGCAGCTCCATCTACGAGCATTTCGGGTAACGAGCGAGTCGCTCGCGGAAAATTTGTCTCGATTGACGACCTTCTGCTCGATTAGAGAAAACCACATGGTGCTTTGTAGCATTCCTGCTGGTTCTCGGATGCCTTCGAAGAGAGTGTAGTTGTTGTTTCGCAAGACAAGCGTTTCACATGACGACGAGCTCGGTGCCGAAACGGATTAAATTCGTTAATCGAAGCTCCACTGTAGTCTTCTATAGTGGACACTTTAGCATTAACTCCCCCCCTCCCCGCTCGGCTCGTTGATGCCGTGAGAGGGGCTTAGTGGGCGGCTGCCGGAGTGTGATGCTCCTTGGGACAGTCCTCTGTCCTTTTGTAGCCTTGTGCTCCTGCTGCCGTCCTCTCCAATTGTGCTGAGCAACTTTTCCTTTCCCTTCTGTTTCGTTTTTCTCCCCCCTCTTCTCCTATCAGCTTGCCGTTTCCTGCCAACCTTTTGCTTGTTTTGGTAATTCCTTTGGACTACTTCTATTTTGACGCCTGGGTGCTTGAGGAGGCATACTCTTGCACCCGTAGAACTGTAGTACCCAACGTCGAGAGCGAGGGGAACCTTTTATTGTCAATCCCCCTTTCGTCATTGAACCCGATCTCGACGGACAGTCGGTTATTAAGGTGGCGTTTGTGGCGCGCATACTCGCGACGCACCCCTAGGAGGCCCCGGCATGATCGGCGATAGCTTCTTGTTGGGTGTCATGCCTCTAATAAATAATAAATAAATATGTTTATTCAGGAAAGGTACATACATAAAGTGATTTTACATAAGTGGATTTATAGATAGAGCTAGTACATACAATGCCTAAAGCCACTATTACGCAATGCGTTTCGGGCAAGAAAAACATTAATATCTAAAACTTAATACTAATTGAGCAAAAAGAATAAAATGTATTGAGAACAGATACAAATAAAGATAAAAAAAGGGGGGAACATGACTGAAAAAGCAGCACAAATACAATAGGTAGACAAACAGCGTTGAATAAAAAAAAAATAACATACATGGGTTGACAATAGAGTGGTAAGGTAGGTTACAGGGAATTAATCAGGTAGTGTTTAGTTTTAATCTTAAACTGGTTGAGAGAGGTACAGTCTTTAACATGGTTGGGAAGGTCATTCCACATTCTGGGTCCCTTGATTTGTAGAGCATTTCTAGTTTGATTAAGTCGTACTCTTGGAATATCAAAACTGTATTTATTTCTGGTGTGGTGCTCATGGGTTCTGTTACAGCTTTCAATGAAGCTTTTGAGGTCAGGATTGGCATTACAGTTCAGCGTTTTATATATGTATAATACACATGAGAGAATGTGCAGTGACTTAATATCTAACATATTCAGAGATTTGAGTAGGGGTACCGAGTGATTGTGGCTCCATGGTGGGTGTGGGGGCACATTCGTGAATGAATGTTTCTTTTTTTTGTAGCGATGTTGTATACTGTTTCTACTGTTTCTCCTTTACCTTCTCAGGCTCGTGGGGTGGGCAACCAAGCCCCCGAGTCGGTCCGTGTTGGAAGACCGGGCTCTGTAGCCTCCGCTGCATTAGGCCCTGACCTTGCTCCTCCTTTGGCCTCTCTGACTCCTCCCCTCAGCTCCCCTCCCTTCTCTGTGGTTGGGTCGAGCCCCAAGCCCCTAGTGGTGACTACCTCATCCCCTGGCGTGGCTCCATCTCTAGTTGTAACTACTGCACCTTTTAACCCCCCTCTCTCTGGGGGTTCTCAACGCCATCCTCGTCACGGCCGTTCTTGCTCGATTCCTTCCCGTTCTGATACCTATCAAGCCTTGTTTAGTCCTGCTTCGTGGGGCCAAATATTTTGATCTCCTCCCTCTTGATTCTGCGCCTCCTGACGATTTCTCCCTCCATCGACATCTCGTTGATTCCGTGGATGCCTCTGTTACCTTCAACCCCACTCGTCTCGGTACACGTGTCATTGCTGCTGCTCCTCAGGATGCAGCTTCCTGCTTGGCTGCCTTATCCTGCCTTGACGAGACCCCTGTTCGGGTCTCAAAGAATGCTCAGTTGAATGCCAGTGTTGGCACTATTCTCCTCCTGCCCCATTTTGCGACCGGTGTTCGGGATCTGCAAAACTGCCACGTCGATATTTGACTTATCCTTGATGCCCAGGGCCATTCTATTCTCCAGGTGGACACGTTTACTCGTCCCTCTCGTGGTAGTCGCCGTCAACCCCTTTGGGTTGTGAAAATTACCTTTGATGGTCGGACCCTTCCACCCTCTGTCATTCTTGCTGGTGCCAGGTGCTCTGTCCAGGAGTACATTCCTTCTCCTAGGCTCTGTAACAAGTGCTGGAGGTTTGGGCATGGTGCCCTCCGCTGCTCTGGGAATGTCTCTCTGTCCTTTGTGTGGTGGCGAAGGTCACTCTAAGTCGGAGTGCACTTCTCCCCGGGCTCGTTGTCTCAACTGCGGTGAGGCCTATCCTACCTTCTCCCTTGCATGCGCCCATTACAAGCTTGAGGCAGCCGTCCTCAACTTGAAGCACCGGGAGCGTTTATCTTTTCCTGAGGCGAGGCGCCAGGTTTGCCGGCTCCCGCCTTATGCTAATATCTCTTATGCTCATGTGTTGCGCTCTTCCTCTCCTCGTCCTTCCCACCTTCCTCAGACTCTCAACCGTTTCCGGGCCTTGGACCCTGATACGCCCACTGCCTCGTCCTCTGTTCCTTTGAGTTCTGTCCCGAAGGATCCACCTCCTGGTCCTCTGTCTGGGGTTCCCCTTCTTTCTGCCCGGTCTGTCTTGTCTCTGGTGTCTTCTTCCTCGTCTCCCTCCATTCCTCCTTCCCATCCTTCCCCTCCGCCTCTTGACTCTCCCCACCGCCTGTCAGTGCGGGCTGATGTCCATCGCTTTCCAAACGGCCATCGTGTGCGCTCTAGTTCAGCTTCTCCTGCTGAGACGCTAGAATCCGTTGCCTGGTACGTAGTTGCTGGGACACCTGTCTCTTTAAGTCAGAAGCGTAAGCCTGGCTCCTCTCCTTTCTCCTCCCAGGCGGGTAAGAAGGTTTCGCTTTCTTCCTCGGCCCCTACTTCTGCCTCTATCGCTCCTTCCCCTCCCATTTCGGTAGTTGCGCCCCCTGTTCTTGCTATGGAGGTTTCTTTGGCCTCTGCTTCCCTCTCCATTGCTGCCCTTGCTGAGGTGCGCTCCCCTCTTTCTGCTCCCCCTCTTCCTGCTGCTGTCCTTGACTGCTCCTCTCCGTTGTCTCCTCCTCTTCCTCCTCCTCCTCCTCCAGACCCCACCCGCCCACCTCTGGTCTGTTCTCCACTTCCTTCCCTCCGTCTTTGCTCAGTTTACCCATGCCCCTAATCCTGACTTTGCTGACCCTGATCCCGTCCCTGATATATGTGCTATGTTGCTCTTTTGCCTTTGTTTCTTCCTTGTTCTCTGTCGTTGTCTTTCTCTTCTCGTCGATGTCTATTCTTCAATGGAACGTTCGAGGTTATTATGCCAATTTCCTCGAACTCCAACTTCTGATTTCGCGGTTTTCACCCCTTTGTGTCTGTCTCCAGGAGCCAATGCTTGGTGCTCATCCTGGTCGTTTTCATGGCTATCCCTTTCTTCCCCCCCCTCCCCAGCCGTTGCTGGGGCTCCTAATTCTTTTGCTCTCTTGATTCGCGCTGATGTTCCTTTTGTTCCTTTATTTTTTCCTTCGCCTGTCCATTGTTCTGCTGCTCGTATCTTTGTGGGGAAATGGTACACAGTTTGTTCCATTTATCTCCCCCCGAGTGTCCCGCTTTCTCTTCCTGATTTGAAACACCTCTTCGACTCCTTGCCGGAGCCTGTGCTCCTGCTTGGTGACTTCAATTGTCGTCATTCTCTTTGGGGTGATGTTCTGACGAATACCAGAGGTCGCCTTCTTGAGCCGTTTATCTTCTCTTCTTCCCTGTCTCCTCTGAATTCTGATGAGCCCACTCATTTGGACTCTCGGACTCGCACCCTTTCCTGTCTTGATCTTTCTCTTTGCTCTTCTTCTCTTTACTTAGATTTCACGTGGCAGGTTCTTGATGACCTCCTTGGCAGTGACCATTTCTCCATCCTTGTTTCCTTTTTTTCTTTTTCGTCGTTCCGTCTCCTTCCCTAGGTGGCAGTTTGCTAAAGAGGACTGGAACCTCTTTACCCTCAGTGCTGCTCTCTCTGACCTCTCCCTTCTGCCTCTCCCTCGTGCTCTCCTCCTTTTCATGACACTGTCTTCGACGCTGCCCTCTGCTTTATTCCTTGCTCTTCTTCTTGGGGTCCACGGAAGTGGTGAAATGCAGACTGTGCTCGGGCTGTCTGCTGTAAGCGTGCAGCCTGGAAGAGGCACCGCCGTCGGCAGACGGCCGATTCTTTTCTTTTCTTTCGAAAGCGAGTACGATGGCCCGTAGGGCCATCCCACTCGCCTACGGATGGCCCGTAGGGCCATCCGTATGGCTAAACGTGAGTGTTGGGCATCTTATGTCTCCACAATTACGTCTGAAACTCCCCAGCCACAGATCTGGAAGCGTCAGCCACAGATCTGATAGTGGGTAAGTTCGTTCCCGATGTTTCACCGGTCCTTCACCTCCGTGGTACTCTTGTGGCGGACCAGTTACAGGTCGCTACCGAACTGGGTTCCCACTTTTCTTCAGTTAGCTCTGGTCTTCATCTTCCCCAATCTTTCCTTCTTCGTAAACCTGTCCTTGAATCTTGTCCTTTAGATTTCGTCTTCGACTTTCCTATAACGATCCATTCTCTCTCTCTGAACTTCGTTCTGCCTTGGCCCTCTGCGGTTCTACGGCGGCAGGCTCCGATGGTATTCATTATAAGACGCTTTGCCATCTCCCTCCATGCACGTCTCAGTATTTACTGAGTCTGTATAATCGCATCTGGGAATCGTCGTCAGTCCCTGAGGACTGGCTCGATGCCGTTGTCCTCCCTATTCGCAAACCAGGGTTTCTGGGAACTTCCCCTAAGGACTTTCGCCCTATTGCCCTCACAAGCTATGTCTCCAAACTCTTTGAACGTATGGTTAACGTTCGTCTGATGTGGTTCCTGGAACACCATCACCACCTCTCCCCTTCTCAATTTGGTTTCCGCAAGTGCTGCAGCACAACAGATGTCCTGGTGAACTTGGAGGTCTATATTCGTACTGCTTTTGCTGCGAAGACCTCCATTGTTGCCGTCCTTTTTGACCTGGAAAAGGGTTATGACACCACTTGGTGGTATCATATTCTATTCCAGCTTCATTTTTTTGGCCTTCGTGGTCATCTCCCTTTCTTTCTCCGCAGCTTCCTCTCTCGTCGTTCCTTTCGGGTGAGGCTTTGTACTGCTCTCTCTGCTTCTTTTCAGCAATACAAAGGTGTGCCCAAGGGTAACGTTCTGAGAACTACGCTTTTTCTGGTTGAACTCAATGGTCTTCTTTCCTCCCTTCAGGCGTCTTCTCCGCTCTCTCTGTCGATGATCTTACCCTTTGCTGTCAGGGTGATGATTCGCCTCTCCTTCAGCGCCGGCTTCAACTTGCGATTGATGCCGTGTCGTCTTGGGCCACCGATCATGGCTTCAAGTTCTCTACTACTAGACTTGTGCCATGACTTACTCGGAAAAACGGGTCGTTCTTCGTCCATCTTTGTCACTTTATGGTCATCCCCTTGAGTACAAAGATTCCGCGAAGCTTTTGGGGTTATTCCTTGACACTCGTTTGTCTTGGTCTCCCCATATCTCTTACCTCCGTGTTGAGTGCTCTAGGCCCTTACCCTCCTTCGGGTATTGTCCCATACTTCTTGGGGGCGGATAGGCGCGCACTCCTTGCTTTACATTCCTCTCATGTCCTGTCTAAGCTCGATTATGGTTGCCCTGCTTACTCGTCTGCTTCTCCTTTACTCTTCGCCGTCTTGATGCTTTGCACCATACTGGGTTGCGCCTCAGTTCTGGTGCCTTTCGTTCGACTCCCGTCCTCAGCTTGTATGTTGACACTGGCTTCCTATCTCTCCAGGACCGCCGTGATCGCTACTGTCTTCGCTATCTTGCGGCGTCCTTGCAACATCCTTCCTCTCGCCTCTGTCGTGCTTCAACTTTACCCCCCCCCCTGCAGTTCCTGTTCCTCTTCACCACCTCCCTCTTTGTCCGGTTATCTCACTTACAGGATTCTCTTTCCATTGGATTTTTAATATTTCTCCTCGTGTTGTTCCTTCTTTGCCCCCCATGGAGGGTCCCCCTTCCACAGTTTTGTACATCCTGACCCACATTACTAAAGCTTTTTACCCTCCTACGGTTCTAAAACGCCTTTTCCTGAGCACTTTTCTTCTCACTCCCGCTACGTTTCTGTCTTTACCGATGGGTCTAAGTCTGTGGGACGTTGGCTACTGTCATTTTTCCTGATCACACTTGTGTGTNTGACAGGGTGCTCTCTTATCTTTCTTCTCATCGTTTTGTAGTGGCCCCTTCGTTCAGGACTGTTTCTCTAAGGCTCTTTTTCTTGTTGGCATTGGCCTCTGGGGGTCGGGTCGGGGAGCTTCATGCTCTCCTCTGGCGCAGGGGTTTCTGCTCATTTGGTCTCGGTGGTAGGTTTGTTTGTTTGCAGCGGCCTCTTTCTTTTCTTGCGTAGAATGAGACTGCTGTTTTCCAGAGGGGTCCTTGGGTTGTTGATGCTTGGTTTGTCAAGCCAGGGTGCATCATGTGTTTTGTCTGGTTGTGGCTCTTCGCCATTATTTGCACACCATGGACTCTGAAGCCGAGGATGCGCTTTGTGTTCATCCAGTTTCCCTTCTTCCCTGTTCCAGGGTTCGGGTCTTCCAGGTCTTCATCAGGGTTATTCTGTGTAGCCAGCCTGAAGTCTATCCCCATGCCCATGACATTCGCAAGTTTGCTGCTCTTGCTGCTGTTTTTGGTAATGTGTCTTGGGTTGACATTCGGGCACGAGGTTTTTGGAGGTCGATCAGGGTCCTGGCTGCACGTTAATTGGTAAATGTTCCTGAGCCCAGTCGGGCCTGTGTTGCTTTGGGTCGGCGGTTGCAGCCAGTTGTCTTGACTTCACGTTGAGGAGTGAGCAGCGACCACCTCCTGGGTAAGTCCCTGTGGTTTTTATCTGTTGGTAAGTAGCTCCGGGGAGCCGATGAGTCTTGCCCCAGAAAACCAGCGTTGAATGTAATGAAACGCCATTTTCTGGGCGAGTGCCAGAGGCTTCCCGGCAACCCTCCCTCCCTCCTAGTCAGAGGTTTTTGCATGTTTTTGATTGCCAGCTTCAGAACTGAGAGGTGGATGGCCGGTGCGGGGGTCTGGGGCTTCCCTTCTCCCTCCCAGGAAGGGGGAAGCTGCGCAGACGGTGGCGCGGTGACGTGTGACGTCATACTCGTTTGCTCGTTTCTGTTTGGGGAGTTCTATCCACTTGTTCGGCTTTAGGGGTTTGTTTTGGGATGCTTACCTTTCTGGGTGCCTAACCTGGTCGATGGAAGACATAGAATGCTTCCAACCACACGGGGGTTTCTATAGGCCATTGATCCTCGTTCCTCTGTAAGGGGCCAGGTTCTGGCTCGTGGTCCCCGGTAGGCCCACAGAACTCCATACATATGACTGATGCCAAAGTCTGATATTAGCATATTAGCCTGGATAGCTCCGGGCAGCCTCTGGGGCTCACCCAGAAAATGGCATTTAATAACATTCAACGCTGGTATTATCACCCACTATTATTGCCTTTATATTATAATCATCACTGCCATCATCAGCATGAGAAGTTAGGTTTATTACCCTATGGACAAAATGTTATCTCCTGTTGCCTTGAAGTTGTTACTCATTGTTGGTTTACATTGAGTTATTTAAAAGAAATGATTTGGATTAATATCTTTGAGGGGAGCCCCATTGGCTCCCTGAAGCTATCAAACTGACATGTGCCATATTAGTTTGGTGCCATCAGTTCTTGGAGTTCGGATGCCTACTAGGGGCCACGAGCCAGAACATGGCCCACTCAGAGAGCGCAGGGAGCAATGACCATATGAGCTTTCTACATTTAGTTCGTCATTTCTGCCATCGACATCATCAGGCATCCAGAAAGGCAGGTGAACCATTACAAACCTCTAACTGGTTAAAATTACAACCTACGTCAGAACAGAGGCCCAGAACTCCCCCCATATAAAACAGTGAAACAAGCAACATGTCATCCAACTAGCATGCCCGCTCATTAGTGCCTAGCCTTTCCCCAACAGGGGAAGGAGTAAGGTATGATGTTCTTTATGGGGAGGGGAGGCATGATGTTCTTTGAGGTCCGTCTATTAACCATCCTCATGATGCAACCACACATCATCACTGGCTCTTGCCCTTCATATCTGCCTCTGGGACCCCATTCAGGTGAGCAGGCCGCACTACCCCAGTTTGTCGACTGATGTGCCAGGTGTTAGAAGTCCTCTCTGGCCACGAGCTTTTGTCTGGCTTTGCCGGCTGTGTGTGGGGTGGCCAGGTGTTCCAACAAGTCTACTGGGCTGCATGCACCTAGGGTTCCCTTCCCTAGGTGCCTGGTAAGTACTTCACTTCTGATTCAGGGTTAACTTGCCTTGGTCGTTCGGGTCTCACTCCCGTTTGAGGTCTTCATCACTTGGTGTTCTCACCCATGGAGTTCACCGGGGGTCTTGGACTTTGTGTTTTGCCACGGGTAGGGAGTGGGTTTGTGCTACGTGGGGCACATTGCGGCCGACACAGCTTGCATTCAGTGGCAGCTGAGATTTCTCTCTGGGGACCGGTGTGTGTGTGTGTGTGTGTGTGTGTGTGTGTGTGTGTGTGTGTGTGTGTGTGTGTGATGCTTCGGGATTCTTTCTGCGGGGAGCCCCGTCAGCTTCCGGAGCTATCCAGACTGATATAAATGTATTAGACCCTGGCATTAGTTAAGTCCATGGAGTTCTAGGCCTGCCGGGGACCACGAGCCAGAACCTGGCCCCCCTCAGAGAGGCACGAGGAGCAATGGCCTATAGAAACCCCCGTGTGGTTATAAGCATTCTGTCTGCCATCGACCAGGTCAGGCACCCAGAAAGATAGGCGGCCCAAAACAAACCCTTATTTTGGTGAAAATATTGCTACTGAAAGCCGAACTAGTGGACAGAACTCCCTAAATGAAAACAAGAAAACGAGCGTGACATCACCACGTTACCGCACCGCTGTCTGCACAATCACCCCCCTCCCTGGGAGGGGAAAGGGGGAGCCCCAGACCCTCACGCGGGCTATCTACCCCGCAGTTCTGCGACTGATGTGATACTGACAAGGTCGTGTGCCACTGGCTCCAGCATATTCCAGTTCTGTACCTCGTGGTATGGTGGTCTCTTTGGTGGTGTGCGAGTCAGGTGTAATTTATTCAGTACTCGGGTTGCATGCACCTAGAATTGCCTTCCCTAGGTGCCCTGTAAGTATTGCCCTTGGGGACTTGGGGGTTACCTTACACACGTCTCCTTGGGTTCTACTTCCGCCGTGTCTTTTGCTGCTCAGTGATTGACCGCCCTTGGAGTCGGCTAGGGTGGTTATTGCTTTCCTGTTTGCCTTTGGGTAAAGGGGTAGTTTTTGTCACTGGTTGGGGGCGCTGGGTCTGTGCTGCTAGTTTTCACCACTTACAGTGCCATGGCATGTTTTTCTTCTGCAGGGTTTTTCTTTTTTCTTTTTGTTTATTTCTACCTGGTGGGGGTCTTCCCCTTGGTTTGGTCACACCCTTTTTAGGTTTGTCTTTTACCAGGCCCCCATGATGTACACATCCCAGGGGTTAACGGCTAACTGCGCAAATCTACATATGATGTGTGATACTGAGCACAGTTTTAAATTTTCTGAAACTCTTTCAAATGTTATTGTGCATATCTACTAGGCAAATGCTCCAACTTTGTCTAAATATACCATTGTAACTTGAAAAAACAAGAAATAAAAAATATGATAAAATTGAATATTGAAAACTTCAGATTTTGAAATAGGCTGCATAATATAAATACCACCAACTGTTTATTTGGTGTTATTATGCTCTCAGAATAGCATATGATCTTCATTTTCATATTTAGAATATCGGTTTTAGTATAGTTTACTGTTAAAAAAAATTATCAATACGGAATTTGAAAATGCACAAATTTAGACAACAAAAATGTACAACTCCAAACATTTAGAGTTTATGAAAATCAATTCTATAGGATTGTGAACCGACAGCTGTGCACACTGTTGTAAATTGAGAATCAGTCAAACTAGATTTTGGATACTAAAGTAAATTGAATTCTAGTTATAGATATAATTGAAGTTGAAGTTATCGACAATGAATAAGGCAGTTTCTAATTCATGATTTTAATTTACTTGTATTCATGATTCTAATTTACTTTTA